>CM057151.1:44320499-44332999 GCA_029962745.1 Echinometra lucunter | reverse complement strand
GAGAGTTGTCCTATTAACCTGTCATTTTCAAAGCAGCATGGCCAATTTGAGGATCTCCATAGAAAGTAATTTGAGACTTTTTCAAACCTTCACAACTTTCTAATTTCGAAACCGATTTTCATGGAACTTTTTAAAAATTACTTCTCTCTATCCTCTCTTTTCATTATTTTTTTCTTTCTTCAGGGTGTCATTCTCCTTTTACAAACTTGCAAAAAACTCTCTGACTACCAGTATTCAGGATGTTAACTTTCGTCTGCCTCAAAGTGAGATGAGCCACACCCTGCTCTGGCTAGTGGTTTATTTCGGAGCTATGTTCCTTTCGGTCACATAAATGTCCTTGCAGGTCAATAATAGTCAGACAGTGGAATGTGAATCTGTGTATGGATTTGGCTGGACATACATCAAATAGGATTGACTGTGCATGAATATGCTACTGTATTAGGAGATGGGAGATATGTATAATTGGATGGATAATATCAATGTACTCGTTTTGTGCCGCTACAGGTCGTGTGGTTCATTGTTGAAGCGTGACGGATTCTACTGTCTGTTAATTGTAAAAGCAGCACTAAGGAAGTGGTTCATGTGGTGCATTCAGATGTATACTGCCCTTAACATTACCAAAATTCTATCCCCCCCCCCCCTCCCTGTTTCACTACTGATTTATGGCCCAAACAGGTCACTATTAAGCAGATCATTAAAATAGTGGACAGCACACAGCCCTTTGGCTGCTAAATGCCCTTATAACACAAGCTAAAACCCACACCAATGAAACAGACCTATTCTTCTCTAGTCATTCTGGACGCCCCCTTAAGATTCTCCGGGGGGTGTTTCATATGAAGCTGTTCGTAAAGTTTTGCATGACTTTACGAATGATTTGAATATGAAGTGCCAAGTGAGATGTCCTAAGTTTATCCTGAACATTTAACAAAGTGTGACTGCATTTCCCATAATCCCAATTACATTTTGGCAAAAAATATACTTCGCAATAAAAAGGTTGGTAAACAATGGTAATGTTAATCTACGTCTGCATATTTCACTCTTAGCTGATGCGATTTATGATGATAAAGAATTCTATTTGGCTTGCCATTTTCAAGTTGTTCGTAAAGTCATTCGTAACTTTAAAAACAGCTTTATGAAACACTCCCAGGTTGCATATAGTCATCATAGTCTTTTGACCACATATTGACCAGTCGTCATTGATTTTCAGATCCTAAAACAAACAATATACGTATAGCAAATTTACAACTGTAAGATGAATTTTTAACGACTTGTGATCAGTTTGGGTGCCATCTTGAATACTGGATTGCATAAAAGGCTTCCATAAAACTAAGATATAGTTTTTAGTGTGTTATTGGATACCACGACTCTAAAATATGCATTCAAACTAAGCAATGCCACTAGTACTGTCGTGGGCAATCCATTTTTGTTCATTTTTAGAAGATACAAGCGGCCTTTTTGGACGCTATCTTGGATATGCTTTTTTTTTCGGACTGCAGTTATACATTCTAAGCGGCCTGAATGGATTTATACACCTCAAGAACAATGCTGAAATAAAATTACATATCTAGGAAAGTTATCTCACAGTTTTGGCAGGTTTTCTGGTGCAAGCGGCAATTCTACTTTACAGAACGGTGGCGATCTTAATACTATAATGAATACTATTTTTACCCGCATCAGAGAACATCCTGCACGTATTCATAAAATTAATGATAAAATTTTTATACTGTAAACAGAATTCACCTTCCCGTCCAGTTCTCCTTAGATATTGGCGACCATGTTGGATGCAATACTGGAGTTCTAGGTTTCCTGATTACCATAATATATTCTAAGTGGTATGAATGGATTTCTTGACCCCCGAAACCTGGGTCTATATACCGCAATTACGTATCTTGACGGGTATCTCATGACTTATGACCATTTTTAGGTACCGGGGGCCATCTTGAATTACAAAATGGCGGCCATTTAAGCAACCATCTTGAATCTGAGGCTACTGTAATACTGTGTGATGCTCTTATTAGTAGCAGCGAACACATTTCCCCCCAAAATGTAGTTCTAATTAAATGTTTAATCACACCCCTATATTGTAAATAGCATTCACTTCCGATCATTTTTAGATACTGGCGGCCATACTGGAGGCTAATTTGGAAGCCATATTTTATTTTTTAGTTTTCCTAACCAAAATAACATTATACTAAGTGGTTTGAATGGATTTCTAGACCCCTGACACCAAGGTATAGACACCGAAATTATGTATCTGGCACAGGATTTATAGCCATTTTTAGGTACCGGCAGCCATCTTGGATTACAAAATGGAGGCCATCTTAGGTACCATCTTGAACACAGGGATAATGTAATACTGTATGATGCCTTTGCCAGTAGCAGCAACTGCATATCTATAATGTAGGCTTAAAAAGTATTAACTTCCGGTCATTTTTTTGACATTGGCGGCCATTTTACACGCCACATTAGATTTCCAGGTTTCCTGACCACCATAACACATTCTATGTGTTCTGAATGGATTTCTAGATCCCCAAAACCTGGGTAAAGACGCCTCTCTAAGATGGATATTTACTGAGTTATAACTACTTTTAGGTACTGGCGGCCATCTTGGATGATATCTTGAAAATGACCACTTTCTGAAAGTCTGATTTTCTTAGGTGTTTAGTTTGTTATTCCTAACTTCAAACTCTGCCGAGAACTGTTGAGAAACCTTTTGCTGCAATTTTCTGGGGTCAAACCTTATATTTAACCGACTACTGCGTTATTATTTCGCCATATATAATAATAATATATCAATTTATAGAGCGCAGAACCTATGTAATACATTCTTCTGCGCTGAAGAACTCCTGATATGCTTGAAGAGAATAAGAATTAGGTGAAAAGATATGTTTTGAGCCTTATTTTTAAAAGTTTCTACAGTTGGGGATGTCCTAATTTCCAATTGCAAGTTATTCCACAGTTTGGGGGCTGCGCAGGCATATGCTCGATCTCCTAATGTTATTTTTCTTTTTCCATGTGGGGATTTGAAGAAGCAGTGTATCTTTAGCACTGCGCAGGTTGTGGGTGTGTTTGTAGGATTTGGGTGGTAAAAGCTCTGCAGTATAACTAGGGGCTTGACCAATTAGTGCCTTGTATACGATTACAAGATCTTGAATGATATTCGTTGGCGAATTGGAAGCAAGTGCAGAACTCTTAAAAGAGGGTTAATCCTTGAGAATCTAGGTCGGCTACCTATCAGCCTTGCACATGTGTTTTGTACTCGCTGAAGACGCCCAATTTGAGAAGCCGGGAGCCCATACAACAACCCGTTACAGTAGTCTAGCTTACTAGTGATGCATTCGTGGACGACCTGTTCGTTTTATTTTCTTTCCTTCTTTTTGCTAAGTGTATTAGTGTATTTCTTTTTTTTCTCCTAATATATAGCCGGCATCACAGCACCAAATATGATCATTCTTGACACAACAGTGCCTTTATTTAGGACGAAAAGCATTTCTCTTGTAAAGTCAAATCATAAAAAAAGCATTAAAGGCATGGCTGATCTAAAAAGCTGTTATTATTGGGGGGGGGGGGGAGAACAAGAATATTAATTTGGCCCCGACTCAACCCCCTTCTCAAATGTTTGGACACCACCGTGAAGTACGTACTTACTATGTGTACGTAGACAAAAGAAGAACAGGAGCCATAACCGAAGCATGCTATACAAAAGAGCCACATATCTGGAAAAGTTAGGGCCACAAGGATTCGCCAAAATAAGTTTTTCTCATGTTTCCTTCCTCTGCTTCCATCCTCCACTTTCATTTCGTCTCCTTGAAGATCTGCATCCACGTGTTTGAGAGCTTTAATTTCTTCCCCCGAAATGATATCAGACGAAGGGATTTTGCCTTCAGTTTCTACCCTGTGTGAAGTAAGAGACTCTTCTGTTCGTGGCAGAACATCTTGCTTTGATAAACCCTTGTCTTCCAAGCTAATGCGTTGAGGTAAGCAGGTCTTTGGCTGGTCGTACACGTACGTCAGAGGTAGCCCTACACCGAGCATGATGGTGCCCATGACACGCACTGCGTTCCGCCAACCGATGGTGTTCACCAGATAGAGCAGGAAAGGTCCCGTACACAACATCCCTGTTGAATAAATAATCAGTATGAATGTGTTGGTCTATAAGAATTAGTTTAGTATCCGTAACTCAAATACTTTTACTGACCATGTTTTCTACTGCAATATTTCATCTCATTGGCACTTTCAATTATTTTATTTTAAAAGAGGAGATGAAGGTTCTCAGAAGCCTAGAATTAGAATTTGCTTGCATTTTCCTCCTTGAGGGTAAAAAAATCATTACCGTGGGAATTCTACGCAGTGCTATTTTAAGCAACACGATTCAAAGTCGTGAATGGCTGTCCACTGGTGCAAAACACGTATCGATTAACAATAGAGGACATCCACTGTCCCACAATTTAGGCTGTCTCTCGAACGATCGAGTGCACAAGAGGTGCTATTTCGATTGAATTCATTCAAGGACAGGTTCTCCTGCAATCTCTAGGCACAGACGTGACCCCTCAAAGCTGGCCACGCTGGCCTAACGCAAGATTGCGGATCTATTCGAAAAGTGACTTTCGCAGAACACAAACCGTACAATGAGGAGAAAACACTTTGGCAACTTATAGACGCAGCTGTCACTATCTGTAGGTTCTACTGTTCCCTGTCAACGCTGGCAAGAATTCTATAAAATGCAAGGGGTAGTCACAACCGGCAGTGGCGTAACAGCCGGGGGGGCAGGGGGGGCAGAGTGCCCCCCCTGAAGGATTTCAGCGGGAAAATCCAGCAAACCACCGGGAAAAAATGAAAAGGAGGGAAAGGAAGAAAAAGGAAGGGAGAAAGGGAAAGAAAGAAGAAGAAAGGAAAAGAAAGAAGAAGAAAGGAAAAGAAAGGAGAAAGGGAAAGAAAGAAGGAGAAAGGGAAAAGAAGAAGGAGAACGGGAAAGAAAGAAGGAGAAAAGGGAGAAAGAAGAAGAGAGAGAGAGGGAAAAGAGGGAAAGGGGAAAAAAAGAAGAAAGCAAAGGGAAACAAAAACCAAAAAAAAATGAGGGAAAATGTAGTACCAAACCAGGAGTTTCCCGGTGTTCCACTCCCTGGACCCCAGCAGTGGCTTCCCTGTAGACCCCCATCAGGTCCCCTAGCTAAGCCAGAACCCTGGGCCCCACCCGCCAAAGGCTTCGCAACAAGCAACTCGCGGTGCGGGCTTATCTCCGCATATTCTAATTCTAGACTTAGTTACCGGGAAATTTTCGGCTCTGCCCCCCCCCCCCCCCATAACAGGCAGATAATGTATGAGACCGGTAACAGACAACGAACAATTCAAAGAAACGTCAGAGCTTCCGCGCTTCGCGCGGGAGGGGAAAATCACCATCCCTGCACCCTAACCCTAGCATGCCTAGGGAGCGCGCTTTGCACTTACGTTTTCCTAAAAGAAAATCCTAGCCACACAACTGATTCTAGACTTAATTACCGGGAAATTTTTGGCTATGCCTATGCCCCCTCCCCCCCCCCCCCCCCCGATAACAGGCAGAGAGCGTAAGAAGAGCGGGAACTGACAGCGAAAAAACGTCGGAGCTTCCGCGCTTCGCGCAGGAGAGGGGAAACTCCCCCCTTCCCTGCACCCTCCCCTCTTGGTGTAAATTCCAGGGGTGGGGGATCTATCACCCCCACCTGGGGGAAGGAGGGGATGGTGTGTACAAATTTCCCGCCATGCAGACACACTTTTTAAAGAAGAAAATATATTTTAATTATTAATCAGTTAGTAAAAATTCTGAATATATATCTGTCATAAACAACCATCATATTTTAGAATTTCTATTTCAAAATGCTACTGAAAACAAAAAAGTGGTTATTTTTGGCTCGCTCGCTCCGCTCGCTCGCCAAAATCTTAGGATTTCCATCCAAAAATGCGATTAAAATCGAGAAAAGTGGTTATTTTTGGCTCGCTTGCATCGCTCTTTTGACATATTTTTGGATTTTTATTCGAAAATGCGATGCAAAAGCAAAAAAAAAGTGATTATTTTCGGCTCGCTCGCTTCGCTCGCTCGCAAAATAGATATCAAAATGTGTGTGAGAGAGAAAACAATCGTTAAAAAAGTTTTTAATCCCCCACTCCTCAAATTGGATTTACGCCGATGGAGCACTACCGTCCTCCTAAAAATGCAGTCTTAGCTACACCACAAATTCTAGACATAGACTAGTTACCGGGAAATTTTTAGGCTCTGCCCCCCCTGATAACAGGTACCTGTTACGCCCCTGACAACCGGTCCTACACCTTTCTTCGAGTTGTCTGCATGAATTTCGCAGAAAATCCTTGCGTCGGACGCACCGGTCTGCACATTTTTCCCCCATGCGCGTAAGACGCGCAAGGGAGATTTTGGTAAGGTCTAACCATAGACATATAATAAATTTACAATCTCTGCGTGTGGCTACGTGTTTTGATTAACGCAGCTGACAGGTGCAGCTGCGTACTTCCTGCATGGATTTCTTGCGAACAAGGCACGGGCTGCTTGCGGAGGTCTCTCGACGCCCGAAGCGCCGTACTCTGCCATACTGAGCCGTGGCACATAGAACGTAAATTGCACGGTACCTATACGGGGTGGGGCTGTACGTTCGCCTCAAGAGTTCTTGCCGGTAAGAGGGGCTATATTTATAAGGAAGGTGCAAGGTGCCAAACAGCAGATGCGGAAGGGTGCACGACCAGTTGTAACCGTGACACATAATGATGTAAAACTTCCATGAGATGGCCCACAAGCGACAACAGCCTGCGCCCTTCAGACATGCGCTTGAAAAAAAGACGCACGTATGGATGTGACCATAGCATAAGCAATCAGTTGGCACAATATGCTGTAGCAAGGCAACGTCTTGGGCGTATTGGACTTTAAACATTACTCACCAATGTTGGCACCGGACATGATGATGCAGACAGATCTGGTGGAGTTGTTGGTAGGGAAGTACTGAAGAGCTAGGTTAACGCTACTCATGAGCTGTAATCCTGCCCCAAATCCGTAGAGGACGCTAAACGTCAAATACATGACCTCGAGGATTGGCATGAAAGAGGTCAAGATCATGGCGATGAAAGACATGATGATACCAACGATGATGACGACTCGGTTGCCGAATCGCTCAATGAGAGGGATAGCGATGGGTGAGGAGAGGCCGGATAGACCAATGGCTAGGGACCCCACCCAACCTACAATTTTAGGGAGAGGGAAAGCAATAAAATTATTGGATTTTACCGGTATATGAAGCTTTAATTCATAAAATCATATTGGACCTAAAAATATTGGCATAGGACAAGCGATTTAATCCTAAATTCTAAAAGGGCACATACCCCCATGCCTCTGCAGCTACACCATTGATAGGTACCAACCTTTTCATGAAACAAAGTAACTACAGTTCTATTAACATGGCATCAATTAAGTAATCAGACTGAGATATAAAACTAATCTTTAAACGGGATAGTTGTGGAAAATTTTCTTCTGGAAACAAAGGTCAAGACTTGTCGCTCAAAAAGTATTGGACCCACCAAGTCTGAGTACAAACTCGAACTATAGTCAACAGACTTTTGTTGCACTGCTCTTTTATGTACTACAGAACTCACCCGTCGTCACGGTGTTGGTGCTAAACTCCTCCTGGAAGGCGACCAGGAGAATTCCGTAAGAATACAGCACGTTGTATATTACGAGATTAATGACGAACCCTGCGGCCGTCACCAGCCAACCCCATTGAGCTCGGAACCACGCGCGAATGCGTTCTCGTTCTCCTTCCCGATCAGGACTTTCCATTTTAGTTAGTCGCCTATGACATGATCTCTTTGAAAATGGAGATTTCCCATGTGAAGACAATGTAGGCTACAGGATGTTCTGGGAAACAAGAAAGACAAACAACAGAGACTGCAAAACACTGAAGGGTCATCACTCATCAGTGATTGGTTGGGTTACTTTTAGGAGAAAAAAAAAAACCCAAGCATTTTAGGGGAAAAAAGACAACCAACAGAGAGACCAGACATTAGAGCAGAGTCAATATGAAAAAATCCTAATGATAGAAGGTCGTGGGCGAATTTCACGAATTTGACAAATTATACGGTAGAAATATGGGAACAACGCAGAAAAAAACAACAAGACAAAAATAGAATGTGATCAGTTCGTCACGGACGGACATTTTCAAAAAATCCCAACTTTGAAGGCCTGTAAAAATTAAGTGACAAGGTATCATGGATTACTTTTCGGTTTATCATGAAGGGTATCACTAAGTGTTCAGAGAAGTACATTAGTTTGGTTGTCATGGTTTCATCGTCAAATGCAAATCAAAAAGAAAGGTTCAGTGTCACAGACGGACAAGATAGAAATCAGGGGAGCGTTTCATCAACGTTTGTTGTCTGACAAGTTGTCAGATCTGATATCTTTCCTTGATTTTGATTGGCTGAGAAGCACCGTTACTATGGCAACTGTCGGAAAAAACAGACTTTGTCGGATAAAACATCCGACAAGTCCTTTCATGAAACGCTCCCCAGGTGAGTCCTTCAAGTACTCTTGCTATTTCTATCCAAATAAGTTGACCTTGTCGAATACTTTCAAGTACAAATGTTAGTTACATAAATTGGCTTCCCTATCATCCATTTAGAATTTGAAATCGAACCTTTGATTTTGTAGGAGATGTCAAAAATGGTGTGTCACGGACGGACATTTTGCAAAAAAGTGCAATTTCTAACAACACCCCTGCTGAAAATGGTTTGGTCCAAAGACGTCTCCATCTCAACTTTCTATCGAACCATATAAAACAATTTGAGATACAAATAAAGTTGGGTAAAGTCTCTTAACATAGGATACCATAAGTGTCACGGACGAACAAAATGTTACCCTGAACTGATCACACTCAGTAGAGCTGCAAAAGAACCACCCCTAAAAAAAAAAGAAAAAAATATATATATCTATATATATATATATATATATAGACAAGCATAGGCGCTCGAAGAGGGAGGGGGGCAGAGAAGGCAGTTGCACCCCAATCA
Organism: Echinometra lucunter; assembly: GCA_029962745.1. Classification (NCBI taxonomy): domain Eukaryota; kingdom Metazoa; phylum Echinodermata; class Echinoidea; order Camarodonta; family Echinometridae; genus Echinometra; species Echinometra lucunter. Next base: position 44,323,957 of record CM057151.1, on the reverse strand, counting down.
TTCAAGATGGGGTAAATCGATTATAACCCATGGGCCCGCTTACAAGAAAAAAAAATTGGATCATAAGATTGCACTACAACCATGTAAAATAAGCATATCAGTGCTCTAAAATGCAAACTTTCAGAATTCAAAAATCAAAATTTGCTTACTAATATTTTTTATTATAATTTACTATCATCCCCCCGCCCCCTGCCCCATGGCAATACAATTTGCGGTATTGCGATCAGCATTCTAGTTGTGTAAAAGAGCAGGTTAATCCTAACACCTAAATTTTCTCACACTGTCTTTATATTCGTTTTTCATATGTGGATATAGGAGCAGTGTATCCCCGTCCACCACTGACGGCAAAAGTAAGGGGCAGATTTTCTCCCTATCAAGGGGGGAATCATCTTTGCCCCTCCCTCTCTAAACCCAAAACACCATAATTTAGCTTTCTAGTTTTGAGAAATGCAAGTTTTTTGAGCACGAAATAATCTGAAAAGTTGCAAAAAAAAAATATTCCCACCCCCCTACGTATAGGGTTCCCTCGCAAGAAAATAAGAATTCATTTGGATGTAAAATGATGTATAATGAGCTTTCCTTTGCTCTCAAATATATGACCTCTGAATTCCATTTCAACCTGAGCTTTGGACCTTGACTAGAGAATGGAGATGCAAAGTCTTGGGTTCGAATCTCAGCAAAGCACTAATGTTATACTTTAATACCTCAGTGACGGATCCAAGGAGCGGCGCGGGGGCTCACGCTCCCACTTAGTTTTTCCGCGCTCTGTGCTGCTTATTTGAAATCGACACCACCTCACCCAAAACAGGGCCACCTCACTTGAAATCGCCGCCATCTTACATGAAATCGCAACTTTCACAACAATGCACGTTCCAGGAAATACAACATCTTTACTAATAATTTAAATTTAATTCTATCCAACAAAGTAAAAGTAATTCACACATTAAAAATAATGATATACATGTATATTGTATAACAATCACGACACCTTGGATAAATTATAATGAATGAATGAATGATAATTAGACCTACACAGATATCATAAAATTTCTTCACTATAGCAGGATAATGATATGGAAACCATTCATATAAATTTTAGTTGAAGCAGGCTTATATGAAAATGATAGTTCTCGTAAAATTACCTGGATACAGTGTTACGATAAGAAAAATTCAAAATTCTCGTCACAGCGTCGAAGGGTAAATGGAAGTATTTCGAAGAGATATACTTAGACAGCTCTATCTGGATTAACAGTGCACCTTCAACCATAAGCATGGTAAACAGCAAACCACATCTCTGCAAAGTGGAAACCACTGAAGTCCTCAGGCAGGAGCTTAAAGACTGAACGCACACATTCCTTCCGCTCCGGAAAACATCAAGCCTTAGAAGTAAATTAAAACTCTCAGGTTATGTCCTCACGCCTCATGACTGTTTCGGCTATGGAAGGCCATCCCTGCCATTAACGCCAGCTAGATGACGTATGCTCCAGCAACCTTACGTATGCTCGAACAACCTTACGTGAGCGTATGCTATTATCATACGTCAGCTTGTAGCATACGTATGGTACTTCGGGAGTTGAGCATGCGTATGCTAATATCACACGCCAGTATGGTTGGCCGTTCCCGCCAAAACGCATGCCAAAACCATACGCGTGCAAGTCAGAACGTACGCATGGTTCTTTCATAACGTACGCGTGGATCTGTCATAACGTATGTATGGTCTTGACAGAACGTACGTATGGACATTTTCTATTATACTTCTATGACATTCTTAACGTACGTATGGTTTTGGCATAATGTACGCGTGGTTCTGTCATTACGTACGCGTGGTTCTGTCATTGCGTACGCGTGGTTCCCGGAAAAATAATTAACTCATAGACCAAACCACGCGTACGTAATGACAGAAGCACGCGTACGTTATGCCAAAACAACGCATATGTAATGACAGAAACACGCGTACGTTATGCCATAACCATGCGTGTGTAATGACAAGACCACGCGTACGTAATTCAGTACATTTCAGTACAACAGTCGTACAACCAATGAGAAAGCTTGCTGTATAATTGAACGTATCATTATCATACTTCATAGGATACATCGGAATGGTTGGCCTTGTAAAGTTGTATACTGCACCTCTCTAACAGTTAACTTGACTTGGATTGCATGTAGTTAGGTTAGACCGTAATAATTCAAGTCGAACGTTAACAAGCGGAGTGAGGCAGCGTGGTTGCCAGGCTCCATGTGGTTATAATGGGCATGCATATATATATATATATATATGTATGCACGCATATATATATATATGTATGCATGCACATATGCAAGCGCACGCTCGATCGGACCTATGGCTATACCCCGCATATATATATATAACGAGAAATTTGATTGGCCATTCCAACATCTGTGTTAAAAGTTACAAACCGTTGCGTACGTTATGACACAACCACGCAAACGTTATGACAGAACCACGCGTACGTTATGACACAACCACGCGTACGTTATGACAGAACCACGCGTACGTAATGACTATACGACGCGTACGTTATGACTATATTATGACAGCACCAATTATGACAGAACCACGCGTACGTTATGACAGAACCACGCGTACGTTATGACAGAACCACGCGTACGTAATGACAGATCCACGCGTACGTTATGAAAGAACCATGCGTACGTTCTGACTTGCACGCGTATGGTTTTGGCATGCGTTTTGGCGAAAACGGCCAACCATACGCCAGCTTAAATAACCTTATGTATGGTATAATACCATGCGTATGCTATAATCTGATGTGTGATAATAGCATACGCGTGCTTAACACCCGAATCAAGCTCGCTGATTGGTCAATTAGCTCACATAAGGTTAAGAATTGGCTTACGTAAGGTTGCTGGAACATACGTAAAGTTGCTGGAGCATACGTCAGCTAGCTGGCGTTAATGGCAGGGATGGCCTTCCATACTCGGCAGTTCCTTCGTTTGCGCTCAAAAATATGCATGCAGACTTATCTCTCTCTTCTTTTTTTTTTTTTAAAGGTATTGTGGTCTAGTGGATATTGTCATGACACTGTTGGTCACAAGGCCTATAGTTCCAGTCCTAGCCAGTTCGCAATTCACTAATGACTTGTACAAAGTAAACATTTGTCTGCCTTTGCCAAATTCGACAAAGGTGCAGTAGTAAGAGCACTTACATACCTGCCAATCCTGACAGCCCAGAAATAGGAACAAATTATTCAGAAATTTTCAAAAATGGGAACATTCCTAAATTTCCTATTCAATACTACACACAAATTTGTACAGATATAGGAAGACACGGGTTAAAATGGCAATTTTCTTTTCCCCCAAATAGGAATATTCCTATATAATAGGAACAGTTGGCAGGTATGCACTTATACTCAGGTGTAGAAAATGAACTGTACACCGTGGATGATTTGTTTTTTTATTATCGTTTAAGATGGGAATAT
>CM057151.1:44214488-44319999 GCA_029962745.1 Echinometra lucunter | reverse complement strand
ATCTACCAAAATTCACGAACTCATTTTTGCTCAATAAATCCATCAGATACCAAGGACCACTAATCATTTGAAGTGTATAACGAATTACGACGCATTTAAAAGAGAAGTGAAAAGAACTATACTTGCCACTTATTGATATTGACTCAGTGCAATCCTATTGAATTACATAACTGATTTATACTTACTTTCATCACTCTCATCAATTGTTATTTGTTTGAATTCTTTTGTTCTATATAATTATGTATATTTTCTTTGTATTTATTATTTGTATTGTATTGTTTCTGCATAATTTGGGGTTGCTTGTTCAGAAGTTAAAAAAAAAAATTATAGCAATTCCGACATACATTCAACATACTGTATTTTTAATTATTTCATTGTGATTTTTATCTTTGCCTAATAAATGTGAATGTGAATTGAATTGAATGACTATGTGGTATAATAAGTGAAAATTGATAAATAAAAGGCACATGCGTCATTATCTTAGTACTGTATTGCTATACAATAAAAGCTTAAAGTGTAAGTAGTGTTTTTGTAGAGTGTTCTTTGGTTTGCCATAGTCAGGCAATATACAGATATAAGCGTTTGTTTGAGCAGTAGCATGTTTAAGTAAGGGGGAGGAATGTTACATATAAAGGTCTGGATTGGAAACTAACATAAATGTGTCAATAAGGTCTGAAAACAGAGACAAGCGAAAATATGCATATGGTGAATAACTCGCTCTGTACATTGATGAACATGCACGAGTATGGAATTATGATACACAGAGGACTGGAACATAAACAATAAAAGAGTACAGACACGCTCATGATTTGGGGATACAAATCACGACTTTAACTCTCACTAATTTTGGCTGCAATATGGACTACGAACATAAGAACTGTGTACGTTCATAACACCCTTTGGTAGATACGGATTTCTTAGGTTACCATTTGGTAATTTTCAGTGCGCCAGCAGTTTTTCACAAGATAACACATAACGCGTTCGTACATGTATCAGGTAACAGTATCGTGATGGACGACATAGTGGTATATGGAAGCACATAAGAACATGATGATTGTCTGAGGCTAGTCTTATACACTGCACGCAAATCAAATCTCGAACTTAATCGAGACAAATAATGTGAGTTCCATGTGAACCAGTTGACCTTCACTGGTGATTTAATCAGCTCAGATCAAAAAATGGCAAGACCAGCCTGCAAACAGGGCATTCAACGTATCTTGGGTATGATAAATTACCAAAGCAAATTTATTCCAAACCTATCTACAAGGTCAGCTCCTCTCCGAGTCCTGCTGGACAAGAATACAGAGTGGATGTGGGAAGATGAACAAGAAAAGGCATGGCATGAGCTGAAAGAAGCTCGGATGAAACACCCAAGTCTGCACTTCTATGATTCCACAAAACCTTAAAGGGAAAGTCCACCCTAGAAGTTTCACTATTTCAATAAAAGGAGGTAAATTTGAACAACATTTAAAAAAAGAAATGAGCAAAATCGGTCAAAGAATAAGAAAATTACACTCATTTATATTTTCTAGTAAAACACTCTCGGCTCTACAAATTGGCAACACTGATGACATCATATGTGAGGTCTCCATTCACTTTGTACATGAAATTTCACATTTTCTCAATTTTCTTGGAAGTTACACATTTTCTAATGCCCATGCTCAGAAGAATTGCTTTTTACATAGCATACTTTGACTATGGGGTAAAAAAATGTGTAACTTCAAGAAAACTGAGAAAATGTGAAATTTCATGTACAAAGTGAATGGAGACCTGCTCACATATGATGTCATCAGTGTTGCCAATTTGCAGAGCCGAGAGTAATTTACTAGAAAATGTACATGAGTGCTTATTCTTTGACCGATTTTGCTCATTTCTTTTTTTAAATGCTGTTCAAATTCATCTCCTTTTATTGAAACAGCGAAACTTTTAGGGTGGACTTTCCCTTTAAGGTTGTGAAAGATTCCACGGTACATCTATGGTCAAGTGACAGAAGTAGAGACGGATCAAATGCCGCTCATTCCATTGTTTACCAAGCCTCTGAGCGACTGTCTACATGTAACCCAGCTAAAAAGTTTTGGGGTAATGATCTATGTACGTCATACTATAATAAATGCACAAGAGTGAAAGGACAGAAGGAAAGTACATGTAAACGTATCATAACGATCTGGTTACATTATTGCGTTACGACAATCAAAGATATAATGCTTAAGAACGTGTCTATGCCTACCTCGATGCATTTGATATCATACTGGAACCAGGAAGGATGCAAAAATTCACAAAGACATTTTATTACTCGGTTTCCCATAGAGCTTCTCTATCTCTGCACAGTTCAAGTTGTATGCGACTGAGGTTGCAGTGCGATATGGCCTGGAGTTGTATTTTGTTTACGCCAGAATGAATGTATTGTATACAATTGAATTGTATGACAGCACGTTTCAAATCAAGTACAAAGAGTGAAGCGAGAAGGTCGAGAGTCCTTTCTATAAGAAAAGAGTGGTGCGAGGCAAGCAAATTGAAGCTGGCGCCATGATTGCTTGTGGCGGTTGTGTATGGGGCGCCATGTGAAGCACATGTGATTGTAGCTGTCTCAAAATCAATGGACATAGTTGATTTTGTCACAAAAGCAAACTCACAAAGTGATTTTGTCACAAAAGCAAACTCAAGAAGTGGTTTTGTCACAAAAGCAAATCACAAAATGATTTTCTAAACAAAATCAAGACGGCGAGTGATTTTGTATTGATTTTGTCAACAAAATCAACGCCTGAACGACTGATTTTGTCCACAAAATCAAACCCGCCATTGATTTTGTCGACAAAATCAATCAATCAATCAATAGCTGGGGTAATAGTAATTTGCAGGCACCTCAGGAAGAGCAGCACTGAAGCTGAGGAAGCTCCCATGGGTAAACAAGATTATTGTAATCATTATTATTATCATTATTATCATTATTATTATTATTATTATTATTATTATTATTATTATTATTATTATTATAATCATCATCATCATTATTATTATTCTTGATAATAATAAATATTTTTCTAAGCGTTGAATTAACTTTATTCACAGTAATATATCAATCAAATATACCTTGCACTGAGAGGCTCCAGTTGAAATTATGGATTCTTTGTGGTGACTGGCATAGTTGGCATAGAGGTGACTGGCATAGTTACTATTTTCTGAGGGGCGGAGCCCTTCAGAAAGTAGTAACTATGCCAGTCACCGGAATATCCATAATTTCAACTGGTGCCTCAAAAAGAGTGCATGGTTTATTTGATTTATATCCTACAAGAGAAAGCCTAGATAGGTAAAAAATAAAAACTAAATGTAGAATCTAGACCTAGACGTAGTACGTGCAATGTACGTACGGTCGATCGGTCGTTTGCACTTTGGTTTGCATTAACTAGTACTTCATCACAATTCCACAACGCGAGAGGGCAGCAGACGGGTCTCCACATACCGTGGTTTGTGCCAACGTTTACAGTACATATTAAGTCAATAGCGCGTTATGTACATTCGTTCGATTTTTTCTATTTTGGACTAACATATGCAGATTTCTTTTAATGTTTGCAATGAGGAATAATTAGGGAAATTCAGATCGCAGCTGTGCGGTGCTGTAATGCCACAACACTCATTCATTTATTAAACAAAGAACGCCAAAATGTTCTCATCTGGTTACAATGTAATAAACTGTCATTGACTCGGAGTCTTGGAAAAAATGAATGTATTATTTGTTTGAAATTATGAAATTAGCAGAGGAAAATATTATTGATCACTTCGCACAATTTCTCTTATTGATCATCAACTTAAGAGGCGAATTTTGAAGGCATTATATATTTGTTTTGTTTTTATTTCATTATAATATGGAAAACCATTTCCTGGTATGTTATCTGTATGTAACTTTTGTCAGTTTCATGATTTTTTTCTTTTATTTTCTATTCTATATATTACTTTATTAATTATGACTATGTATTGTAAACAGAATATTCATACACAGATGTGAATGATGTTTTCAAATAAAAAACAAACTAAAGATAAAAATGCTGGTTATGATATTCTAGATGTTGTTATGGATGATAGCAATATTACCCAAGTTTCAAATATAAGTTCTTAGGTGTCAATTAAAAGTAAATGAATCTCTTTGATGGAAACCACATATTGATGTTTTATGCTCTCATATTTTTAGAACTACAGGTGTCCTTTGCAGACTAAAATCTATGTTACCTAGATATGTTATGACTTGATTGTATAACACATTAATCTTACCTCATTTCACTTATTTTTGTATGGTATTGAGGAACAGTTTTAAAACACACTTAAACGGGCTATTTAAAAGTCAGAAGAAAGCAATAAGAGCAATGTATAATTCTATCGTCATGCGAACCATTTATTCCATGAATGCAAAATTATATCGAAAATTCTGATCAGATACGTCTGTATACTTGTATTTTTATGTATCATTATAATTCAAATACCTTGCCTGATATATCTAGTGGACTTTTAACACAATGCTTGTCATCACTCTTATCTTACTAGTACAAAATCACATTTTCATGAATATTTACCGAAAAAAAAACAATTAGGCAAGATTTTTTTACGTTGTAATGGAATGGAATGACTTACAGGATGTTATTAAATTAGGTAAAACTCTGGAGAGATTTTAAAGCTTTTGAAAATGTTCTGTTCATGCAGTATGAAAATAAAACTTAACTGAATACAGAATGATATTCCAAATCCTATTTATATTCTCTTTAGATATACATTATTTAATATTACTTCTTATGTCTTTATGCTCTTTCCTTTTTTTTTTGTTTTGTTAGTAAATTTTACTTTCTATGTCATGGTAGGTGCCTGTAATGTTGTTGAAATAACATAAGAGCCAATGTAGACAAGAGATATAGTGAAATTAAGTCTTGACTCTCTGAGTCCCGTTTAATGTCTGATTCAATGTTGTACATTTAGGTGTGGCTTCGCTCAAGCACGATAGTCAATTCAATAGCTCAACTTAAACATGTAAGATTACAATGTATGCAGTAAATAACCAGGTGGTGACCTGAATATCTTAACTGTTCATGCACAACATTACTTTGAATAAATTATAGTTGCATCAATGATTATATACACAACATTCTCCCCCTTGTCAAACTTGAACAGAGTATAGTGGTGACATAACAACACAAGAAACTTTCAAACTGATTATTCTATGTACCTGCAATATCTCTCCAAACTTAACACATTTGATTATTCTATGTACCTGCAATATCTCTCCAAACTTAACACATTTGTTTTGGGTTTTTTTTTTCCAATTTATCCAAATGTAAATCTCTCAAAAAATTAACATCTTTCCTATCTGATTAATATATCCATGATATCTGGTTATTCCACTTTATGAATTTCCTTCAGCTTATTACAATACACTCATTTCAAACTTAATACAATAGTAGCTTTTCAATGTTGAACGAAATGAATAATTTGCATTCGAGCAACAATCTTGACATTATACCTCGTACACTTTTGAATGACTCAATTTTGCAAAAAGGAGTTGTCCAAATTTTATCATAAGTCATGCAACTTCTTTCTGAGTACAAGTTTCTCAATTTAATTTTCAATACTTCACATAATTTCCATAGTACTCGGGTTCTTTTCTATTACGAGTACTACGTCTCAATTCTTGGTGCACTACCTCCTTCCCCTCTTCTACAGCATCTTGCCTCACTTCTTGTTTTTCTGGACTTTCTGGGCAAGGAGACAAATGAAAAGCATTCCATGTACTCCTATCTTCTAACTGATATGTCGCATTGTTCTTTTGTTTGACAATCTTCATAGGTGAACCAAAGTGTACTTGCCCCTTATGAACGTGTCTTTGTTTGCGGACCCGAACATAGTCTCCCACCTTAAAGTGAGGTTGCCTTGCACCTCTCTTCGTATCGGTATACTCTCTTGATTTCTTTTGTTTCATTTCAACTCTTTCTTTTACTTCTTCAGTTTGTTTGTCAGTTTTGTTTGGCATTTTGTTTTGAACCTGTAACTTAGTTCTCATTTTTCTACCATGCAACAATTCGGAGGGTGAACACCCTGTTGTTTGATGAGGAGTTGCCCTGTAAGCCAACAACAATTCTAGGACAGTTTCCTTCATACATCTCTTCCCAGCAATCAGAGCATTTTGGATGCTTGATTTTAGAACACGGTTAAACCTCTCTACTTCTCCGTTTGCCCGGGGGTAGTAGAGAGATGATCGGCAGTGTTTGATACCATACTTCTCTAGAAATTCAGTAAACTCATGAGAAACAAACTGAGTACCATTATCTGATACAAGGTGAGTAGGAATCCCTTCTCTTGCAAATAGTGATTCTAACATGCTGATAACCACTCTACTTGTAACTGTGTTACAACATGCAACTTCTGGCCATTTACTGTGATAATCCATTACAACAATTGCATATTTTTGATCTGGAGGAGCCTTCTCAAATGGCCCTGTGATGTCTATACCAATCTTTTCCCAAGGCGAATCAGGAAATGGCACAGATTGCATGGGTGCATTATATGTGCGCCGTGACTTGTCATTTTCTCTACAAGTTGAACAGGTTTTGATAGCTTCTTCTACTACTCTATCCATTCCCTGAAACCAATAATCTTCCCGTAATCTAGACTTGGTACGTACAATGCCCTGGTGGGCAGAGTGTGCAAATTGAACTAGTTTGCCTTGTAGTGTGGCAGGAACAACTATTCTATCACCCCTCATGACAACCTCATCAACAATGGAAAACTCGTCTCTGAGTACATACAATGGTCTCAACTCCTGAGATAAGGTGTGTTTTGCAGGCCAACCCTCTTCTACAAACTTCCTAACCTGAACCAAACTTGGATCTTCCTTAGTAGCTTTCTGTAATTCTAAGATCGAAATTGGGCACTCTACATCTAAACTAAGAACCACTTCCTCCTCTTCCTCTTCCTCATCTTCTCCATCTACATGATCTACTGAAGACTGATTTTGAGGCAGTCTTGACAATGCATCTGCTACAAAGTTATCTTTGCCCATCTTATACTCCACATGATAGTCAAAGTGCAACAGTTTGGCATACCATCCTGCTATTCGCATAGGTTGTCTTCCAGTACCCCTAGCATTTAACAATGTCACTAAGGCCTTATGATCTGTCATTAATGTGAAATGTCGACCCCAAAGGTAAGTATACCACTTCAGACATGCCCAAGTGCAAGCAAGAGCTTCTTTCTCACCTGTAGAGTATTTTCTTTCTGCAGGTGTCAATGATCTTGATGCAAATGCGACTGGTATTTCTCTACCATTCTTTACTTGACTCAGTACCGCCCCTAGACCATAGTCTGAAGCATCAGTTGTTACAACAGTAGGAAGGTTAGGATTGAAAAACTTGAGTACTACCTTCTGAGCAATAACTTCCTTAATCTTATCGTATGCATTCTGTTGCTCTACACCCCATACAAATGGAACATCCTTACGTAATAAACATCTCAAAGGTTCTACTACTGTGGCATAATTCTCAACAAATTTAGCATAGTAATTTGTCAACCCTAGAGCAGATCTAAGCGCCCCCACGTCTGTGGGTGCTGGTGCCTTCAGAATGGCAGCAATATGGTCATCATCGGGCGATATTCCCTCACTACTGACTGAATGACCTAAGTAACTTAACTCAGTTAGGTGAAACTTACATTTCTTATTGTTCAGACGAAGTCCAACATTTTGCATCCGAGTGAGAACATCTGTTAAGCGTTTGTCATGCTCAGTCTTGTCTTTCCCGTATACAATGACATCGTCCAAGTAGCACTGTACACCAGGTAAACCTGCTAGGATAGAAGTCATCATCTTCTGGAAGGTCGATGGAGCGGATGCTAATCCGAAACAGACTCTCTTGTATCTGAACAACCCGTCGTGAGTAATGAATGCAGTCAAATCACGGCTCTCTTCAGCTAACTCCAACTGATGATAAGCTGATGCAAGATCCAGCTTAGAGAAAACTGATGATCCTTCCAATTCACAAAACAATTCTGCGATATCTGGCAATGGAAAACGATCTACGACAATCGCTTTATTTACTTCTCGTAAATCTACGCACAGTCGAATCTCTCCAGATTTTTTTGTGCTCACGACAATGGGTGACACCCACTCACTAGCATCAATTTTCTCAATTACACCCGCTTCTTCGAGACGTTTTAACTCCTGGGAGACGCGATCCTTCACTGCTAACGGCAATCGACGTAGCTTTTGCTGAACCGGTGGATAATCAGGCTTGACCTTGATACGATGCTGGTAGTTTTTCGCGAAGCCAAGACCCGGCGAAAAGAGATCTTGAAACTCCTTCTCCACGGAGTTACCTGCACTAGAAGCCTCTGCTGGTGTTGTCGATGGGGCAACATCATCTACGCTATCGACGTAAGCACTTCCACCCTTGATTGTAAGATCTAGGTCCTCAATTAAATCAAGCCCTAACAATGCAGACCCCTTGTAGACAACATAAATAGTTGCATCCGTAGATCGTGTTCCGACCTTAGCTTTGGTATGAATCACTCCAGCCACCGGAATATTCCCTCGAGAATATGCTCTAAGCTTGACTTTTGACGGCTGTAATGCTTCCAACACAAAATGCTTCTTGTAAAAGCTCAGTGGTACGATGGAAACGCTTGATCCTGTGTCGACCATCATCGAAATTGACTGACCTGCGAGCTTAACATCACATCTAATCTTCCGATTAAGAGCAGGAGTGTACACGTTGAAAACATTCATGGATGAGACCGATCCACGAACTGACTTCTTACTACGACATACGCTTGCCCAATGGCCTAACTTCCCACAATTGTGGCACTTTGTTCCTGTAGCTTTGCAACTGTCATCAAAAGTGAGGTGATTGAAAGACCCACAATTTCTGCAACTCTGCTTTCTATCTTTGAAACTACGTTTCTGCTCCTTTCCTTGTCCTTCCTTTGCTTGCTTCCGTAGCTCGTACACGTTTTCACTGGTGCTTTCACCTCCCTGAGATATAGCTCTTGCTTCTCGCTCTGCATCTTCAATACAGCTACTGAGATCGAGAACCTTCTTTAAAGTTAAGTCAGGTTCAAGTAGAAGCCGCTCACGTATTCTTTCGCTACAACCACCTTCAACAACCTGATCACGAATCATCTCCTCCTTTAGCTCCCCGAAAGAACAATGTGTTACAAGTTCCTGTAATGCTGTGACGAACTGCAGCACTGTTTCATCAGATCTCTGCTTTCTTTTTCTGAACCTATATCGTTCAGCTACCACATTCACTCTAGGAACAAAATATGCTTCGATATCTGTCATAGCTTTTTCGTAAACATCAGTCGAGGTTTGCGAACCAGTTGCAGTTGACGTCTCTGTTGACGACTCTGTGGAGGAGTGTAGAGAATAAAACACTCTCTGGCCTTCCGACCCCAAACAGTGTAACAACAGTGCCTTCTTTCTTTCTGGGTGAAATTCATTGCTACCTGTCGCTAACATATAGTTTTCAAATTGCTGTTTCCACAAGTTCCATGGAGTTGCTGGAGGGCCGGGTGAAGGCAAAAAGCATGAAGGTGGTGGAATTGACATTTTGAAGTCAGTTTACTAGATCCGAAATCCAAAATCCTCGTCGCCAAATTATGTAATGTTGTTGAAATAACATAAGAGCCAATGTAGACAAGAGATATAGTGAAATTAAGTCTTGACTCTCTGAGTCCCGTTTAATGTCTGATTCAATGTTGTACATTTAGGTGTGGCTTCGCTCAAGCACGATAGTCAATTCAATAGCTCAACTTAAACATGTAAGATTACAATGTATGCAGTAAATAACCAGGTGGTGACCTGAATATCTTAACTGTTCATGCACAACATTACTTTGAATAAATTATAGTTGCATCAATGATTATATACACAACAGTGCCCCACCTCCAAGTTTTTCTATGAACTTCTTAGGGGCTCCTATCCTCATAATTGTATAGTTTTATATTAAAAATTGTACATATCTTATGATTGAATGGTTAAATGATTGAAAATAAATAACTAGATAAGTAAAGCCTCAAGAGTTTACATTACTTTCAACTCTGAAACCAACCAGAACAAATACCAATCATTGTCAAGCTCAAATTTTGCACCCTTTCACGAAAGTTGATTTTGCACACTCAAGCGTAAAATATATTTTAAATCTTTTTGGTGGGATTGAATAGAAGAGACACTGGACTATCCCTAGGTATGAAAATTTCCTGAAAATGTTTTCGGAATCCTCAAATGGAGAGACTTTTTCCAACTGAAAACTTATAATTGCGATGCACTGTATATGCATATATATATTTATATATTTAACTCAACATTTGTCCCATAATAGTTTCGCAATGCTTCATTTTAATTTAATTTTTTTTTTATTCAAATAAATTTAAAAGTGCAATGCAATGTATTTTAATCTCGTGCAACTCAATTATTATTCCTACGATAATAAGGTTTGGAAATAATATCTAATAGCCTTGAAACTATATGCCTTATGTTTCCGAAATCCATTCAGATATAAAATGTGGGAATGATCATATCTAACTCCATATTTGCATTCGCCACGCCTCATTATGCCTTTCATTTTGTTGTTTACAATAAAGAGTAAAAACATATGTACCCTAACCTTGTATAATTCATCATCATTCAACGGTCATTAAGGATTGCAGTTATTTTATCTGCCGTTAGCCTTGAAGTGATATTTTTATATGTTTTCACCATCTATGCCCATTCACATGTGGGTGTAATGAAATTGAATCAGCGTATTTAGGGTATTTTCTTTTGGGTTAAATCGAATGGAAAACAAAATGATCTATTTAAACGGTGTTGCAACATATTATTCTCAAGGCAATTGTACTTTTACATTTGTTCTATCTCAGCCCACGCGCCAGGTTGTTATTTCTTTTTATATAACACCTAAATAGATCCCTGTCATTTGATTGGTTTTTTGATATTGATCATTTGTCCCATTGCACTGTGACGTCATCATTCGTGCTATTGTGGCTCCATTTACCGTGCAATCTTGGATCCATACGATTTGCTCTATTGCACGAACGCCGAGAGCCCGGTACACTACGTACTTAAAACGCTGGCGTTTGCAGTGTGCACCACGAACAGCGCGCTAGCGTATAGCGCTATTGATTTATTGAGATTTGATCTATTTTTAGGTGTCATATAAAACAAATAATGAATGTTTTTTCATTCGTGCAATGGACAGAATATTTCATGAGGTGAAAGATGGATCATTTCATCTTTCACCTCATGAAATATTCTGTCCATTGCACTCATAAACATTCAATATTTGTATATCAGTAGGTATAAAAACTTATACTTACTCAACATATTTCCGATATGTTTGCTGTTTTTAATTCCCTTTCCTTTGTCTTTTAGCAGACGCTTTTAAAAAACAATTAGGATTACATTAAAATTAATAACATGCTCTTGTTCGATTTTTCATCTCTGTTATACGAATCAGAGGCTTAATAGTATTTTACATTAAAAAGTGAGCGATTTGCTAGCTCGATCCTCATAGCATCCTTGATTTTAAGAAAAAAAGGTGGAATGAAACTGGTAAACTCACATACTTCTGCCATGATGACACACTCCTCAAAGCTATCTAATTATCTTATGTTTGCCTTTCTCGTATTGTTCTTGACTGAAAAATATGACATTAAAAATGTAAAAACAATGCAAACTTGTGCCCTTTGTCCTTGAACAACAACTCTCGGACAGCCTCCAATTAATTTTACTTTATCGTCATATTTTTTATACACTTATTGCTCACAAAATGCCATACCATAGCACAGGTTCGTCGAGTGAGAACACTTGAAGTAGAATGATTTTCAAAACCAGTGAAGCGCCATCTCTTGCTTTCAGTTGTGACCAAAGGAAAAAAAAACCACACACAACACCTTATCCCGGTTGGGAAAAAAAGAGCATTAACTGAAGGCATAATGATTTTTGCTGCTATGGGAGATCTCATACTTGACTTGCATTTCTTCTCCCATTTGCTTCCAAGTTACCCATATTCCTCCTGGTTTCTTCCTTTTTCCCTTATTTCTTTCCTTTTTTTTTTTTTGCTTCTGTTTCTTCTGTTCCTTTTTGTTCCCTTTTTCTTCTTCTTTTTCTTATCTTTCTCTTTCTTATCTTACTTCTTCTTCTTCTTCTTCTTCTTCTTCTTCTTCTTCTTCTTCTTCTTCTCCTTCCTTTTGTGATCGTCTTTCCTACTTTTCTTTTTTCTTCTCCTCTTTCCTTCTCTTTTCCGGTCTTGCATGCTGCTGCTGTCTGCTGTTCTTTGACGCCCTTGTTGGTCCTTCCCCTTTTTATCATACGTTCGCCAGTTTCATCACCCATCATATACTCAAACCTGTAAATACCTTCATGTCATGTTATGAGGAGTAACAAACCACTGTATATAAAAAGCCTCTTAGAGATCACTTCGTTCCGGAGTTGAATCCTCTATGACATGTTGAAATCATAGTGAAATCCGCTCAAAAGTACTCATTGAATGTATTTGTTGAGAGTGGATTCCAATATTTTCAGAGTCGATTCCACTCTTCAACGAAGAGATTCCTAATTTGACCCCTTAAAGAGTGAATTTCCATTAATGTTTACTGAAATATGTAAAAATCATATCTTTTGATTTAAAAAAAAAGAAAGAAAGATGTGCGCTTAAGGGCCGGATGTGCTCTAAAAATACTCCAGGTGAAATCGAAATAAGTGATCGTTGGAACGGAAGTGCGTCAAAGATAAATTTGAAATTAATAATACATTCTGCACTTTGCCCTGTCGATAAAAACAACGTGTATCTAACCTCTAATCATTATCTCAAGAAGGGAACATACTTTCCCAGAGAAGCCGCTTCTGTATAATTAGGGTAATTATATACTGTCATGGCCTCCATTCGATAAATGCTGAGCTAAAGTCCTTGTGCCAATTGGAATATTATGTGCTGTTCCAAGCTAATCAGCCATCTTCTATTATTATCCAGTCCGCTATTTCGTGAGAGGTGCTGAAAATAGCACTTAACATTGATGCTTTCAAAACATCATCAAAGCAGAAATGATATCTTTATCATTATTGTTGTTCTGTTTCCTTGAAATTGTCTTTTCTTTTTCACCATTTCATTATAATGGAGTTATTCTAATGATGCATGTGAACATTTGGAATAGATTTCCCCAAACGACTAAATCTTACTTTATCAGTCGCAGCAACTGAAAGCGAAAAAGGCCCAAATACAAAATTTTTGAACATACCTGTCTTCCTCTCAATAATGTATATACATCATTTATTACCGGCTCTTTTGCTGTGGTATGTTGGATATTTTACAATTAAAAAGAAAGAATTTTTAAAGTTTTGGAAATCAGCGTTTGTGCAATCGCAGTGTTTTAAAGCGTCTATCATGATTTCTACCACATCTGTACAATTACGTAATAAAAGACTTTTCCAACACAATTAACACAATTTCAGTCTTCAGAGGGGGGGGGGGGGGTAAAATTATGTAAATTTGCATAAAAGCAAACGAGAGAACAGGATAGGAGGAGAGGGAGGAGGAAGATGAAGGAGGGCGAAAGTGAGAGAGAAAGAAAATAAAAACAATTGTAAATGAAGACTGGGTCAAAGCATAAGAGGGGAATAGAAAGAGTTTATTTTTTTTTTAAAGGAAGATCGGGGGATGCAAAACGGAAAAGAGATAGAGAGAAAGAGATGTGGAAAGAAGGAATATAAGGAAGATTTTTTTTTAAAACCATGTTTGAAGAGACTTCAGGAAAAAAAATACCTAGAGGTTCAGAGAGAGTGGGGGAGAAATTGTGAGTTTTTACAGGAGGGTGTTTCACAAAGATTTAAGTTTGACTAAAGTGGCACTTAAATTCCTACTTGCGTGCTGTATATTACGCATCACCCCATTGGTCAGATCATGCTAAGGGGACGCGCACTATTGGAAGTCTATCAATGAGATTACGCGTTAAATACCGGATGCGCATTGGCGCTTAAGCACTACTTTAGTCAAACTTAATTCTTTGTGAAACACCCTATGGAAACACCCCCCCCCCCCCCCCAGATCTATAATGTATGGACTGACGTAAATAAACATGAAACAAAAACTCATCTTTCTCATTTGGATGATAAGCTGATGGGCATGTAACTATGAAATATTAAAGCAAGCACTTGATTTCCTTAATTCTATGAAACTTCACTGCATCTGGTTGTTCAAGGAATTGGATTATGGTAGATTTTAATGGTCTGTAGCACCTGGTGTTTAGTAATTATATTGACCATTCCCATCTGAACCAGGATGTAAAGATGGCCGCCGGCTGGACACTCAGGTCAGTGATAAATTGCAATTATAAGCAAATGACGATGTTGCAGTGTTAATAAAAATTTTCGAATTAATGCAAAAATAGATTTGTTGACCTAATTCGAAAAGGTTACCTATTGTGTTGTGGACCCTTTTCTGCTCAAATTATCCTCTTTATCATGCTTTCATTCTTCCTCCACATAATATGCTTAAGAAGTATCATGCTTCATGAATATCAACAGATCCAGTATTTTGTCTACTTCTGGATACTGCTGAATTCATTATATTCCTTTCAGTCTATATTTCCTGATACAGATATTATTACCTATAGCTGGCATGCAAACATGATTATAAAAAGTTGTCTCGAGCAAGGTTACTCTCCAAAACGCATGATGGCAGGTAAATCTCAACCTTTTTTGTTATTGTTGTTTTGTTTTTGTTCGTTCGTGTTATCGCTAAATGACTGAAACTGAATTTTCTGCATACCTATAAGAAATAGAGAGAAAGTAAAAGTACCTGACTGGTCTAGATTTACATGAACCCTTTAATGACATTTCTTTTTTTTTTCTTTTCTTTAATTTTAAGCGTGTCAGCTGTTTTATCCATATTACAACTGCCCGGTCATTCGCTGATCCAACAATGAGATAGGAACCATGAACGAATCGTCCTCTCACTCAGATACATTTCTCCGCCTTGTAAGATAAGCACTTTCGTTCAAATATTCTTTGAGACTTAAGACAACCGTTTTCACTACTGTCGTCATCAATAACATATCCCATTGCTTCTTCAATGCCTGTAGAGCAAAATGACGCCACGGCCGATACGTCAGTCGTGTTTGTATTGCCGATAAAGCAATAATTAAGCAATTAGGAGAGAATCAATTACACGCGTGATGTACGTAGTAGTAAAGATGCATTACTCGACAAGAATTCGTATCATCGAAGACTGACGAGCCACTAACGATTTATTCCGAAGGGCGATCGTCCTCATCTTGAGTAAATGCTGACGTTCGACAATCGATTTTGTTCTCTTTGTGATGTGCATTATCGATAGTGTAGCCCAATTTAGACCACTTACGTCTTCTAGAGCTGGAAGAAAAAGTTGAGCGGGTCATTAACTTGTAGCCCTAATAGGAATGAAAACAAAGGATGTATCAGTAACAGTTTCTAAGTCGTCTGATTTCCTTGTTCCAAAGCTTATCAAATTTGGATTGTTTCATCCTTTAAATGATTTTCTAGAAAACAAAATTCATGAAGAAAATTGATCAATAAGCCCTGGAAAAGAAAAATAAAACGAAATGGTAGAATATGTCCATATCGTGACTGATTTTACAACAAAAATTAAATGTCAGTAGGGATATCACGTCGAAGAAATTTAAAACAAGCTTTCTATTCTCACGTTTGAGAAATGTCAAGGAAGTATAGCCTTTACCAATTGTTAAAATTTATAACGGAGTTATACAATGCATCATTGAAAAAAATATATCTTTTTCTTTTTTTTTTCTTTTTTTTTTCTTTTTGGTCTAAGTAGTTTTATGGCATTTTAGTTCGAATGGCATATTTTCAAAAAAGGAACGAAGACGCGAAAACTAGGCCTATTACAACGAAAACGATTCGTTTTTCAATAAAAGGGTAAACAAATTTTTGTCTAAAACCAGTCTGCAGCAGGATTAATTCCACTTAAAGTGATTCACCATTCCATATAAAGAGACGATTAAAAGAATATAAAATATATGAAAAGAGACTCTAATCAATTGCTGGAAGTTGTCGAAAAATTATTGTGAAAAATAAGAATTTGGGCGTACTGAATTTTCTTCCAATATTACGTCAAGGTTATGTTTTATTGTGATATGATAAAGGTTTTCACGACCAATTTTGCACTTCTCTCAGTTAATTTGGTAAAGCGTTCGTTTATTGCGTTTATCGCGTCTTTTGTCATTCAAAACTATACATAAATAAATCAGTTATGCTATTCATGCAAGGAATTTTGCTTTTGGATTAATGGAAGTCGTGCATTCAAATTAGCACGGATAAATAATTCAAATTCAGCGGCAACTGACGAAGGGACATCAGTAGCGGATAAATAATTCAAATTCAGCGGCAACTGACGAAGGGACATCAGTAGCGTTTATTTTCACGAATGGGCGGTTATATTTAATGTTCATTCAAATTAACATGCCTGTTGTTTATTAAATACACGTGGAATTGAGCCGAATGATTTATTTGGATTAAATGGATAAAAATAAAATTGAATAAAAACGGACTCCCACTGGCAGTCATGTGACTGAACTGCTGAAAATTACTCAGTGATATACATTACATACCTAAGAAGGGCACATGAGGAAAATAAAATAATTTTACAATTCAAAAATATTAACTGAGGAATTCAATGGAACCTCATAGTTAAAATGACAATTAAGATTATATACGTGCATTAATCAAGATTAGCATGATTAGTGGTGGGTGAGAAAATAAGCCTTTGTATGGAAACGTTCCGATTATGAGAAACCAATAAGATTGTAAATGAATGTCAGTCTGTTTTGTAGTGCTGAAACCCGAATTTCATTTCCTCTTTGACATGTATGAGTCCTTAGGAAGACAGTCTTGTTCTGTATGTAGCTTGAAGATACTGAAGGATGATTTGTATTCTATTCATTTCCCTGAGAGACGCAGGTGGAAAATATACTTGACAGACCTAAATGATTAGTTTGAAAATGTAGGCCCACTTTGAAAGATGAATTTAAAGCGAGTGAATTCATGCACGTAAGCATTGGCGACATTCTCCCTCGAGAAAGGGGTGGATGACACAATGTCAGATAACCAGCATTTCCTATGTTGTTCGATCATCTGATTTTAAAAGCCCCCCCCCCTTTTTTTTTTTTTTATCAGTTCCACTTAGAAGATGGGGTTACATTTTCTGTATCATCTAGGGCACTGAAGCGTTTAAACAGTGATAAATGAATTTTCCCTTTTCTTCTTAATTGTCCTCCTTATTCCGAAATTGCATATACACAACTAACTTTTCGTTTGAGGTCGTTAGTTTATTTGTGTATCTGTTCGAATATTTTCTCATTTTAGTTTTTGTAAGTCTGCAAGGTTTTCTCTTAAGGCGTAAACCCAGAATTGTTTGGAAAATCACCGGTCCCGTTGGAAGGAAGGCATTTTCCGGTCACAGAGACCAAGGAATCGGCTTAGCTTACTACTGGCTCTTGATTGTATACAGAAGTTAAAGATGTTCCGTGATAAAATAGCCCACAGTTTTATCCCATTATGGATATTGGTTCGAGTATTCTAGCAACAAAGATAAATTTTCAGCAATTACTAGGTAGCTTTTACCCAATTTTAGTTATAAAATCAAGGCTTACAACTCGGAAATATGATATCATTACAGAATTAAAACAAGTGGACGTCCTACTTAAGCATGCTCTTTCGAAGTAGAAATTTTTGCGTACTCTGGACTCGTGCAAGGAAGTCAAGGAAAACAATTTCTTATATGATTTTATCCACTTGAATGTATGCCTTTTTCCCTTTCTTTTGGTAATGGAGAAAGTACTCTTATATTATAAGTAAAAGAAATAAAATCAAAATTAACAATTAACAATAAAATAATAGGCCTTCATCTGAAAAAAGTGATCTCTAAATAAGCCTTTTCCTAAAACATAATGCATAGTAGATATCATGTCACGCTCTTATTACAAGATGATAAACACAATAAAAGATATCAAAATTCACACTGGGGAAAACTGTTAAGTAATTACAGAAAACGCTAACATGGATTCTCCAAAGGAGATAGAATTCAGGTTTACTTGCTGATCGAGTGACCAAGCTATATTAATTTGACTGAATGTTTCCAAGATGAATTTGAATGCACAGATCATGCATTCGAACTAAATGCTCGTGAAAATAAATCAGATGGACAACGTTTGGCTGGAAAAACCTATATCACAGGTTTATAACAGAGGGAAGGAATTTACTTTCTCTGTCAGAGAGTAATATAATTTTTCTTTACGCATCTTGAGTAATTTAAAATTGCAATTCCTAACGCACATTTCTGATGAGCTGACGATATGTTGAAAGCAATATCAAATATGAGGGGGTGTTTCAAAAAGAGTTCAGTTTGACTTAAAATCGAACTTAAATTCCTAGTTGCGTGCTGTATATTACGCATCTTCTCATTGGTCAAGATCGTGCTCAGGGGACGCGCACTAGTGGGAAGTCTGTCAATGAGATTACGCGTTCAATACCTGGTGCTTAAGCATGACTCTAAGTCAAACTTAATTCTTTGTGAAACACCACCCAGAGTCTGGATAGCAATATTGGCATTTTAGTAGTTCCAGTCATTAGATAAGTATTAAAAGAAGGTAACAATTTGCAATAACTGTTATAAGCTACTGAAATCCTTGCATCTGATTGGTTGAGAGCAAAGTTGTCATAGAAGTATGGCGGTTGTTACTGATAACAAGTTTCATGAAACGGAGCCCTGGTATATCCAGAGGCAGAATGGTAAGCCTGCCTTTGACTCCACCCATGATTTTAGGAGCGAAATAAAAGAACAATTTTTGAATGTTTAGCATAAAGAGTTTTCCTCCTCACTATAAAGACATTGCATTGTTTAAAGGCCTTGGTCAGTAGAAATTTAAACCGGCCCCTTGTTTTTCAAAACAATTTTGAAAGTTTGATCTAAACTAAAGTTAACAGAGGGCTATAGACGCATGACTATTTTTTCCGTATGCTCAACATGACTTCAGTCCTCTCGTCAAGTTTAAATGAATCAGCAGACCAGCTTTTGTTGCTTCAATGGATGTTCCTGTCGATGAAAAGCCATCGAAACATAAATTTGTTTGGGAGTCAGACCAGACATGAATGCTACCCCAACCCAGCCTTAATATATGAGTAAGAGAACACTTAAAATGCCGGGATGGCACGTTAAGAGGTCTCAAGTGGGTTTCCGAGTAGCGAGATCTAGTTCAGGCCTTGAGCTTACCTCCACAAAGAATCTCGAGCAACAGTGAATACTAACTGAAGTTTGCCACCGTCAAGCTCTGATGAAATACGTTAAGGTACACTTGTGGCTACATTGGTGTATAGAAACAAAACAAGATCAGTAAAAAGTACACACAGGAACGTTTGAATGAATAAATGATGTACACGTTCAAACGACGAATACTTGAACATAACAATGTAGGCTTATGACCATAAGCTTTTTAGAGCAAGCTGCGATAACCAAGAGTATTTTGGAAAAAAAATACATACAATCACATGGGAATGAGTCAGAGGCATATAAAGAACAGAGGGACAAACATGGATAGAAAGAGAAATAGTATGCAACGAATGAATGAAACAGAAAAAAAAAGAAGAGAGTTCAAAAAGGAAAAGCATTTGACCTTAAGATGAAACATGCAGGTACGATGTGTGCGTGTCTGAAAGTGTGGGTGAGGATCGGTGCTTTTAAGGTGGGTTGAACGTCAGAGGGTATAGAAGGGTAGAGGCGTGTGAACATTACACAAGATGTGAGTTACTTCCACTGAAGTTTTTTCTTCATTTTTAATAGCTGTTGGAACTTGTTGCAGTTATGTTACTGAACCAGTTTGGGAATTTACTTTGCAATACTTTGCTTATTTCAGTGAAACAGCTAGAATCTATTCATACCAATCGAGTGTAGAAAAACCTTCGTCTTTTAGGTACCTATTATATTCTTTGAAAACGTGATAAAAACGGAAGATTATCCATCTTAAACAGCGAAATGAATTGAATATATTCATTTATTGTCCATATGGGAAATTCTTTTACATCGAATAAATTCAAAATACAAATACATAAATTCAAAATACAAATAATTTTTCAAGTGAAAAAACAGAGCAAATGACAATCAAAATTAGAATTTAAAACTTTTCCTTTTATTTTTTGTAAACCCATTGTCTCACTTTATATTGAGATTTAGGTAATGACTGGAGATTTATGTCAAAATGGCCTTTAAAAATTGAATATGTTTTCTTTAAAAGTTCCTTCTGCCTCTTTCTAACCGTCTTTATTTTCAACCAAGAATTACTTCTTATGTTCAAATTTACATTTAAAACGTATACTGACATACCTGTACCACCATACTCCATTCCCTCATTATGCTTCTCTCTCTCTCTCTCTCTCTCTCTCTCTCTATCTATCTATCTATTTCTTTTATCGATAAAGTGAGAGATAGATAGAGCGAGTGTGTGTGAAATACACTTTCTACAGCCAGTTTTCTCCGAGTAATTAGTAAGATAAAGTTTTCAGACTATTTGTGTGCTTACACGCGGACTTTTTGCGGAAAGCGACCAGTAATTACGCAATCATTCCATTAATGGGATTATTCATGCAAACTTTATTTAGACAACGAAATGATGGTAAAAGTCTAGTAGCGTCATTCATATCTGCTCTTGGCGTCAAACCACCAATGGGGGAAGGGGACAGAAATAATTACACACGCACTACCTATGTACATACAAAACACACACTCATCCTCGCCCAACCCAACCCCGACACACGCATACCAGGTAGTGCGCACGAGCAGCGTATTTGGTTCTCAACCGCCTCCATTTCAAACGTGGCTGATTCGATCAATTGATGTTAACGCCATTTAAAAAGTGAGAACTGATGATAGACGATGCAATTTGGCAGCGAACACACGCGGACTCAGGCGTAGTACAACGAAATAATAATAAAAAAAAGTCCTCAACATCATTTGATTCTAGTGCGCAGTCGTGGATGCGAGGAAAACTAATTCTTTGATTATCAGGTAGCCAAGGTTTGCCTTTTCTCTTCTCTGCTGCGTGCGAGACTGTTCTTAACAAGAATAAGCAGCTGGTTTCGTAATTAGAAACTGAAAATATAAATAGTCGAGGGAGTGTACTGTATGTAGGGAGACGGGAATTTGCTCCGATTTTGATTTTCACGTCGTCTAAAAGTTTGATATCTGTTTGCTTTTACGACAAAACGTTGAGATAGTGAACAGTTAGCAACACAGCAGGTAGGACGGGATCCAAAAAGTAGAGACGGAAGGGCAAGAGCGGTCGCTTCTCCGTGGGATACATATAACATGGCCAGGCTATACCCAACCATTTATGCCTCTATACTTTGTTTTGCGGTAATCTTCGTGCATAAAGGTAAGACCTAAGAACATTTACTTTCCCTTTCTTTAGAAAATATTTTTATTAAGAGCTTTTAAGCATTTCTGAAAAGTACTGATATGATATGTGTCTTGGATAATTGTAATGTCTAGGGGTAATTCTTTTCTATTACCATTATTGCTATAGTCCAAGAAGTGCTTTTACTCCTAGTACGTCCAGGGAAACAAATCAACGTGATGAACAAATCAAAAGAGATAAAATTAAAAAAAAAGTTGCGATATTTACACAAAAAACCCATTTTATCCAACATCATCAAAATTAACAATGTAGATATAATTTTGATATGAGCAAACGACATATCACACACAAACAAAAACACATCTGTTCAAAATGAAATATCACTGAGACGCCGTGTTTTTTCAGCATGCGGTTGCTATTTTTAAGTTTTTGTATCGCTTCTTGTTTGCCTTGCATTTTGGTAGACAACCATACCAAATTAAAGTTCGTGGAATGAAAAGATTATTACGGGTCTTTTTATTTCCCGATAAATAACAATCGTTTATTCTGTTCATAACTGGAATAAATCGGCGTTAGATGCTCTAGGTCATCTTTTGGATGGCGGCAGGAAAACGAGATCTGAAAGTGACGAACGGTTGAGCCGGAAAGTGCTCTAGAAATTTGTGATAAAACAATATACCCGCGAATTGCCCATCTACCTCTTTACCTAGGTGGTAAAAATGGCTATTTTCTATGCTTCACACTCTCACTCCTAGAAAAGATGAAGAGGAGAAAAGAGAATGAAAGATAATCTAAAAAGAGAGAGCAAAAGAAGAGGAGGAGGAGAGAAAGGGAGAGGTTGAAAGTGTATAAAATAATTACAGAATGTAATCTAAGTGGGTATCGTTCCAGTTTTGGGGTGGGATATTAAATCGCGGTCGAGATGAACCCGTTTGTCCTGAATGGAGACCCTATTCTGCCAAGGTGTATCAAGCAAAACCCCTCTTGATATGAAGTTCATTTCCCCCTTTCCTGGGTTATGAAAACTGGACTGTTATCCTCTCTGAGCCTTAATGAAAATGATGTCATCAACGTCACCTTAGGTATTGAATGGCGTTTTAAAGAAAAACATAACTAGTACTCCCATTTGTATGCATATCTTTCCTCAAATCACTTGACAACATACAAGATTCGATGATTTATTTTATATTTGCATGTCTTTGATAATTTCATTGTCATCATTATTTCGTTATTATCACCTTAGATTAGAGGTACAGAAGAAATTTTTTTCTCTTAATCAGAACTTGACTTGCATGCACATTAGGACGACTACACAGACATTAGTTTTTATGATTTTAGTAATGTTAATGTTACCATGCCTTTTCAGAAGGATATTTATTCAGATAATGACCTAGAATCATCTCTTATGTAGTCTGCTGCGTAAATTTACATATTTCAAGATTTGTATATTTTGACAGTGCAATGTCGGTGCATGCTAACCTTTAATTCCTATCCGTAAATTTCGTCATGCACCTTGTAGAATTCAATTAAACGGTAACCTTCGCCGGTGTAGAGTCGGTGACTTGAAAGATGGCCCACTTCTTTTATCTGCTTTTTTGATGTAAAATCCTCCAAAGGTAAAGATGACATTTCATTAGACAAACAGTATAAGGATGATTAATAGGTTAGTCAGAGCTCTGTGGCTTGACAGTTACTGCTTAACAGCAACGAGCTTAATTAAGTATAACTTTATAACTAATCTGCGCATACGGGAAAGTCATTCACGGTATTTAACCTCCTGCTTTGAAATTTAGATGGAAATCAATGTGTTTGTGAAAACATCAAATTCAGCTGATAACAGCGAATGCCGGAATGAAACATTACACAGGGAGAATAAGTGACTCTGCGCTGAAATATGCGCTATCTAGAAATTTCTTGGGTAAAACGTCAAAATATGAATACTCATCAATCTGTTAATTGGCAACTTGTCGCCTAATTTCTGCAGATACTACGGATGTAAAGTGGTTCAGTATCAATATCTTGGAAATATCGGGAGCTCCTTAACATTTTGAATGAAAATGCTATAGGCATTATTGATACCAACGTGTGCACGTGTTTAAAAAAATCTAAAAAAAATTGAGGAACAATTGAAAGTTATATGTTACAAAAATCTACAATTTTCCTCTCATTAAATGCGCAAAGTGCCGATGGATGAATATCATATATGAATGGCAAACGTGATGCGATAGTGTCTTTCTACGGATGCAAACAATGGAGCGAACATAAGTACAGTATCACGTCTGTCATATTACTCCTTAAACAGAATGTAATCAATTTAATCACCTCCATGACCTTGCGTCAGGCTTTGCCTTCGAATTGTTAATTGTGGTATCATTACATTCTGATGGAGACATGCTCTCATCATTCTATCAGTTCTATACGAGAGCGTTTGCATTATCCTTCCACAAAATGACTGAAATAAGAAACATTCAGTTATTAAACATGATAAAACGCCTCTGTGGCTTTGTAATTTTGCAGAGTGGCTTGTGATATTTTACACAGTTATGCCTTTAACGTTTTGGACTAGATATCATCACTACCTTTAACGATGATTCAACTGTAAGACCGTAACATCATAACCAACATGGAAATATTTGGACAAGTATGACATAGTAAACAGATCAAAATGGTAACAAGATAACTTGAGAATTTTAAAAATTCACTACTCAGTTAAAAATCAAACAAACAAACAAAAACGAAACAAAAACAAATGCAAACAGAAAAAAAGAGCAAAAAAAAAACAACAAACAAAGAAAAAACCCAAACCCAACCAAACAACCCCCCCCCCCCCCGAAAAAAAAAAACATGACCCATGACTTTATGCCATTCTTGAACATTAATGTAGTAAATCAATGTTTTGGGAACATTCCATTCCCGATGGCATGCAAGTTGCCACTCTCAATAGAAACGTAGTATCAGTTATTAGGTGACAAGAAGCTGGCTTATCAGAGAAATTATAAAGAAAATGGAAGTAAACAGAATATAAGACTAGGCAAAAAATTCATAGCAGTTGTCTGTTAAAGAAATCTGCAAAGCATTGATTTTGATTGGCAACTTATATTTACCGTCTGAAGGAAAAGCATATGCATTATCTGCTTGTGAGCACGTAGGAGTTAGTCGTTTCATATCTAATGAAAAAAAGAAAAGAAATTATAACAAGAAAAAAATTGAAGGAAATTCATTCTGCTGTTGTCATCATTATTTTCATCAAAGCAAAAGAGCTCTTTTCCTAGATGAGATTAAGTTTCACGTTGCAAAAATAGATTTCAATCGGATTAAAAGACTTGAAACTAATCCCATCGTATAAAATAAATGATACATTTGAGATGATAGCAGGCAGGTTTTCGACATCCATAACCGGTACTTCAAATACTGCCGTAATGTGGTCGTCAAACCCTATATTTTCCCTTTAATATTGGGTTCCTTAACGCTTCGACCCCAGGTCCAGTCTAATAACCTTGGTCGCTGTGATGCCGACAATATTGTCATATCAACGCTTGTGGCATGACGAAAGCAGTCATGGGTGGATAAGGCCGTGCATCCACTTTAATACACACACGCACCCACGCACACATACGCACACACACCTACCTCACTCAACCTTGGACTTGGTTGATTCGAATATGATTAAAATAGCCCTCGAGAGTCGGTTTTCCCTACTTGAACAGGTATTTCCTGCGAAGCTTTCAAAATATCCTATCAGACTTGTAGGTGTATTCAGTCCTTTAATATGAAAAACAATAACAAAACAAATGCCTAACCCCTGATGGGTGGAGGAGAACAAAAAAACATTTCAGATTTTTGTTAATGCAAAAAATTGCTTGATGAGTTCTTCAGAAGAAAACAACAAATTTCCGTTTTAAATTATTGAGAAAGGAAATAAGGATTCCGGAAGTGCAGTCTTATGGTCAGTAGTTAAAATCAACGCTGATATAAATAGTACGTTAAAATAAAGAATTGTAATTAGAAAAGTAATATTTGTAGAGAGACTGTATTGCAGCAGGACTGTTTAATACAAGTTATATAGAAATATAGTTCCTGGTGGAAAATGCTAAAGCAGTCCATGTAAATTTATCAGTATTTCTTAGCGGCGTATGACTCTCTGATATTCATATTATACAGACGAATCAAAAAACAATACTGCTAATATCTGTACTCCAATACAGTGCAATACTCTGAAAGTTCTACGTGTTCTTTTCTATTTCTTGAGTATACACAACTAGTCAGAGACCATTTGTAAGACACCAAGAAAGAATACATTTGATTTATAGCGCCACTGTTTTGCCAAAACAGTGTTTTACCAAAGGTTAACGTTAAAGAAGAAACACCTCATCACTATCGAAAAATTTAAACAAAAACATAAAACGAAGAAAAGAAAAGAAAATGGTTTCTGGACATTCCTGTATTTTCCTCACAACGCAGGGTTTCGGTGGAACAAGACTAAATAAAGCAAAAGAACGGACATAACGGCGAAAGTGAGACAGAGGGTGCAAACTGGTGGAATTCTCTGCGGAAGAAATTGCCCAATTTGGAAGCATTTTCACTTCAAATGGAGAAAAGTGCTGAATGCCCATGAACTTTCGATTAGAAGATGGCTCTTCGGGTGAAGTGGACCTTTAGCTAGGCAGCGTAAAGTGGGCTATCAGGTTTCCGTCGCATTCCACTCCCTGCCTGTCAGGGGGTCCAAATCCACCATACCATATGCGTCTCTAATTTGGGGGAATATCATCATATTTCAGCCAATATATGGTAAATTTCTAAACTCTCGAATACGTTTGGGAATATAACAGACTGGAACCCGCAAGCCTGAATATCAAGAGGGAGATCTTGGGATTGTCTGAATGTTTGACGGGTTTAAATTTCATGGCATGCACAATACCCTTTTCAAAGCTACCGGTATCACTAACTATACTTCGGGAGAGAAGGAGGTAAACAACCAACATTATGTATGCTTCACCAAACGAGTAAACCGGACAGTATGGGGCAGAGGGCATATTGTTACCAGAGGTTAGGGACAGTGACACATAATTCAATCTGACTGAAAGATAGATAGAGATTTTAAAAAACAGGAAGGGTCACGCAAGGAAAGGGGGAAAGATGGAAGAGAGAGAGAGAGAGAAAACAAAAACAAAAACAAAAACAAAACGGACACAGAGAGATTAAGATAAGAATGCAAGCAGATCTCTATGTTTCTGGGGATCAGACTTTGTTATAACTATCCCGTTCATAGACCTTGTTTGCACTTATCTCCCAGACATGCACGCTCGTGGTTTCTTAATCCTATTAGGCAACTTGGCCTATTACTGAGACACCTTCAGACCGACACATGGGGTTTGACTTAATCCCCTGTCGGGCCATTGAGCCATTAGTTGATGACTTCTCAGAACACGTTATCATCTACAGTAGATCATGAACCTGTGACCATGCTACCATATCGTATCCATCGGTCAGATGAAAGAAAAGGGTCCAGGTGTATTTTGACTATTCGATATTATAGTAACTGAGGATTTTTTCACTTTATTTAAATGCGATTATTTCATATGTATACAAATAAAAATAGTATACCGGAAGTTATGTTTCTTTCCATGGCCGTTTCCGTTTCCTATCCTTCTTTAAGGTTTCCAAACAGGGGCTGTTATTGAAGAATTGAGATTTTAATTGAATATTAAAGCCATGACTGCACAAACCATTTTGTCAAGTTTTTCAAGTTTAAACACATTAATTTCCAATCATTCAAAATGAAATGATAAACAAGATAATAAAACAGCAAGATGACATACATGTACAAAATATGACAAAAATACAGGGTTTTTTTTTCAAATAATGCATCCTTAGAGAGATTTCTGGCAAATTGTTGTTTTATAGTTCTTTGCATCGTAAAGGTATGAATCTTGCTTGTTTATATCAAAGCTCATGCCAGGAAGTTGTATCTTTACTCCTACAACAGCTTCCTCCTATAAAGGCAATAATCTCAAATCGTACTCTTATCTGCTACCTACTGATGTATCGTCTTCGGTATTAGAATGGTAGTGTAACCCATGGCAACCGAAAGGAGGTGTGGTGTGTGCGTGTGAGTGGGATGAATAGGTTCGACCAATTGGAGCTGACTTAATACTTCGTAGAACCCAACTTCGCTTCCACGGTAAACGGAAACGATAGTGACATTGCCTCATGTCGGATGATTGCATAGTGGTGCAACTAGTGGGAGGACATGAACCCACCTTCATCCCAAATACATCCTGGCAAATAAGTGAATGCAAAATGCAATTTCAGAGTTTGGATTTGACTTTCAAGCATGTATTGTAAGTTGTATTACGGTTTCTATCCTGCAAACATGGCAAAGGAAGAGTGGAACTGAAACGATATTTAAACAGTTTGGACTTACGTTGGCGTTAGGATTTTAGCGTAGTACTCACACAAAAACAGGAAGCAAGCGAAGTATGTTTTGATTGTGAATATCGAAACCTTTTTGCAATATACAAGTAACTGCGTGAATTTTGTCTTTCTTGATTGTGAATGCCTTTTCCCTTTAATATTTTGATCAATTATTAAACACTTTCCGTGTTTCTGGACTTAAAGCGTGTGTCTATGTGCAACCGAAAAAACCCCAATAATTAGATCAGTTAGGTTAATCATTCAATTATTCACATCGCGATACAGTGCTATATCAGGAAAGTTACTCACCATCCAAAACAGACTATCTTGTCTTGTCAAACAGTATACACGTTCACGTGCAGGGTAGAATACTTCAGTAAGATAAATATTTCTTGTTTATTTTTTTTCCATAAGCAGCGCACAGTGCATATGGGAAAGAATGGGAGGTTCATCCGAAAATTCTCTTCACATCAACGAATGCCACGGCTTTTTCAAATAAAAAAATAAATAGCATTAGCTTAGGGAGATGCTAGACTATTCTGTTGATAAAAAAACAAGGGCTCAATCAATTTGCACTATATGACGTAGACAAAATATTCGCTCCTTACGCAGGCTTTAAATCCCTTTTGTAAAGCATGC
This sequence comes from Echinometra lucunter, assembly GCA_029962745.1. Taxonomy (NCBI): domain Eukaryota; kingdom Metazoa; phylum Echinodermata; class Echinoidea; order Camarodonta; family Echinometridae; genus Echinometra; species Echinometra lucunter. The sequence goes on along the minus strand of CM057151.1, from coordinate 44,291,517 downwards.
ATTATAATCTAATAATGTAGCCTTGGGACCTTTCTTGTTGCATTTCTTCCGACGAAAGATTGAGTAATACATCATTTGTCAGGTTTCAGCCTCGATTGTCCTTTTTTGGTTCGGCTTTGTTATGGTGATTTGTTCTCCTATGGAATATACCTAAGCAATTCCAAATTGGAATTATTCTTTAATTCATTTAGATAAACAGGATTATTTTCAGAGAGCAAACTTCGTAGTATTAGCCAACACTCATCAATTCGAAGCATTAACGTAATTGACAGGGAAAAGTACAAGCAGGAAGAAATGATAATTTAATGACATGAGAGATTAAAGTAAAATATCGTCTTCATTTTAAAACGTCAATGGTTTAGCGTAAGTCTTGACATTACTGGGGCACTGGCATTACGAGGGATGGTCACCGATCTTTCAGACTGAATAAAACGTGAAATGATCACCTCTCATATCCCCGTTGGAGAAGGCCTTGGATTTATCACGATTTCACATCACACATTCAGCCGCTCGTTCCAGTCATGTCATTGGAAATGTATCTAGCTTGCATGAATGTGTTCATGAAGGTTTAATCAAATTAACAGAAACATTGTCATAGATGACCTCCCGTATCCTGGTTCTGCCGTTGAACTGGTGGACGACCTCCTGCAATAAACAGTCATATAGAATATGACTAACACGTTACACAAATAAACAATCTCACCAATTATTTGTGATGTTTTCCTAACGCACCAAATCATGACTTCATGATAAGCAGGGCTATTCGGTAATCGACCCAGGGCTTTATTACATTGTCGACCCTCGTCAGCTTTCTTTTGATCCAGAGTTTGCTTATTAAACGAAAATAAATTCAAGAGCACACCAATCAATATGTTATCGACACCAGCCCACGTAAAGGAATCAATGACATATTTCCCAAATTAAGTTGTCGCGGTAGACGTAAATAATAAATGTACTTGGTAATGATTACAGTAGCCCTCATATATGAGTACAATTGTTTCAATTATATGCATTGATATTTCGCAGATGAAAGGCCTTTACTTCCGTCAATGAGAATACGGAAAATGACTTTCATATGAACGTTTTAAATTATCCAATATATGTAGTACATGAGGATGATAGAGGGTCAGTGCAGCACCATCTAAAAATCTTAGAAGCAACCCTTTGCACTTCGAAATAGAATTAGTTTTCAGAAAAGGCATTTGAATGAAATATTTATAGAAATATTTTTCACTGAAAATGATATATAGAAATTAAAGAACGAGTAGATATATATTTTTTTCCATTTATAAGCTGTCATGAATGCTTTTTTTCCATCAAATATCAAAAGGGGATTGTTTTCCGCCGTCATTTATGAAATTAATTGAGCTGTGTGTGGCATTAATGGTTAACCATTCTTTTATGGGAGGTTACCTGTATCGATGGATTGTGAAAAAAACAGTTGAGTACGTGATAATTACACGATGCATCATTTATTAATAAGCTTCACCTGACGTGATATATGCTCTTTATGTTATGTAAGTTTATTCATGCTTGAATCACTTCTTCAGAATTGCGTGATATCAAATTTTAATGACTTTCATGATATCAAATTTTGATGACTGAACGTCTATCATTTTCTCATGGGCCCACATTAATGTTTGCACAACAAATTATTTCCGCTTTAATGACATAGGTAATCTGTACTTTCTGATAGAACTTCAAAGGTGCAAAACCAAATGATCATACTGATATCCGTTTCTTTACCCTTTCGAAGTATTTGCCGGGACCAACCTCATTTGCCGTTGGCTTTAAAATACGATTGACACAGGACATACCTTAGCCACTGGCTCCCTGATTTCCAATCATTTCTTATTTTCTTGAACGAATGTTAAGAAATAAATATGTAACATTAAAGTAAATACATGGGTCTCCAAGGTAGAGACATCAGTACTGCTCCTCGCCAGGGCCTTGCAGCTATCATTACCCCACCAGTGCCAGGTCTCATTTACACGTGAACGAAAGGGACTGATGAGGGCGAACACCCATCTAAGGATGTAAGTAGAAAGGAAGGTTCGAATCCATGACATCTCTTATAAGAGTCACCCGCCCAAGCATAAGATAAAATCACAAGCGCATCCCGAATATTCGTACTTATATTTCAGTGGCGATCATTTATATTACCGATATGTTACAATTACAGTAATGATAGCGGTAGAATAGGGAATTGTAAAGCCAATGAAACATGAAGTTCTAACTTGATCTGTAATCCGATTAAATTCTTGTCGATGCACCCCTGTAATAGCAAGAATGCAGCAGCTTGATGAAGGCTCATTATACCACACTTAATAGTATGTAATTGGGATACGTTCAACAGGGATGTCAAATGCTATCTCCATGTGTCTCACAGGAAATTCGCATAATTACAAACTGTCAGTGGTGTAATCCAAATAATAAGAGAGTTAATGAAATACAGATATCATGTCAACACAAAATAGAAAAGTGGCCCTATTTGAAATTGCGTTGAAATGCGAGTTGTATATATAGAAATCATCTTGGGTATTTTGGGCAAAATTTTTATAGAAAAATACTATACCTCTCCTTGAAACGAGGTAGATTATACAGAGTATAACTTATCAAAAAGCATAATCATTATAATGAAAAACCCAAGGAATCATTAACATAGGTTATGTATAAAGAGAGGGAGAGAAAGAAAGAAGGAATTATGAATACCTATAAGAAGGGGAGAGCCAGGGAATGCGACAAAGAAGTATGGAAAGAGAGAGAAGGGGGTGGAGGAGAGAGGTCAATATAAAAGTAGATCTTTCATTTGTGATGTCCTTGTAAATTACAGTTACCACCGAAGAAAGCGATTTTGACGAAGCGTGCATTTTCTGCCATTTACGAATCTCTAAAATCAAATTTCATTCGCATTTCATTTAAATCCGAAGCTTATAGTATGGAGTAAAAACCATGCCCATGTTTGGCAGTTGTTGTTTAAAAACTTACTTTATTTCATCAGGAATAAATAAGTTGCTGACCTTTCAGGAAAATGTTTTTCATCAAACCAAACCAAGCTTGAAGAAAAAAAAACAAATTCTTTTGGTTAACTAGACATAAACTCACAGTACCTCACAAAGTAGGAAAAGGGATTGCAGTCATGAAACCCAGCATTTCAAACTTGACTGTGCTAAGGTCTGAAGAGTGTCTATCACCAGTCAAGTGGTTTAATTATACTACAATAACCTTATACTCATCTGCTCTCATGAGTTGCCCCTTTTGTGCATTTTTGCGGACAATGGCGGACCTTCTTTATTACTAATTGCAAACCATGCAGGACAACAATCTCTAAAGAACAACTGATGGTAGTAGCATCGTCCCCCGTTTTTCCGGCGTCCTCATGGCGCCTTCCCGCCTCGAGTAGATTGATTTCTGCTTTGTACGGGGTTCAGCAACCAAGACATGCCAGACGATCTCTTTGACACTCAAGTGGTCGATACCCCCGATACTAAGCGATAATATGATGCACATGATCCTTGTTAAAAAAAAAAAAGATAGCCGATTGCGTGTTATTTCAGCAGGTTTTGAAAACGATATTAATTGTTATTGTTCAAGGATGACAATCTATTCAGAACGGCGATCCTTGGAAATGACTATGAAAAGTTGTCTTAAGAAGTGAAGTGAAGCTCTCTGCCTTGTTGGAAACCTAAAGTAGGAACTGGAGTAGTAGGAAATATCTGGTAGCGTGGCGCTTACGTCAATTACCCCTTCGATTATGTATTTTTACACTGTCCGTCTGATAGATTCTGGAGACCTGATAAAAGAAAATATGATGATCTAACCTTTTGAATGAAGATTGATATCAAAGCTACAGTCTTCTGTCCAAGGATGATGCACTTGTGCTTCTTCTGATTCTGTTTCTTCTTTTCATTATGCCAGGGAAAAACAAAAACACACGTTAACATTACTTGTAGCTTTATGCATATCTTTTGATTTGAATCAGTAAAGCTGTGGTCTAAAAGTACCTTACGTCAAGGACCTTTTCCTTAAATTTCTGATGCTCTTCCACGGCTTCCATCATTCGTCATTCATAGCTATTTTCCTTTTCTTGGAGTTGAAAGGATTTAACGAAACGCAAAATGGACGGCAAAGAGATAAACTAATCGATATTTTTTAATTCGTGTATTTTTCAAATTCAGTTCTATCGTTTCCTCGGCAGAAGACAGTGATGAACCCTTAAACTTAAAGGTGCTATGCAACATTTATCATTACATGAGGCAGACTAAGGTCATGTTCAGAATGATAAGCGAGAGAAGAAGGACATCTTCAAAATTTCACTGAGATGAAACTTAAATATGTAAATGAGAACATTTTGATGTTGGTTGATATTTATGTCAAATATGAAAATATGGAAATATGAAACAATGAAAAACGAAATTTTGTGTTGAGCCCATAATTTCAGTCAGATGGCATGGTACTTGTGCCTTCAGAGACTGAGTTTCAGTATTGTCCAAGATAATCTATTTCATCGCAGATTTCAATACTGATGCTAATTTGAATAGCATGGCTTCACTAAAGATGGTTTTAAGTCTAGATTTTAGGAGCAACTCTGACTATCCTACTTCCAGTATTGAGCTGTAATTCATTAAAATACCCTGCAATTATGTAAGAACAGTCAACCAATCCTCTTTCTACACAGAAATTCATATGATATAAATAATCAAAGATCTTATTTTGAGCAAATCATAGACACAATATCAGCCTCTTTAGCCAGGTTTAAATGTGAACAAAAATTTATTTGTCAGCCTTGTCTTTTATACTTTTTTGTATCAAGATGGTAGATAAGTGCATGCCTTCATGCTTGTCTGCACCAAGGAATTGAGAAATATCTGTTTTATGACATCAACTCCCGATGAATAGTGTTTTGAAATTAGACTGCAAAAAACATCAATAAAATGCATATGAGACTATGGGGAATACTTTGCCTCAAGTAATGCAAAGTAAGCAGTAACAATTATTGCCATATCTCAGTGCATCTTGTCTACATCGTCACTGTAACCTAGCTAGAGTTAAGTGCGGTTGGCAGCGCTTTATCCAATGTGAAATAATATTTGTCGGCCAATATAAACGTTTGATAAAGCTATCACACCTAATTTATCACCCATAATGGCCAGTAGAAGCGAGCGTGTGCATTTTATTCCTTTCATTTTTCTTTGCTAATGCCATTCCTTTAGGAAGGGTACAGTCAGTAGCGGTTCTATATAACGAATAGCTATCAAATCTGTATAAAGAAACCCGAGTTGCTTATTTTTCCAGAGCACTCCTTGGAATGTCAAGTCTAGACTATTTCAAGCAAATTTTTGAATAATTTTGAAAGCGAAAAATAAATGTAACAATCTATGCAATTCTATTGATAAAAAAAGACGTGCGTCATCTTTAATCAACTGAAATACTACCAGAGAATAATATTCCGAACACGGAAAACGTAAAAAAGTTATTTACATCAACTTTGCCATCTATTATGTTAAGAAATGAGATCGAAAAATAATGAGATATGCAACAAAGGAATTATTAATAAAATGAGAAAAAGTGTTATTATTATTATTTACAATTTAACAGAAAATAGAAGCAATAAAATCAAATGTCCAGACTTAGTGTAAGGAAGACTGGAGTCCACCTGTGCTGAATATTCCAGGGCAATTCCAGTTAATTCCGAATTCCACGACGATGTCGAAGACGATGTCGAAATTGGGATCAATGCCCACGAAGATCAAATTGGGATTAATGTCCACAATGATGTCTCAGACAAAGTCGATGACGAAGTCGAAGACAATGTCAAAATGGCGTTCGGAACGATGTCCAAACTAATGTCAACTTCCATGTCCAAGTCGGGGTTGAAAGCGTTCTCTACAGTTTGATATATAATCAGATGACGATAATTAAAGTGAGAATTTCCTCGCTGCAATACTGCAACATTGCATGTGTTCTACAAAAAAAACTAGAGCTTAACTCCTTCGTGAACCTCGCAAGTTCTGAGCAAATTTTACCTGAGAAAAACTTCCAGAAAACTCCCAGCTTATTTACAAATGTAGAGTACTCTTTAAATATCATTTCTTCTCTAGACGAAAACAAAACCTTTGTTTTTCCCTACTATGACAGACATGTAAAACCATTCTTTTCTTAGTACATTACATTTAAGCTCTCCAGATTCCGCTATGAATAGAATTTTGAATTCTTAGTTCAAAACAAGGTCAAGTGAAATCTACAACCACATGTCAGGCATTTCACAGGTGTTCAAGCACCTTCCAGATGCATCTGATTATGCCTACAGCCCAAAACAGTTACAATTTGTATAAATGAAAAGTAGTATGACAAGATATATAAAATGATCTAGAATGTTCTTCTTCTAGATGTTTAATGATAGCTATGATTCATTGTGTGTTATCTTACAACAAACTATGAATAATTATTTATTTCTCTTCTAGAATTTTTTTAAAATGACAAATACTTAAAGAAATCTGGAAATAACTTCTTTCCAGAAGATTCTTCAATTATGTAACAATTATTCTGTCCATTATAATGAAAAGAATCTATAAAGCAGAATATAAAACGAACAGTGCCATGGAGGTTTGCTACTTTCAGAAACTAATCAGGGGCGCAATGTTAACCTATTACATGCAATACAACGCTTTCCTCTTAAAGAGGTGTGGAAGATCTTTAACATTTTTTAAAGAAGTTTACAGTTTGCTTTAAATTTAATCGATAACCCGTGCAGAAGTTTTACTTGTCTACTGTTATAGCTTGGTGACATCATCCCCAGGCCTCGATCAATGGTGAAATGTCTATGGAACCTTATTGACCATCATGTTGTTATTTCTAAATTTGTGCCAGCGTAAACAAAAATCAGGATAAGTGGAGTCTACTAGTCAAACCTGAATCCCTCCAAAATCAAGAAGAAAAAAAAAATCAGGGAGACATATTCCCCATAATATTTTTCCAACACAGACTTTAAAAGCATAGACGAAAGCAACAGGTTTGGACTTCTCTTTAAATTACTATTAAAGGGCATAACATGTTTAACGAAACATTCAAGATGTGCTTTTTTCTCTAGTATTTCTCAATATATACATATATATCCATATATATATATATATATATATATATACAGCTCAAGCACCTCTTTTTTCTCTTTGTAGTGATATACCTTCCAAACATAACAACATTGTTTTCCCCCTAAGAATTATAGCGCTTGCAATAATTTAAAGAAAGTTAGCCTTAGAAGAAAATCGTATGATCTTTTTGTAAACTTCAATTTTAAAGGAGAAAGAGGTATTGATTCCATCGCCTTGGTTCCATTTTAAACGCGGTCTTCAAGGTATTAGAGCCGTATTTGGCTCAATCGGCTGACCAAGGTATCATATATGTGTTCTTGCACTTATTTCCCGCTTGAGTCTTTCATCCTATCACCGAGTTGGCAGGGCACTTTTTAAGAGCGAGGCTATGAAATGTGATATAATCACTTGATATGGGATCCCGTCGTTCTTAGTTTACCGATAGTAACAATAATTGATCGATATTGGAATTCGAGCGCCTCAATATGAAATCAAACGCACAGTACAATAGGATGGTAATCATGGAAGATTTTGGTGGGAACTGAGAAACTGTTTATTCCTTTCTATGAAGGAATTTAAGGTCCTGCTGATGGTAAACAAGGCACTTATTGGTCAAGCCCCAGTTATATTGTAGAACTATTACTACTCAAATCTCACAAACATACTCATAACCTGCGGATTTCTGTAGATCCTCTTCTTCAAATCCCAACATGTACAACAAAGATAACATTAGGAGGCCCAGTCCCCAAACCTTGGAATAACTAACCATTACAAATGAGGAAATGCCTAATTGCAGAATCATTCAAATTAAGATATATACACTTAACAAAAGAAGAAAGTGAACACTTTTTCAAGTTCAGATTTTTCATAGAAAACTTTGATAAAAATCAATAGATCATATATCAAATTAAAGGAAATTTAATGGTCTTTTGATCTGGTAGGTAAACATAAAAAGATACTTTACGCATGAGTGAACACATTCGTTTTTCTCTTCCAAGGTACAAAAGTAAAAATTGCAAAAATTGGCAGTGTGCCATTCATCGTAAATGCCCTTCCACAACAATGGGAAGAAAAGATCAATCTAACACATTGAGAGACTTGCCTGAAATTACATGATTGAGCCTTTGTTCTATTCCCACCCCACCCCACTCCTCTTCCCACCCCACCCCTCTACCCCCCCCCCAAAAAAAAAAAAAAGGAAAAGAAAAGAAAGAGAGATGCTTTTGTAATGTCCAAATTTAAATGACATCAGGTGCAGCTACATGAGTGATTAAATGACCCAAATGTGATTTTTGTTAACAATTCATGACTTCATGAATTATGAACTTATGAGTCAAATTTAATGACAGTATACATGTATGGTTCCTCAGTTGTGTAGTCTGTGGAATTAAGTGCACTACAATTCCAGGGAACACTAATGTTGTTTTCAATAGCGTACCCCAAAATGCATTGTCCTTAATCTCCCCGACATGCTTTGCCACTTTGGCTGTTCTTTGGTCCGTTTTAGATTTGAAGAATGATTTTCATTTCAACGGCAACGGAGCATGCAATCTTTAATCGTGCTTTGTTTGTAATTTTCAGTGCAATATGACGGTGAATTTCAAGTCGCTTGACTTAGAAAAAAAAATGGCTGTATTGCTGTATTTTTTAAACTTTGACTATGGCGATTTGGAGCAGTTGAATGAATGTGTTCACTCATGCATAAAACTCATTTTATGTTTACCTACCAGGGTGAAAGATAACTAAGTTTACTAATCGAAAAATTGATTAGAAATCAAATTTGGGGCATTTAGTCACTCTTGTGTCTACTCCAGATGTAATTTAAATTTTGGACTTAACAGAAGCTTCTTCTTCTTTATTTAATTTATTTTTCCTCGTTTTCGGGGGGGGGGGCTGGAAAGAGATTTAGAGAGCGAAGGCTCATTATTAGATGCCTTTACATTGTGAAAGTTTACCGTTTGCTCCCATAGTTAAGTTGAAGGGCATTTACACGTGAATAGCACACTGTCCAATTTTGCTATTTTTACTTTTGTACCTTGGACATGTTGAAGAGAAAAACGGATATGTTCACTCATGTGCAAATTTTCTCTTTATGTTTGCCTACCAGATCAAAAGACCATTAAAATTTTTAAAATTTGATATATGATATATTGATTTTTATCAAAGTCTTCTATGAAAAATCTGAACTTGAAAAAGTGTTCACTTTCCTTTTTTGTTGAGTGTTAATACAGTATCTGGAGAAATACTTGAGAAAAAGACTTAAAACTTAAGAACAATCTTTATTTAACTGTTCAGTATTGTTTAAGCACATCAGGAGCTCTTGCAAAATTGAATTGTGTATCAAGTTATCAAGCGCAGAACCTATGCACATATAATCATGTACACAGGATCTGCGCTTTATAAATTGATGTATCATTAAAATTATTATCATTATTAAGGAATGCCTAGGATACTGAAAGGAAAGTTTTTTATATCTTGCCGAAGGAGTAATATGTTATTATGAGACATTTCAGGGCATCAGCTCCTTTAACTTAGCTTCATACTGAAAGGAAAGAGGACAAAACAATAATTTGTACAGTTTAAATTACCACTTTGGTACGTGTGATCATGCTTGATAGTAATAATAATTAGTATCCAGCATCAATTATGACTTTATTGATATGTCGCTGTCTTGAAATATACTTTAATTGATCACGGCGTTCATTACACATTCCTGCTTCATTGACATCACTGTCGCCTAAAGGCATCATCTTGAGATAGTGTAAATGGGTCTCATCACCGAGTTGCTAAACATGACTGGAGGAGGGGACTGTTACATGAATCAATATTGGCTTGGAGGTCTTGACTTGGAACTAACGAATCTGATGATAAAGGCAATAACCTCGCCGTGTTAATAACAACCCTCCAACCTTACGCCCATAATGATTGTTTTCGCTATGGCCTTGGCAGCTTTCATAATTAAATGATAAAAAACGATAACAAGGTCGAAACGATCAAGAGATCACATAAGTATTCGACCAGTAATCAAGCGAACATGCAAAATCAATGAAGAAAATCCATATGTGGAAAAATAACATTTTTCACTTGTACCAGTTGTACATAATTTTTTCATTGATTTAAAAGATCGTGTATAATTATAAAAGCGCGCAAAGGCGATATGAAACTTTTATCACCCTGTCGTTACTAAATGCTCCCTAAAATCACTATCTAAAAATATGAAGTGAATTTTAAAGTCCTGAGTATAATGCTCCATGAGGTAAAAAGGAAGTGGGTCAAGTCCCAAGCTATACAATTCATTAGTCTAGGCGAAGCACGAACGATCAAGCGCTTCTTGTGCAAAACAGAGACACTACTGAGACCCCCCCCCCCCCCCCATAACTCATTCACTCTAGTTCTGGAAGCGAAAGTGTAATCAGACCTATAGGACATACATGCCATTCATGAACACGATTAGCTTTTGCTCCTGTTTCTTTAAATCAGAACTCAAGGAAAAAGACCTACAGCGCCATGTAGTCGCAGGCATGCTCCAGGCAGGGAAACGTTACATTCCCTGCTCCAGGCCTGCAAATCTAATTAATCATGGGTGTACCGAGCGCGAAAAGAAATCCTTCTCTAGTGAAGTGCATGATGTGCCCCATCAATGGTATCCTTATCCATTTAAATGACTACCTTAGGTGTAGGGGCAAAATTTTTTCAAGGACTCAACATCTACTGCTTGAAAATCGCATTTGTAATTAATAAGTTTTGCGAGCAACAGAAGCGATCTAGCGAACCAAAATTTTTAATCTTAAATCCAGAGCAGTGTTATACTTAAATGAAACGCTTTAGGATGGAGGGGGGGGGGGGACTTCAACCCCTCACTCAATATAACCCTCAATTTTTTATTACGAATTACATCCGCAGAATGGAAAGGAACGATTTGCTTTATTACAAGGCAACCCCTTTGGGGGTTGTTCGTGATTGTTTGCTTAAAATAAGATGGTATGAGATGAAAAAACCTTGGAATGGGAACCGTTGATGGTTGTGTTATCTCATAAATGTAGAAATAAAAAATAAAAAGAAACTGAAGGATATGTTGCTGGTTGGTAGCTATATGGAGAGCCTGTCTCTCAAATGAAACATTGTTCGTTCCAACCCAGCTTAGATGGATATGCAAAACATGCCGAACATTGCCCCTCTCCTGTTTGCAAATGCAGGTCAGGAAACATTAAAACACGACGTACCTCAAACAAGACAATAAAGGAAGGTCCTTGGGGTCCTCCTCATCTTATGAAGATCTCACACCTACACGCCTCAGGCGACTGTACCTCTCATAAAGCAATGGGAAAATCCCATGCAGTAATACACCTGCACCCGGCTAATAAGTTATAACGGGAGGGGAGGCCCAGGGGTTTCTCAATAGATACTGGTGGTTAATTCTCAACTACGAACACCCTATCCCCATGCACCCAATCCCCACCCACACACGCGCATAGTAGTCTACAACTTTTCCCACTCTGGTTATAGAATGCTGTCTTACATTCATAGTACCAAAATAACACGCGCACTGAAAAATCTGGACCACAAAGTGGGTGTCGGTTTTCTAAGCAGTGATGTAAAGTGCCCCTTTGAGAAATGTCATTGAATTCGATGGGCCCGAAGATACACTTCATGGGCAACGAACATGTGAGTGTTTGATTTACAGGAAAGAAAACGCGACGCTGAAATTTCATCGAAGAAGTCACAGAGTTTGCACGAGCTAAAATTTCAAAAGATTTAGAACGTTATCCTCAAATCGAAGAGTAAATGACTCTTGCCTAAAGTGATTGGAGAAGTGCATCAGAAATAAGGTTTTCTAAATTGATGTTTATGTCCACATAATTTTCACAAGAAATTCTTTAATCGTTCCTACTGGCAGTATCTCGTAAATAATAAATGAAAATCTGATTGATAAGCCCTTTCTTTTGTATAAAGAGAAGTAATCATAAGGTAAAGTATATGATAAAAACGGTCTACGATGCGTCTGCCGTGTTAAAAAAGAAGTGTCTACAGCCTGAACTATTATGAAAAGATTTATGTGTAACATAATTCGTACGAGTGTCGGAACTTAGGTAATGACAAAAATATCTTTGAGGTCATTTTAATCATCTTGTTATGATTATCTCCATGAGCTGCCTTTGAAATCAACAATTCTAGAAAAATAAATATCTTTTAAGCATTCCTTAAATTCTAAGTACACTGTTTAAAAAAATGCTGTAGGAATTTACAATAAATTACTGGCAGCAGGGTAAGCCAGTAATTTACTGTAAATTCCGTAAATTGATAGAGTATATCGTATCATTTACAGCTAAATACTCTATTTTACTGCTGTTTACAATTTTTCCGTAGAATAAACAGTAAAATAGTGTAAATTCTACAGTATGTTTTTACAATGTAATTCACTGATTTTTGGAAATAAATGACAAATAAATACAGCAATTCCAGTGCCTCTAGAAAATAAATTATCTGTTGAAATAGCAAGTAAGCCTTTAATCTTTGCTAAAAAGACGTCCTCCCTTGGAGGAACGAAGGTATGCATGTATGTGCAGCCAAAGAAAATGAGGGTCGTCACACAAGAATTCCTTGTATTGTCTATGCCTATGAATTCGTTGTATTGTAGTTGTTTGAATATCCTCTCACTGGCATTTTGTTGTTGAAATTTTTTCCGAATGACACCGTCTCTTGGACCTGGATCTATGTGTTTACTGCTTCTGTTATCTATTTGAAATCAGAGGAATCATATTCTTTATTGGAATAAATCGACCTATTTTAAGTTCACCCTAGAGTTACCTCTCCCTATATTGCAAGCCAATATGTTTCAGCTCTTAGGTTAATGTGATATAATGAAATATATATATAATATTAAGATATTTGACAAGTTTTCACGTCATTCCTTGGTTGCTAGGTCTTGTGAAAGTGACCAGTTAGTTTGATCTCAATATCGGTTTTTCTGATCCTTTCAAAATGTGATAAATTCGTGAATGGCGGTATCGAAGTCCTCCATAGCCCATATCAAATTGGTACTCATGGCAGAAATTGTCACGATTCATCGACCCAATAAATAACACGCGCTTCTGGAAATCAAACAAACTTAACGGCTACCCAGTTTCTGGGCTACGCTAGCTAATAGGATTGTTTCATGCATGTAACACGAATGTTGCTGAGATCTAATTAAGACCCCCTCGGCCTTTTTATGGTCTTGATACTCTGCAATTAACTAACGGGATGACGGCAGCCACTAGAGTCTGAGAACCTCTCAAGCAGGCAATTGAAAGACCTAATCACCATGAATATTATATACGACCGAGGAGAATTTTCTTTCAGGTGTTTGAATTTCCCCGAGCCACGTGGCGGTGTAGATTTAATCATTCATAACATTTTTGGAATCCATAAGACACTACGTGGAAAAAAGGAAATTATTATACTCTTCAGTTGATATGTCACATTTTAATTATCTTTTTCATAACTCAACGCTAACCTTGATTAAAAATTTCTAGGAAAATTTATTATCTCAGTGTTATCTCAATGTGTTTATCCATTCAAAAAAATCATATTCGTTTCTCACATTATGTAGATATATGCACGAGATTTGAATTGCTACAGTATAAGAAAAATAATGAAAAAATACTTCAAAACCACTGAAAACATCACCTCATTCACCGACTTTATCTTACTTTCTTCCTTTCCATCTTTTTCTCTTTCCTTTTCTTCTCTCTCTCTCTCTCTCTCTCTCTTATGGCCTGTTTTCAAAACAACACAAAATATAAAGAATAAACTTATTTCAGGCTGCCATGTATGTGTTAACACGGAGTGCTTTATTAAGGTTGTGGTTTAATTGCTGCTTAGTTTACCATACCTGAATTTCCAAGTCAGGTAAATATCGATTAAGCCATTAATAAGGGCTATTGAAAAAAGAAGAGAAAGATTGCCACGCGAAAACCAAGATTTTCTTTTAAATCAGGAAAAAAAAAACAATATTCGTTGCTGGGAATTTATCCATCTTAATCATGACCAACAGATCTACAGTATAATTTCCTAACGGTGATTTTTTAATACTGAATCTGTATAAGGAGACCTTATACCTTGCTATAGCTTTATACTATTTCATCACACTCATCTTTGTTAATCCCTTGAGGGGGTTTGTCTTTGGAAAGCCCATGAATCAGTATCATTTCCTGCTTTACCCGTAATTTTAAATTGGTAAATCAACTTTCTTATTGATAATCGAGAACTGAAAGGTACAAGGAGGAAAGATAGTTGATCACTTCTGTAGTTAGGCAAAGCGACGTTATTTCATTAACAATGGTCGGCGTGAAAAACAAGCGTTTATTGAATAACTCATCACTTTCATTTGAACAAAACCTGAAACAGACAGTGTTGATAAACGTTCGACTAATAGGTTAGGTTCCGGATATTCGAGTACATCAGTCGGTAAGTTCCACTGCTCACGGAAGCATTTTCTTTCAAGCATGATTAAGTAAATCATATTACGCACATGATATGTAGACCGTCGTGAAGTAGAACAAAAGAAAAAAAAAGACGGGATATTTCATTCCTAATGAAGAATCGATTCTAGAAGAGAAAACCTTAGGGAAATCATTGCGGCCGATTTCGGCTAAAATTGATGGATATGCAGTCGTATTTGAGGGGAAATTGGTTGCCTTGTCATTAAATGATTTACCTAAAGCGAGTTATAATAACTTTTTACTTACTCCTCCAAGTTCAGAGACTGGAAAACAAGGAAACACAAATTTCAACTGAACTTCCAAAATGGCCTATGAATAGGCCTACCCATTTCGTGATATAAAAGTTGATTATTTTTCTAGCATTGAGAGTAATATGAAGAGTGCGGAAGACTGTGGAAGTGAAATTCTTCTCAGTTACCCCCTTTACTGGAATTTTTTTCTCTATTATTCTGAAGCTTTCTTAGACTTGCTGTGAAAAAAATGCTTTGAACATTTACAGCAATCAGCAATATGAAATCAATTTACCTACGATATAAAAAAAGGAATACAAGAAATAAGAAAATTTACATATTCCTTGATATGGTTAAAGACTCATCAACATTACTGATGATCATAGAGCAGGATAGGTTGAAAACAAGCGGAGTAAAACTAAACAGAATGACACTGGCAAATTCTAGGAATTGATGTTAAAAGAGAAAGGAAAATGCGCAGGAGAGGATTGTGGAAGGACAGGATCGTAGGGAAAGGCAGTCGGTCAGGAACCATTTTGACCGGTCGCTCCTTGATTTAATAGCGGTCGAAGTGGAGGGAGACAGATATCATAAATCGCAAACGCGTGCTTCGCCTTTTTATCGATAAACAGAAAAACGGCGCTTATGCAATAAACGTCCAAGAAAAATAATGCTCGGGATCGATTACTGAAAGGTGACAATAGACGGGAGAAAAAATTGTGTTGAGTAAAAAAAAAAAAAAAAAAAAAAGGCCCATGTGCTTTGTAAAGTCTAACTAAGCTAATAATGTTCATTTATTTACATGTAAAGAGACAGCAAAACCCATGTCAAAAGATGATTTGTCAGAAGCACATTTATCTTTCATAAGGTACAGGCGAGAGGAATCGTTAAATGTAGATACGAATGCGTATGAAATTTGAACAAATAAACAAAAAGGGTCATTATTAAGTAGACGACTTTGATATGGGTATAATAGAGAGAAAGACTTGAAGACCCCTTGGGCAGAGATAGGTAGAAGGAACGTCATTGAAGGAGACCGTGCAAATGTCATTACAAGCTTAGTGCCTCAGCGGTTTTAATGAAGCATATACATATAAGAAACCTGTACCGTTTCTATCACTGTTATTCCACCCATTACTATAAACCCCTAAAGCACCATTACCATTTCCATTCCATTTATAGTTAAAAATCCTTGTGCATCAAGCTTCCATTCAAGTGCCTGGTGAAATATAGGATCAGCTCCGAAATACTTTTAGTTCTGTCAGGAAATGCTGCGTCTACTTCATATTATAGACCTGAACCGGCAGGCGATCCATAGAGAGTCAAGCTTATGATTTATCATGTGTTTAGAGTAGAGTAAACTGTTCATTTTGTATAAACTCGCGAGATTGAATCGGATTTAGTGGGAACTTCCTCATTTTTGTCAATATATCTCATTTTCCCTTTGTTCTAAAGTAATATGCCGTTTTCTTCGCCTGACACATTTCTCTACTAAATGCTTTTACAGTTGAGACCGTCAGTAGGAGGGTTTCATTGCCTATACAGTCACATCTTATTGCAATGTAGTGTTGTTTTAATACCACATGATAAACTCTGAAATTGAGAGGTTTATAGTTGTTTCTTCGCCCTGTCTTTTACGCCATGCTTGTTTCCATTTCAGTATGTTGAACTCGTAAATTTAATTCCCACTCGGTCGAGATAGATTTGGTTACAATTTACGCGTGCGCTTCTTCGCCTTTCCTCTGGTCGCCCCGTGACTTTATCAACCGTACATAATTGCGTTTTACGACAGGTTTTCTTTAGCGATCCAAAGAGTGCCCTTCCGCGTCAATTCTGCACTTTGAATGTTTATCCGGGGAAAGAATTTTACTTTATAAATGTTTAGTTATCACATTACCACCCCATCTTTCCTCCCGTACTTTAGATCACTCCGGGAACGTCTTACCCGGATGAACATTACTGAGCGGTAGTATCATCCACATCAATTACAGAATTAGAGAACACTCGATACTTTTTACCCATTAAGGAGAACATTGATACTGCACATTAAACCGTTAAAGATTGATGCATTGATTTCAGGAGCTCAGCACCATCTTCATGATGCGAAATATATATACAGTGATATGGCTTATGTAGAGCCTAGACCATTGATTTCCACCAACAAAGTATCTGTCCGACCTCCTTAATCGATGGTAGTCATAGTAGAGATGCTACATACTAGATGGGAGTTTCATTTTTTGGCAGATGTTTGCAAAATGAGAGTCATTCATGGGCAATGGAAACATCCCCACATGTCAGAATTACCCGTGTGTCCCATGAGGACAATGACTTTGAATGGTGTGACTGCCCCCCCTCCCCCCCAAGATGCAATTGAACAAAATATGGTTACGTTATGTAAACTTGACTTTTAAATCCATTTGTTCGTTTTTCTTGGCGTTTGCTTTTTCCGGGTATCGAAATCCCACAATTAGATTCCATGACCAACTTTATAAAAACGCCAGCGGTTTTGCTTTGGCAAGAAACTGGTTCTCTATTACAACCAACAATAGTTTTAATGCAAAACTTGATACGATTGAATTCCACCGGGTATATTCTCAATATGGTGTTCCAGCTAAAACCTAAAAGAAACGCCCCGTAATCAATCTATTTTTCATTGCTTGGCCGTTGATTGAGTGAAGTTCATTATCTCATTTCCATCGACTTTCACTTCTATATACCCATCTCAATTCTTCTTCGATGTCTTCATTGCCTTGTAGACTTTGCAGTGCCATGGGTCCCTTCAGAGATTTTTGTAACCGATTTCCTTCCCAGGCAGCAGGCAAAATAGTCTATATTCTTGAGCTTATCATGCCTCCACACGGGGTGATCTTGGTAAGGACTCTTATCCTGGTACTTAGTGTTCTCAGTGAAAGGTGAGAGCCACTGCTCTTTAGAGGGATGATTAACACACGCCTACCGTATCTCACTTGAATTACACCATTTCCCCCGAATTTCAAGGGAATGGTGTTGGGCGACTATAAGGAGAAAATTGATGGAGTGAATACCACACTAGTCTGTTCATGATTCCTACCTTTTTGGTCACCTGCCTACTTCACATTCCTACCATCAAGCCAGTCCTTGGGGCACTAAATCTTTGATCCCTTTTTCTTTTTTATTCAGTCTCACTTTCATTAATTTGCTTCTTGACTGTGTTATTCTGTCTGGCTATTGCTGGCGTACATAGCTTTTACCCATTTGTGATAAAGAAAGACTTCGTTTAGCCTCTTTGTCCACCTTAAGAAGAGAGAAGCATATTTATAATTCGAGGCTCATTGTATCACTATTTTGACAGATAACACTCTTTCTATTTTGCATATACCTCCGACACACATGTGGTAATATCATCTTTGACCGATAAACACAAGGTCATAAAGAATTTAATGAGCGTCAGACAAAAGCCAGCGAGGAATATTGCAAAGGATGATGCTCAACGATACGTAGGGCCTGCAAGCAACGACTGAGCTGTTTGCTTAACAATTTAGGCTTTGTTCAGTGCTCGCGCTTTCTAAATTGGCGTGGCGACCAGAGCGTGGAGCTAAGACGGAGTATTTTCTCCACGCTAGTTTCCATTTTTTTCTTTTGCTTTATAACTGAGTTTCCATCACTGAAACACTCTCTTTTGCGGCTAAGGCAAGTTGAAACTATAATTACATGTAACTATTCAATGCATGCTTCATTTACGCAAGCTCATTAAGCAATAGCGGTCGATAAAGGATCAGGGACGCGTTTATTTAAAGTGCATTCGAATTGCTTAGCAATATATGTAATTTCAGATTCTACCTATACGTATAATATTTCATCACTTAAAACTACGCACTTAAACACACACACACACACACACACAAAACACGCACACACCCTCGCACAGCCGCGCACACTTACCCAAGTGCGCACAGGCTGCTTCCATATCACATTTATATATTGAAGAATACAGTTCAGCAAAATTCATTCTGAACAATAGTCATGAAAGAGATAAGTGTCTTCATCCACGCATTTTAAAATCACATAAACCTATGGTGTACATCTTCAAGAATATTCCATATTGATTCATGAGAAAAGCAATGAATAATTATATGATCATGATATTTCACGTTCTCAGACTGCCATTCTTTAAACTGCGTATCATATCAAGTCTCAGGTAGAGGGGGGGGGGGGCAATGTATTTTTCTGATAAGTTTGAAGTGTTTTGCAAATAAACCGATCATTTCCTAACTTGTCTAAATGGGACAATATTTTCTTTTTCAAAATGAGTGTTTTATGAATGTGCAAACTCTCCAGTTTCATTTATAGTATGTAGATTTTGAGTGCTTTAAAAAAAACACATCAAAATATTTTCTAAACTCATTCACTCCTATTCCTCCTTTTAGAATACCCCCAAAGTGCTACAAACTATAGTATATATATATATATATATATATATATATATATATATATATATATATAAACAATTTCAACGAAAAATCGGGATTTAGATGGAATTATTCAAATTAAAACTGCATTATTTTATTTTTGTTTGTTTGTTTCTACGGTGTATTTCCAGCAGAGTTGAAAGGTGATTCATAATTTCCCTTAAGGCCTTAGGGTTTAAACCGATGAAAGTAGATTTGATAGTTTCATGTTCATACACACCCTCACGCTCCGACGCACACTTCATCGGTGCATGTTGCCAGGAACGGTGAGCGGTGAGAACAGCATTCTTTCCTATAGACCAGATCCTGTCCTCGTGGAATGGAGGAGGTTGCTTAGTTGCACAAATGTGTTTGTAAGCGATCCCCAGTGAGATGACTGACGCAGACTCCTTAATCATCAATAATCGAGAACAAATTAAAACGGCCGCCTCTTCATCAAAAACACATTAATGCAAACGGAGATCGGTCATCCATGTGAGTAAGGTGCAGGGTTACCTGCGTCTAACATACCCTGCTCTTTCCATTTCACTAGACGCAAACATATAGGCGAGAATTGTGATATCCAAAGTGGATTTGCTACAATCACAAACTACTCGTCAAAAAAAGAGGCCCGTCACACCTCTGTGATGATGCAGTGGTAATTAGGATATTGCAATGACTCATTTCCTCTTTTATCTAAACGTTTTGACATCAGTAATGAGAGGGCTTTTAATTCGATATATATATATACCAAACATTTCAATTTTTCGAACCTCGAAAATTATAAAAACACACTAACACTTTTGTTAAAGGAAGTAATAAGACTTTGCATGTTCTCTTACGATCATCATTTCCCGTTGCTTATCTTGCCAAAACTGTTAAACATAGAGGTATTTTGCATAACAGAGGATTGACACTCCGTTCCCAATAATATCTTTATAATTCTGCAACCAGCACAAAGGCGGCCGGTAAAAAAATAAATAAATGCATAGTCGCACTTTTCATGAGGTAACTCTGGTCTGTCAATCAACGGTAGTACAATGCTCCTTATTTAATCAAGTGTTGTACAATATTTCAAAAATTTGTGGTGTCAAATTCCTTGTGAAACGGAAAACCACCTTTCACACATTTTAAACCAATTCTAAATGAGAGAGAGCACTTGCTTCTTATACTGACGCCTCTAGTACTTCCTGAAATATTTGTTGGGATAACCCTTTTTGTATGCAAAAAGAAACAAAAAAGATGAATAAATAGTAATAGTAATGAAACAAATTTAACCGGTTAAAGTAATCACATTCTGTTCTTTACCTATTGTGTAAACATGTGTATTTATACGCACTCATACAAATTACAATATGCAAAGTGCTGAAATGTAACAGTAAATATGATCAGGATTATCCAAAATAATATCAATAATTGCAGCAGTAGCAGTACCGTTATTCCTACTACTTCTGCTACTTCTACTACTACTACTACTACTACTACTACTACTACTACTACTACTACTACTACTACTAGTATAACAACAAAAACAACTACTAATACTACCATTAGTATCCTAGTTGTAGTAGTAGTAGTAGTAGTAGTCGTCGTCGTCGTCGTCGTCGTCGTAGTAGTAGTAGTAGTAGTAGTAGTGGAGTATAACAAAAATCCGTTCTAAGCCCTTCTTATCTCTCCCTCTCCTTTTCATAAACATAAAACGTTGTTATGTGTGGAAAAGGTATCGCTTTTACCCTCATTGAAAGACTTCTTTAACACTCTACAGTCAGTCGAATCTCCCACTTTTCAGGTACTCTGCAATCAAAATCCAGTATGATGATGAACCGGCCAAACAAACTGCGCGGGAAACATAGGAGGACAGGTTATGAAACAATGAAAGGTCATGTGAAAAAATGCGTTTTTATAGCTGTCTCGTGGTGTCATCATTAATAGATATACACTGAGACATATGCACAAGTTTGTAACTTGAGATTTTCTTTGGTAACATCAAGAAAAAAGGATCAGTAACAAGTCATTAACAAGTCATTAACAAGTCATATTAAAGTCAATTTTCTGAACAGAAATTAGAGGGTACGATTTCGTGATTTATTCAATATATCAAAGGCTTATCGTCTTCTCAAACCTGTTGATTTCATTTGATATGTTAAATCTAATCAAGTATACGTTTTGTAACACTTCTCTCAACCGTTGTTATGAGAATGACTTGTAGAGAGTGCCGATAGTTTTGTTGTAAAATCTTGAAATACTTGAAATGCTCGTTATTCATTCACCAATTACCTTAGGGTATAGACCACATATAGTTCTTGAATGGCACAGTAATGTTGAAGACTGGCGCCACTCAGTAATTCAAACCAATGCTTCGTTTTATGGTAACACGGGGTGGGGGCTATAGAGTACACCACGTGATTGTAGCTTATCAACCAATCACGTTTAAGCTCTTCCTCTCGATGCCACACCCTACACCTTGTGAGACTACATGTTCATAATTGCTTCGTTACTGCACAGTGGCTCGGTTATCTCTGTAGAATTGGATTCATTCCTCCACATGTGTTTCGATAAAACGGGTGAAATCCCTGAACTTTAGATCCGTAGGTGGATGAACCCTGTATAAAGTTACATCCCAAATTGCTTCATCTATCATCAAGTCAGTCCTGAACTTGTACAAACGAAAGAAACCCAACAGTCAGGTTAAAAAAAAAAGGATATGCTGGCAGAATGTGATTATACGCCAATTCAGTAGCCGTATAGAGAGAGCAACAAGCCATGGGGGAATGACAATTCCCTTCTTTCAGTATCAGCTTATGAATTATAGGAGGGAAGGCCGAAGGCCCGTTAACCTTTTCCATCCTACAGAACATTGGCGCAAATCCCGGGGGATAATAAATTTGCTCATTATTATCATTATTACCATTAAAAGATTTTGGTCATCCCCCACTCTTCGAAACGGATTTACGGCGGTGCTACAGAAATTCGATGTATGAAGATGAGATATGGGAAAACTTTCAGCGGCAAAAACAATTATGTGCGTACCATTGGTAAGTTGATAATCATATTTGAAAAAGACGCATGGACCCGGTGCATTGAATTCCAGCTTCCCATCGGCGTATGATCTCTCACATGTCACCATCGATCACAGGCCTACATATCTAGCTTTTATGCGCTTTTGCATTCATTCGGTTACCAGCGTTTAGGGAGCGTGACTCGCCCGAGCCAGATAACGAAACACCATACTTTAATTGACCACTTGTGAAGTCGGGAAGGTTTCACCTCAGATGTCAGAGAAGGTCACGGAGGTTGGGATGTTTTTAATATAAGGGAATCGCTTGGTTGACCAACATAAACATTTGTCAACAGTGATTTGACCGGATATTAATCCGAAAAATATGTCTTGGACTAAAGTCATGAATATCTATGCAGACTGCGAAGATGATCACCTCAGAATACCTGCATCCAAACAGGTATTTCAAATATGAATAAACTTCTTTCATGACTGCAATTAACAACTGTATAAGCAAATGAAAGGGGGAAACAAATTACACAAATCACTTCACGGATACTTGTATTAAGATTATTTTACAATTGATTGGAAAATGGAAAACAACAGCCATTTTGAAGAATGCAGTGTATGCTATCAAAGCCCTTATGTTTCCTGCAATGATATACTTTTCTATTATTTTATCAATAAATCCCAACGAATATGCCATATGCTTTCCGAGTCAATACAAGGTCAATACCCTTCTTTCCTAAATGGTATCCTACAACATCCTTAAATTTAGTATTGAAATACAGGAGATTTACCTACATGTATGTAGAAAAAAAAATCTTTTCAGATTCATGGAAATAATATAAAAACACACTTAGTGAGATATGTTTACAAAAAAAAGACATTGCATTTATGAAATGTCTTCGAAAAGTGCCACATTATACAGAGGAGATATATTTCTATTTCAGTATACTGCCCTACTCTGACAAAAAGAAGCAATTGACATATCAACCAAATTTGAGTTATTGATATTTTCATATTCTAGCTAGCATGGTCTTCTTCTGGGTCAAACTTTAAGCATAAACACTCATCCTGCAAAGAAATATATTAGGCAAGGCATCATGGTATTACGTGGATGTCAGTGTAAATGACAGATACGTTTTGCTCTTTTGAAGGAAATGTTACTTTTGTCACTTGCTCCCTTTTGCCAAAGTAGGGCAGTATAGTCGACAATAATTTTGTTTTCCTCAAAGTTTCCAATATATAAATTTATACAGTCCAATTAACTAAAAGCACATTACAAGCCCTTGTTTCTTTGTCTTTGTGCTTTTTTTTTTTTTTTTTTACTGACATGTTAAAATCGTACATTATTTAGGGGATCCCAAAGGCGTCATGCATTCTTGTCTCATAAGGATATTCACGTGTCCTATCTTGAGTATACTCATCCATTTGTTCTGACACGTCACGTACGGGCCAATATCAGGCAAGGAAATCATTGATGTTGACGGACACTCAGGCTATTAGCCACACGCTGTAGATAAATACGCGGACTCTTGAAGATGGAGTGGTTTGAAAGGGTGTGAAACACTGCCAGATTGATTTCTGAGAGTTAGCTCCGCGGGCGCCTCGGTGATTTCAAGACCATATATGCTGCATACACGACGTACTGCGCGATTTCGAAGTAACGGTGAAGGCAGAATATATTGATTCTATTCATGTTAGAAAGTTTGCCAGGTTTCGTCAAATACCATATGAAAACAGGCAAGTATTAGCGGGTCGGATGAGGTATGTTTCATTCTTGCTAATGGAAAAGCTCTTCCTATATCGCATGACAATGTGACGGCCCCATAGCATGTTCAGGGGAAGTTAAGGATCGTATGCAGTCTCGATGATATTGGGTGATTTCCTCAAGCGAGCTCAAGGATGTGATTTTTTCTTTAAATAAAGGAATGCCTCTTTAGGAGAGGTTATCACGCATCGCCTCATTAGCTCCGTTCATGCTGATCAATGTCATCGCATCTTGTCGCTGTACATGATATTGACTAATTTGGAAGATGTTGGATTTTGAAAGTAAATGTTCAAATATCACTGGCAAACAGATAGCATAGCATCATCATCGTATACAATAGGCTATTGTATGTCCCTGGATTTTTTTTTTTTTAAAGATATTGATTGATGATGCTTTCATAGCTACTATTCCTGAGAGTTTGAAGCTTGCAAATCATTTCCGATGGTTTTTCAATGATAATACGATGAGCCTAGCCTTCAGAGGAAGAAAGTGAATAGACTCTGATGTAAAAGAATCTTGGTTTTAGCGGACCTATGAATCCTTTAGTCAGCCACGGTTTCAGGCTTGTCTATTTCGCGGTTGGCATTGTATCCCACACATGGTATAAAGAATGATCTGTCTACAGTATGAAGATATCAAACATCGATTCTTTGATCCTTTCCGGCTTATTCAAGCTGAGACTTGATCCTAATCCCAAGGGAATCAATCTGTCATATCAAGTCAATTTTTACATCCCATATGTACCTCAGGGGGAATGCCTTCTTTTAGTGAGGAGAATATGGGCGGTCATTGCTTTGGCAGGGTATGGATAATAATATTCTATTTTTCTTGACAGCAGAATGAATCACGGCACTTGAATTATTTACTAAATGTATATAGTGAATAAACATTTTCAGTTTTGATCACGTTAACAGCCACTTATTTTGGACATACCATCAAACGATAGTTTGAAAAAAAAAGTATTCCAAGAAGTTTGTAGTCATCTTTTCTACCTTAGTGCAATCATAACCGTCACTCGCCCAAATTTTCATATATCTGAGGGACAAAACTATGAATGGAAAGAACATAAAGAACATATTTCATGTTCATGCTAAACGTTTTCTTGAATACATAGCAAGCTGTTGGGGGTACAAACTACCTTCCGAAGGGTCAATGGTGGATACGAAAGTAGGGCGTCGTCCTAAGGACAAGCTTAAGTTACATCTGGAATATGGAGTCGTACTAAAATCGGTGAGGGTCTATACGGTAGCACTTTAATCCCTGGCAGGACATGATCATAAATACATTTTTTTTAATGGAGAATAGTTCTTACCTGCTCATTTTCCAAGAAAGGAAACGGTAAACGATTGCATTTAGGTCATTCGAGACTGAATATGCTGACCTGTCATCATGCATTGGATTGCATATTTATGAGACTGTAGAGTTACATATTTAACGCATATCGCCAAAGACTTCAAACATGTAGTATAACGTGTAGAAGGATTCTCTGTGATACTTCTGTCTTGGATGACTGTTAGCGCCCTCTTCCTCGAGGAATTCCCTCAGAATTGTGTGCGTTTGTATAATTATGGGTGTTTGAATGTGTGCTTTTTTTTCTCGTAATTAGAATATTTCACACTGTATCTGCTTCTAAGGCTTCGCCTTTTAGTTATTTGCCTTTTTATTCGCATTCACCTTTTTTGTCATCCCTTTGAGGCTGTGCTCTTTGTCTGACATCTGTAACTCCGGTCACGATATGCATTTCAAATTAATATGGAAGACCTCAAGCAACCAAACGCATGACGTTGTTTCCACCTTGAGGACGTTCATGAAGATGCTTCCGTCTTCACAAATCCATGAATGAAGCCGTCGACGAGTGCCTTTGAGCTTCTAGAAATCCAAAGGTTGGTCCCAGAAGATAGTGATATGATCCGGGTTCCGCACCAGAGGTATCATCATACCGACCTCGCAAACATATCGGGTTATTCTTCTTCAGGTGTCAAAAAGAAAAAGGTTCGGATGGCTTCAGTATCAGCGAGCATTATGCCAAATCCTGTTATTCTATAGATTTTCAAGATAAAAATATGCTCTATTGCCCCATCACAGGCAGCTGGGAGGGAAATAAATGATAAGGCCTAAAGAGTGTCGAGTCTCTCGTTCCTCCACACATACACACCCCCGCACACCCACACAGAAGTACCCATTCAAACGCACACCGAATGCACCATCACGTGAGCAGACACATGTAACAAGCTACGGAAAAATAACACTGTATGATAATTCAAGTCTAAATCAAAATCATTTCTTTCACTTGCAGTTTCTCTCCAGATATTCGGTAAAAGCACTTCTTAAAGACTATAGTGATAATACTTTTAGTAATGGTTGAACATTCTTTGATCTTTTAAGTCCCGTATTACAATATAACGAAATGGAGTTTATATCAGTTGAATATTCATCTATAGCTTTTCTGTCTGTTTATAAAGGGTCTGATAATGTTAAAGTGAAAATGCATCTAAAAATTTGTGATATTAATTCTTTGCTATTAATGCTTTCTTTCTCTATAAGCACATTACCAGAAAGCGTTTCATGAAAATGGTGTTAAAATTAAATGAAAAATACCAAATTTATATTTTTGCAAAAGCGTTAGTATATTTCATTTCGTTATAATGAAGTTTAAGAGAAATTATGTGCTTAGATGTAGGTATTTTTCAATGTGCATTTTCATTTTTCAAACTGTTATGATTAGTGAGTGTTTTCAGATTATAATTTAAAAAATAAACAATCATCGTAGGAAAGCTCGTATTATGAGTTAAAAGAAATCTTATGTGGAAAATTTTCCTTCTGATTTGAATTGAATATTTTGAGGAAAGTTTTCCTGATATCTGCATTTGAATTAAATATTTTGTTGAAATTGACATCATGCTATATATTCTATGCATCAAAGCAGCATATGCTCTTACAATCTCGGAAGACTCAGGTAAGTGAGGTGTTTAAAATCTATGGAATGATCCCCCCTTTGAACTAACCTAATCACAAATGGGCACTTACCTCCTTTCAGCACACTGAAACCACCCTATCACTGATATTTTGTACGACACGAAATGATACTAACAATTTATGCGATTTATTGTTTGATGTTAGAAGGCCTTGGCTTTGTTGATACAAAAATAATGTACTAACAGTAAATAGAGGCGACGAGGGGTAGAAGTCGAGTGAGAGAGCCAAAGAGAGGAAGAGAGAGAGAGAGAGAGAGAGAACAAATTTGTTTCTTGAGTTATGAAAATCCAACTCATTTTTTTTTGCATTCATGCACCAAAAAGAGCGTTGATTTTACGCCTGACAGAAAAGAGACATCAGCAATGCATTTTGACCCTTCTCTTTGACCGTCACTCCTGAGTCTATCTTCCCTCCCTATGTATCACTCTCTCTTTTATCTCTTTTTCTTTCTTTCTTTCTTTTAATACATTTGCGAACTCTTTCTATTCCTTCCCCCTTTCTCTTTCTCTTTCTCTTTCTCCCATACTCGCTTTCTCTCTCCCCTCTCTGTCTCTCGGTTTTTGATATTCTCCGTATATACATGTACGTCGTATGTTCCCTCTCTCTTCGTCCTCCTCCATTTTTTCTTTTTTCTCTTTCCCTATCTCTACAGATTTTATTGGTATGCATACCACTTATCTTTATTTCATTTGCCTCGTCACTTTTGGAAGATCGCAAGTTGCAATATCTCCCTCAGAAGCATGGTTTTATGCTCAGATATCTGCATTTAATATAACTTTGTTCATATACATGTAAGGAAACCTCGAGGGAACGCATGGACGTCCTCCCCCACCCTCCACGATTTGGTAACCTTTGACAAATCATGAACTTTAGGAGTTAGAATAATGGCGTCTGAGAAAGCTAATAGACACCAGAAAAGACCATCACCTCTTCTATTCTGTTTTGTTTTGGTTTGGTTTGGTTTGTTTTTGTTTTGCTTGCCAGAAAATTACAAATGTACACTCTAAGAAAAATGTGCCAGTTAGAACCCCTTTTTTGTCCGGTATTTGAACCCTACGGAAACGGGGTTCTTTAACCCATAGCAGTACAGAGCTTTCTTGAGGTCTAACTTAGTCATCTTCAATCCTCAAATTGGCAATACAAATCATTTTTTTCCATGTTTACATAGCTTTAAAAAAATAAATATGGATATAACATAAACCAAAATGAAATATAATTGTAAAATTGAATCATAAATTGCCAATTTGAACACAGAAATAGTGATTATATATTATTCAATGCATTGCCAATTTAAAGAGTTTAATGATAAGTTACACTTAAACTGCTCTAATTCGAGAACGCCATACAGTGATGGGAATGGGCTCAAATTTGTCAGTGCATTTTTCTCTTTCTGCCCATGTATGATATGTACTGCCCAACATTCTGGACCAACAGATACTGCAAAAGCGTCTCCTAAAGGTGACACTGTACCTCTATGGGTTAAATCATTCTTTATGTTTTCCTGTACCCCAAAAGGTTCCTTGCAGAACCAATCATGGTTCTAAAGGCCCCTTTAGAACCCTTTAGAGAACCTTTATTGGCTAGTAATGGTTCATTGTAGAACCTTAAAAGGTTCCAAATGAAGGACAAGAAAATGTTCTAATCGGCGCCATTTTTTTCTAGGAGTGTATCATCTCCACCTTCCAAGACAAATTTCCACCCATGTTGATTCAGAAGATATCAGCATGAGATAACAAGGTCGTAAATACCTCATGTATTCTCCTCAATACATGTCAGCTTATGATCAATTTATGATCAATGATATCACTCGCCTAAGAGCACCAGTTAGAAAATGCACTGCAGAAACGGTGGTGTTAAATTGGTGTTAAATCAACACCACTGGTGTTTATATAGGACAACACCATCAGAGTTGTCCTATATAAACCCCAGTGGTGTTAATTTAACACCAATTTAACACCACCGTTTTTGCAGTGGCAGATGAAAAATTAAGATCGAACACAAAATTGCATTATCCAGAATAGCAATGGGTCGAACAAAGATGGAAATATCAATATACTGTTTGTTAGTTTTTAAAATTGCAAATGCCATGGCCCCTACGTATTTAAAATCAATCATCGCACCTTCAACTACTGTACCCGATATTCATTAGCTTCGTTACTTGACATTCCATACCCCAAACTGAATTTGAAAAAAAAAAACCCGATTATTTTCATATATAAAGCAAGCTCCCTGTTTAACGAACTCCTCTTTTCAGTTCAATCAACCAAATCAATTGAAACATTTAAGCGTGAATATCAATTGGCCAAGCACTAATTATAGGAGAATCTGTTCTCATTTTCCTTTATGCTTTTGTAATATTATATTTTTTACTCTACATTATGTCACCAATTTCAGTGTAAAGATTTTACGAATGTTAATTTCAGGTAATTCTTGTAATGCATCCTAGAGGGAAAGCAGTTAATTTTTTTACTGAATCTACCTACCTTCTATTCTAAATAAAACTTTCGTAAATAAATAAATTAATTAATCAATTAATTAATTAATGGCCAAGAATCGGTAGTTTGGCGTCACCGTGGAGTCGGATTGGCGGTGTAATCGCGGTATCAAACCATAATTGCCGATTTCAGGCTACAATCATAATGCAAGAGAATAGGGCAACATAATAAGAGCACCTCGGTATGTTGGTGAGTAGCACACTTTAACCATCCCTTCTGATATTTTGTACGAAACGAAATAATACTAATAATTTTTTGATGTTAGAAAGCGTTTCGATAACACAAAAAATGTATTGCATGGGTTAGAAATAGTGCACACTCTTTAATTAGTCTCTTGTTTCAGAATTGGTCTATGAATATGAAAATAATTTGAAATTAAGCAGAAGAGTCGTGCCTTTCGCTTCTTTGCTAAAATCTTTGGCAACCCTTCATGGTCGACTGCACAAGGGATCAATCCATGTGACAACATGACAACAATGATAATGATAATGATAATAATAATTATAATAATAATAATAATAATGATAATAATAATGATAATAATAATAATAATAATAATAATGATAATAATAATAATAATGATAATAATAATGATAATAATAATAATAATAATAATAATAATGATAATAATAATAATGATAATAATAATAATCAACATATTTTTTAACATAGAAGATTATGTGAGGATCTATTCTGGCATTATATGCAATCATCTTGATAGGCGCATTAGCTTATAGCCGAGCCTTTTGTCAATGCATCTTTAATCAGGTCTCAAGATTTAATCCTCTTGCTAAAAATTACAATTCCTGGAACGCTCGATTGTGATAGAATAATTCGTACAGCCACATGCCTACAACGATTATTTAAAACAATTTCACTACCTGTGGTGTGACTTAGTGGGTCTCGTGTTTGTTATATCTCCTATCTACGAGTCTGTTAGGTTGCCTTATGTGTCTACAGTACAATTCTTCGCAGTATAGGAGAAAAGCACCTCATCATTCATTGTTACTACGGACACATGACGGATGTTAAAACAAATTGATGATGCTTTACTTGGAATTATCGGTCTATTGATTAATGTCTACATTGTGACTAAGGTTGTCATAAAATGTTCAAGATTTTCACTTTTGACAACCAAATTCTCTTGTTCTCATAGGTTTTATGCAAAGGCCACTCGATTCTAACTTGCAATGGGCTTCTAGGCAAATGCTTAACTAACTTTTATTTTATTCATTGGCTGTCTGTATGTAGTATCATTCATGTCTCCAGTCTCTACTAACATTACTTTGATCTTGTTGTGTAAAGATGTCTAAACACCTACTAACATGCACTTCTGCACAGGGTTCTGCACCGTTTAATCTAAATCAAATAGTCTTTGATCTAACTTTTTTCTTTGACAAAAAATAAATGGAATTCGCAGTGCGTATTATTCATCAATAGTTGGTAATCATGCCGTGTTCAGTTATTCTTGTTCGTTGATGCATGCCCTAAAAATGTCTGGTGGCGTATGTTATGGTGAGTTTACAATGTCATGTTTATAAAAAAAATTCTAATTATTCATTTACTGTAAGGATGTTCATTAAAAAAAATATATATTTACTCGATTACTGTAAGCTTGCCTTTGGCAGAAAATGCCTCAGTAAAACAGATCATAGATTTATTGAATACTTACAACAGAAATCCGTTAAAAACAATGGTGTCTGTAGATGTGCGAAAACCATGAAAATGTAGGAGCATTAGCAGTGATGTAAAATAATTCTATTTTCCACTCGAATGTTAAAATGTATTCAACCATGTGCATGCGATTTGCCATTCTTCAGATAAGACACATTTCGACACCCCCTTTTTTAAATGTATGCTGTAACGAACTCCCGTTGAATGTAACTCATAGTACTCAAAGAATATTTTTTGATGTATTAAAGGAATGCTCTGTTATTTTTTAGCATGAAAAATTAGATTTAAACAATCAAACAAACAAACATTTTGAAAGGAGTATATCTGGGTGTTTTTTTCAATACGGATCGAAAGCAAATTGCAAGAGAACATCAAAAGCAGCTCCGAAGCCCTTCAAGGTTTGAGCTGATACATAGGGTGCCTTTTCATTATTTCGACAGACTCATAGGAGAAAGATTTCTAGCTTGCATTTAATTATGTAAAGGCACTACAGAAATGAGTCACAATTTGTGCCCCTTTTCATGACATTTGTAATTACTACCAAATTTCAATAACTGTTATAAGCTTCTGATATTGTTCCATTTGATAAGCTCTAAGCAGATATGCTATATAGAAATGTGACACTTGATTTAACGTTTTATGAAACAGTACCCTCGTTTAACATTATGAATGGAAAGCTTTGAGGACATTTGGGGGGTAAATTAATAGAGTGGAAAAAAGTTGCACAATACATTTGAATACGTGCGTCCCATTCAAAGCTGACCATTATAACTGCACAGACGATCGAATCTCCCTTTAAGTAGTTGCTGCAAATAGTTGAAAGGTTTACTTTACCTATGCAACGTGACCATTTTGAGGATCATGCTTGTAGAGCTCCTCTTATTCACCCTCACGATTCCATTCACTTGAAGCAATGTGGGTGGAAACAATCATTGTGGAGGTCCTATTTCCTTAAAATGCGAATAACAAGTCTTTTGGTTTCACTGCTGTTTTTTCATTGTGCGGATATTTCAAGAAATTGCATAGATATGACCTAATTTGCCAAGTGAGTTAATATCAGACCATTTCTTTTCTAATTTGGGGGTTTTAGGCATGGATTGACATGTTTGAATGAAAGGAGATCAAACTTATTCTGGATCGTTTATCCCACGATAGACAGGTTGTTTACACCAACAAAATGTAAACAAACTTGCTGGAAATGACTGTTGATCCTTTCGTGAAGTAAGATTCATGACTCACTCATTCAGGAATAATCGGATCTTTTAATTCATAGATATCATTAGTCTTTAATCAACTGTTTAAAATATTGGATGGTAAATTGCACATGATATGAGGAGCATGTCTTAACTCTTACTATTCTCTCTGGTGAGAGTGGCGTACCAATTTCGACTCGTCTCTTAAGGTTACTTTCAAACCTTTCAAACCATTCAAAATATCTGCCTGAGCTCTGATTTCCCCTACAGGGGAGTACTATCAAAGACAAATATAGCCCGTCTTTTTTAGAACACAAGATTTCAGGGACGTATTTAGGGGTAAACAACCTCAATATTCTGGCTTGTGAAAACGAAGAGTGACGGCGATCTAGAATTGATCGTTGCAGGGTCTGGATCTTTAAACGTGGCCTGTATTTTGAGAGATATTCTATCCTTGATATATGATCCCAAAATAAGCAGAGGGTTATCATGACTTGAAGCAAATCTTCGATGAAATCCAAATAATCTGAGTTGACTCAAAGAAAGTGATTCTGTTTCCTGATAATTACTCACGACAACCGCAGGATATTGTGGATTCGTCCGAGCTAAAGGCCATAGCTCAGGAGTTACCCACATACTATCGCTTCATCAATGAGGTCTATGCTTTTTCGGGGCAGATGGGTAGAGTTTCAAGCCCCTGCACATTACTTTCCCTCTCTAATTTGAAGGAAGAAAAGTCTGTTATTGTAGTAATTTGTAACTATGCTATTATGGAAAACAAATAGACGAAAGCTTCGTCATGTATGGAATAGAAGAACGAGAACAACTGATCATGTACTTGTGCGCAGGAAAACAAACTAAAAGAGTGAATGACTACCGATAAGAAAGAGATGGAAAACCAGGTAAAAGAGTTTTGTTTTTTAAAAAGGAAAAAAAATAGTTTAGTGGCAAAGAGAAGACCAGTTTCAAAGCTGGGATTTCTTTCAATATTACAACAAATGTATAATAACACCTCCTAGGTACCTTCTCACCATAGCGAGTCATACAAATCATCATACCTGTTATTTTATGCCTCATATAGCTGTCTAAGTGAGAGAAAAAAACCCAAATGTCATAAACAGTCTTAGTAATCATTCATAAAAATGTAAGATGGCAGGAACCAATGTTTTATACGACCTAGCGGGTAAATGGGGTAAACACTAAGAACAAGTCAAGACTTAAAGATCTGTCTTAAATCTTAGTTCTCTTCTTTGATTACCAGGCATGATAAATATCATAACAAAGCTTAGAGAATGCGCCGTGAAGCTGTTTGAGGAAAAGCCTACACATCTTACCCAGATATAATAATATATCCGCATTGACATCATACAAATTAATGTTCGTGTTTACAGCTAACTGTTTTGAAGATTCGTGATGAATGAACTTTTAAAATAACTGGCATCCCCCAATCTATTTGAACTAAGTGAACTCCTGGGATAGCGAATACTGAGGTATGAATTAATGAAGTTAGAAAGTCAAGCATAAAAAGACCGGCTTCGCTTGTTATCGGACCATACGGGATGAAACATTATAATGCTGTTATAGTCGCATATACGACAACTCATTTCCCGAAGAGATCAATATTGTTTCTAATTACTGAATACATGATTACTTTTGTGTTTTCATAATTTTCTCGGATGATTTTGCTATTGCGCCAGGTTGTTTGGAGCGAGATGAAAGCAGGCCCATTGAAGGTGTCTCGTGGGACGGACACGTTTTCCGTCTTATTTACCACAATCTTTAGGTAGCGTGTTTATTAATGATATCATGGCATTCATACACGCCTTTCTTTAACAACTAAGTGTCCGCAAACCAACGAATTCTCTATCATTTACGATGGTGTCGACTGATGAAAGGAGGGATGGAAGGGGAAAGCCCCCTTAAAATAACGTAATGAGAATTTTCGTTGATATGTTTTGGAAGAATTAATCTTCCTTATAACTGGGGAAAAAATTGGTACCTCAGGAATTTCAATTGCTGTTTAATAACGGCTTCCATCTGCTCCAGAAATGAGAATGCGCACTACAGTCAGAAAAAAAAAGGTTTAGGCTTGTCATATTGTAAACCAGTACTTTACTAATGATGAGCACTGATAAAATCGAATTTCATATTCCTCGAATATGAATTTCTTTGTGTGTGTGTGTTTGATTTTGTGGGTTTTTTTTTTTAATGACTGCCGTTTCAACAATAATATTGTCTCGATAAGCTTCTTTCACTCCTTTTTGACAGATGTTGAAAATTGTTTAAAATGATTTTAAAATAGTCATAATTTCCAGTAAAAAAGTGAAAAAAACTAGAGAAAAAATGTCCAGAACGACTTCAGTATATTTACAGTTGCTGAATAATAATTAATGGCTAACTAAAGGCACTATTAATATCTGTACTGTTTAGCAGTCCCGACCACCTTCAAAGCACGTAGTCTAAGTCTGTCGAATTTTGAGTAGTTTTCACTGAATGTTTTTATACGTTTAGTTGTTGTTATTATCTTCATCGTTTTTGTTTTTTGTTTCCTGGTTTTGTTTCTTGTAACTGAAGTTTTTTCCTGAAATTAAAGTTCTCGCCAGTTTATCTCGAATTTCTGGGGTTTAAAAACTTTAAAAATTCCTATAAATCAGATATACATATTCATGTATTGTATGAACTTCATCACACTTTTTTCAGGCATAAACCCAATCATACTGACATTCGATCACTAATGATGGAAAAGGAGAGTTACCAAGACATTTGAGAAAGCTACCCAACTCACACCCTGCCTATTATGTTTTAGAGAAAAGCAAACCACCTGTGATTCTGCAATTTTTTTTTAAGACAATGGCGTGATGTGTGACTATGGAAACTGATATTAGTCATTGAAAAGCATATGAACTACTCTTTTAAATGATATGAAGCTCATTACCGGTTAGTGTAATTAACAGGATATCTTCAAAGTTGGGTTTCCTTGCTTTTAACGCCCGTTAAAACTGCCCCATTAATGGAACTTACAGTAAGATTTACTAGAAGTAAGACTGTTATGAGAAATCGGGGCATGTCTGTCTGTCTCCTGTCATTATTCCAAGTGAATTTTTACACAACTTGAAAAATACAGAAATAAAACCAGACATCCACAAAGGCGGAAAAAACAACAACAGAAACCTGACGAACAAGAAGTGACAATCATGCACTATCAATGCGTGGGTTTGATCACTGTCTTGTACCCAACTCGTGTTTTTGGACAGGAGGTTCTCCCGGCTACGCCGTCTCCTTCCGCCTTGTTGCCTCCAGGTGATCGTTGTCTAAATATTTTAAGAATCTCCAGGTGAGAACGTGAACTTCTTCGAGGTGTATTTTAGGCGGGCTTCAGTAGGGGTAACAATCTGTCACATCCTCTTCGGCGTTCTGCTCAATCGTCTGCGGTAGCAGCAATCCTCTAGAAGAAAAGAACACGTCCGCGTTCAGATGCAGATGACGTCACAGCATCGCTGATACTTTTACAAGGATTCCTCACTTTACCACCTTCAACTTGCCCCATTTTTGTCATTAAACAACGTTCTCGGAATAAATGTAATATCTATGCTAAACGTGCCCGAATCAGATAAACTGTTTACGTTCTACCCCCTTGTGATGTTTCTAATTTTGACACTGATGCGTGGGCCTGTCTTCAAAAGCCAACACATTCGCTACTCCCTAAGGATTGCGGTTTATTAGATTACCCAGTCTCTTGTACCAGAAGGGTGTCTAGGTTGACTATTAGCAGTGTTTCATGTCATGTTCATGTCACCCTGTGTCCGTCCACTGCAGAATTGAATTCTTTAAGCTCTCTGAGTGGCATATTTCAAGTTCTCTTGCTACAAAAAGTAGGTATGAATTATTAGTTGTATAAGATATGACTAATGCCTCAGTTGGATAAGCGTTGTCTCTTAAGATCCTCCTTTTCATCTTGTATTACGGGCAGTTCAGTATCCTGAAAATT
The DNA here is from genome assembly GCA_029962745.1 of Echinometra lucunter. Taxonomy (NCBI): domain Eukaryota; kingdom Metazoa; phylum Echinodermata; class Echinoidea; order Camarodonta; family Echinometridae; genus Echinometra; species Echinometra lucunter. Next base: position 44,255,187 of record CM057151.1, on the reverse strand, counting down.
TTCAGTAATACTTAGCACTGAGAAAAGAAAAGTTCAGTTTGTAAACAAATAAACTTCTTGCGGTGCATATACCATATTGGTATCGCAACCATTTCCAGCCCATGTCATCGTCAACGGTCAAGAGCTCGTATACTCGACCTCTATAATGTATGCCCTATCAAACGTATAACCTTAACCAAATACGGGTTTGTGGAGGGAGGAGTTACTGAAATGTAGTTTTATAAGTCTACGCAAAACCACACTGAAAGTGAATCCTAAATCATGCTTTTAATGGCACTGATAACTTTATAACACCTCTGGGTTTTCGTGTAAGTTTCACGAGAGATGCTTGTCTTTTTTGCATTTCTTCTTCAAGGTGTACCGAAAAATTAACATGGATAATGTTGTAATGAGCGACGGCATAGGTAGAGGAATGGGTGGCAAAACACTTTCAAGAAGCCAAAGGCATTAAGAAAACTAAGAATCCTTTATACTTGCTTGCAAACTAATACATCTGCTTTAGTATCATAATGATGTTAGCATACACTGAGTGTTGTGTATCTGGCTTGATAATCCTCAGAATTAAAGTACTGATTAACTTGTACAAGTACGTGTTGAAAATCAATCCCTAGGCTAATGGAGATCAAAGCTATACGGTGTTCAGTGACAATATGTAGCACAAATCTATAAGTAGATCCTATACTATGTATTTGTGTAGCTTATTGATACGGAGGTTTGAATGGATCTTCTATTATTTTTCTTTGAAAAGTCAGAATCGACGTTCCTTCACAGAACTGCAATATATATTTTTTTCAATTTCACGCTAAGGGATTTTTTCTCACTTTCACACATTAGACAGATTGATAAGATATTCGATTGCTTGTACACCTATGTCGAGGTATCATTTTCCAGGGTAATGACCGTATATTGCAGAAGAAAATACGTGTTTGTATTTCTTCTACCCCCTGCCAATGCAGTATCATGAAAATCATAAATATTTAAGAGAGAGAATGTGAGTGTGAGCGCGTACGTGTGCGTGTGTTTGGGGGAGAGAGAGGGAGAGATTCGACATTATAATTTCAAACAGAATTGACTGTATAGGATCTGTTGTCACATTTGCAGACTTCATTTCCGCTATCACGTAGTTCTAAGTTGCATGAACGAATTTTTAAAAATTCATCTGTGTTTTTTATTGCTTCAGATGGTGTAGCATCCTTCATCGGACATCTCTTAAAATGTCTACATTACAGATATTTATTAAATGCTTGATTTCAGTAACGCTTATTAGTATATCTTTCCATGCGCTTCCAAAGTCCTTTGGAAACGCATAGAGACGTCAGATATGCGCTATACAAGAACGGAATATTATCATTATTATTATTATTATTATCCAGAATCTTTTTCAAGGATGAACTTTTCAAAATCATAGTTGTACAGACTGTGCAAAGATGCAACATACGTTTTATGTTAGAACAGGAATAATGTGTCTGCCTTTATTTGAGGAGTCTCCCGGGGACAATTTTATTGCACTTACACATAATTCACACGCATGACCGAGGAGCCTACAATCTTAGGATAAATGACCGCATGATCCACCACCCCAGTCTCTGATATGAATTTCGATGTGCCTGTTAACAGAACCAATGAAAATATTGGTAGGATAAACAGGCAAGATAATATTTAGGAAGTAAATATGCAATGACCATGTATATGCAATTGGTGTATAATACTCTTATTTATTGAGTACCTCTGAGTACCTTTTTATTATTTTATGGCTAGTAGATATCAATCTGTTAGACTTAGCTTATTGGTTACGAGGATGGAGGAAAGTGCAAATGCTTTTAATCTATGGTATGATTTCACAGTATAATTTCTTCATCGGCTGCTGAATGAAACTGAGACAGATTTATATTTCGTTTAAAATTATCACTCTCCGTGACATATACACAAAAGAAACCGATTTCTAGATATTTTTACTTTTTATATCTTTTGAGTCATTTCTCTGATACAGCACTCACTTTAGACAAATTTGAAGACTTTAACTATATCATATGATAAGGTATTTCAGATGAAATCATATAAATCTATTCGTTAAAATATCAGAAAGCCCTGGATATATATTGATCGGTATAAAAAGGTAAGGAATGAAAATAGAATGTACAAATCATACTGACAAAAGCTTACAGAAAACAACAGGAAAACATATGTCCGTACCGCACAAATAGATTATTAAGGATTGCTCGTAAAGATTATTACAAAATGGCATTTCATGCGATAAAAGGAAACATGAAGCAAACACGGTAGTTAATCAATGGTACACCGCATTAATCTCATAATAAATTACCGAATTTCGTAACTGCATAAATGAAGCAAATCACAGATTTTAAAAAGATTGCTGATTACTTTAGCAATAAAATAATAATAATAAGTAATAAGTTGTAAATACTCATATGAATAATTATAATACTAGATATGCAATACACAATTATAAGAATCAATATCACCGATGGAATGTGATGACAGAATTTGAATTTTACTCCTGTAGACATCATGCACTCACAATGTGGAATTCGCTTCCTATTGATATAACCTTTAATATGTCGTTTTATACCAACTTTAAGCGCTATCTTAAACAATTTTTAATGACACGTGACTATCATTGAATATATTCATCAATTTTCTTTCTCCTACTTTGCTCTTCTCTTCTCTTCTCTCTGCCATTCATTCTCTTTCATGTTGTATTTGGGGTTTGTTTTGGCGCAATTATTTATTCCATCATTACTCGAAATTTGTTCTCCTTTATCTATTATTACCAAATCTCATGTTATCTGGGAAGCTGTCTCCACAAGACCTACTGTTTTGTTTTGTTTTTAAACTAAACCGAGTTTAGTTCCATAACCATTCTGAACTTATGTGTATTTTTATTGATTTTCAGTCACAACACATTAACAAAATATAATATATGCAAGGTACATCACATTTATACATTGTAAATATACATTACAGACTATTCAAACAACGAATTCTTCATTGAACTGTCGGGTTGGCAGAATATAAAACAATATTTTCAAGTGTATTCAAAGAATTAATGACGAAAAGCAAAATAATGAATATATATCATCTTTTGAATAATGGTGTATACAATAACTGAGGTCTGACCACTGCGAGTTATTTGAAAAACAGAGAAAGAAGAAGAAGAAGAAAAAAAAAATACAGCACCTATCGGCACCCCCGATCACCTGTCCGCACCATTCAGCAGGAGAACAACAAAAAAGAAGAAATGGTACATTAACCATACTGTTCCGGCGGAACAGCGCGAACACGACCACAAAGAAAGCCAACCGGCACTGTATAAAAAAGTCGAAATAAAGATACATTGTCATGTAAACAAATCTCTGAACTGAAACGATTTTCTTGCAAATTTATCTTGTTTACAATTCGAATCTGCAATGTACTTTTCATTTTTGACATAATTTACAAGCGAAACTTTAATATTATCAAAATCGGGTAGTTGTCTTTTCATTTTGCAAGTATATACCATCTGTCGCCCTACTATCAATATACAGTTTAATGCATTTTTTTAATTTTATCTTGAATTGCATGTTTTTATTCGGTGTCTTGTAAACCTGTTTTTAAAGATGGAATGGAATTGAATAAAGTGAACTAAAAGTGAACTGTTATTGATATCATAGGTATATGTAGTTAGATTTAGATTATTATCCCCCTGAAGATTTCTTATCACGGAATTAATTGTTGGTATAAACGTTCTTATTTTGCTTTCCATTTCACTTCAGGAGATGCAATTAACTGCGGAAGGACAGCACATGAAGATGCATCTGCAGTAAGAAAAGCATGCATACAATCAGGAACAGGTGAGTTGAAAAATTAGAACGCTGTTACATTTATATTGTAAATCGACGATAAGAAAGTTCAAATCAGCGCCCATAACGGTACATTGTCAGTAGAGCCCGCCCTAAAAGATGAGCCGCATTTTTTTCCCTCAAGGTAAAGAAAATTGGATAGCAGTAATAACTGCGAAAATAAATGCTTTTCTTGGTTATCTTACTTTCATTTACACTTTGGTTGATATTTCGAGCGTATCAAACAGAAAATTGGTTAAAGACAAATGAACACTTGAAGAGAGAAGAATTCCCGAATGATCGTATAGGATGTCACCTTTACACCGACGCATCAGTATTTGCAGTTTATGACATCCTCAGGCACTAGTCATGCTAGTCGGTGGGATTCCTTTTTTACCTCCCTTTTTCCTTCCTTCATGTGGTTATGTATCTGTTTCCCTAAAAATGAAAAGATAAAGTAGAACTTTAAAACATCATCCCCCAAAGTATAATCATACATGGATATAATAAATGAGCAATGTTGTCGACCCTGTACATTCAGAAATTCATTCATCATTAGGACGACAACTATCGGTAAATCATCAAGCTCTTCCGACCAACCGTGCATCACTGAACGGATATATACGACCTTTTCCACCGGGTATTTGCTAGTAAATCTGGAAATATTTTATAACTAATTCAGTTCATATTGATGGGACACGACAGTTCCCATAAAATATCCTCCCCAGACTCATGTCTTTTTTCCCCATAACAAATGCAAAGTGGTACAGTCCCTCTTAAAAAGCACAGTTGTTTTGCCAACAAAATATGAATCACAAACGAAGAAAACACGAGTGCAAAATAAAAACTACCAGCACTACTACTACTACTACTACTGCTGCTGCTGCTGCTGCTACTACTGCTACTGTTAATAGAGTGATAGGACAAAAAGAACAAAGAGAGACAGGGAGAGAGGGAAGAAAAAGTAGATACCTCACTGTTCCTGTAGTGCCCTCTTCACAATGTTTCCCTAACGAACCTAAATACGGACAAAGTTTCCGTTTTCTGACATATGCACAACCCTATTGCACCTCTCATTCCTTCCCAGAGAATCCTTTTCGAAAATGCAAATAAATGAAGTTTGCTAGATGACTGTCTACCTAAGAAAGTATGCATAAGCTTGTAAGCATTTAGGGAGGGGACCGACGGCTTTAAGTCACATTCGAGGTACTTTGTAAATGAGGATGATTGCTTTACCAAAGAGCACTAGCGCATATACTTAGTTTTACAACCTGGGTACTCCCAGTTACGACACCACTGTTCTGTCACTGAGCTATCGCTGCACTGAAATAAATTTGGAGACCCCGGTTGAGGAAACAATTGTTCTCTACCAGAAAATGCACAAGGAATCAAACGGTTCCCATCTGTGACCAACGACATTTATTTTCATGCCATTTCTCGCGGAAACACCAATGTTGTCTGTAGCTAACAGTGTTTCACTCATTAGAACCTATGTGAAGAACTCTGAGAGTCACAGCCCTACTGATAATAGTTCACTGAAGAAGGTGAGCTTGTCGCAAAAACAGCCATGAAACCTGGAGTTAAATAAACTTCGTGCTGAAGACTAACCGTCAGCGAATCAAGAACCAATCATTGGTCAAGTTAGACAAGAAAACGACGCATCCCTCTTCTACCCACCTATGCCTCAGGCATCATCAATTGAATTTCAGACATGATTTATTCTCAATGATATCAAAACAACTTATATCATTTGATAGGAAAGCGGGTTTAGCACGACTGCTCTGACACTGCATGGACTGGGATCGTTTCGATTATCTGTGAAGAGCACGGACTTTTCCCCCTTGTCTTCCATTTCTCATTCATCAAAGAGACCTTGAAGGCAAGGGCGGATCCAGGATTTTGTGAGAGAGGGGGCGCATTATTCCGAAAAAAAAAAACCCCGACAAGCAAGATGGAGAACGTGATCACTTCAGGGGGGGGGGCGCACATTCTTGAAGTTATGTAATTTCAGGTTTTGCGCTTGGTTTTCGAAAGGGGGTGCGGGTCGCCTCCTGCATCTTGCGCTTGAAGGGATGTCGTGTTATTGACTCACATATGCCACCGTCATAGTCGTTATCCTTACTCTTCTGTCGAACATGAAACTATACATGAATATCATTACTGCTCTTGATTCTCAAAGTTAGGCTATAGAAAATCTGTTATTTGGTTCGTTTATCTTATAATTATCTCAATTTCTCTGCATGGATAGTTTGAATTAACAAGGCTGGTTAGATTCATTTCAATGTTCTTTTGTGTCCGGTCGGTGTTGAATATCAACAAACTTTAGGCCAAAATTTGAACTTTGACGAAGATGAATAGTTCTCTCCATGCCATACCTAGATACCAATGACATCAAGTTTCTGAGAAATAAACACAGCCCTGCCACAATCATGCTATCATGAAAACGACTTCTAAATTTGATTTCACTACTGACTTTAAAAAAACAGTAATTTGTACAGAAAAGAGTGGAATGAAAAATGGTCACCACTATCAATGAAGTTTTATTTAACCATGTATAGTATAGTGAACTTTCTGAGGGATATATATACACACATATATATGTGAGATCAATATTGGAAGAATAATTATTCTCTCAACTGATCTCACATATATTTATTTCCACGAGAGTTGCCAAAACTGTTGTATATGTTATAACTGCGACACGCGGCTTCTCAATGTTCGTTAACTCATCTGCATCAAAACAAAGAATCAAAAAGATCAAAAAGGGTTGGAAATCTGTCGGTCGGTCAATTGAATTCGGTCACGCCTAACTGCTGGCCCGCCTCTGTGGTCTAGTGGTTAAGGCATTGGCGTTCTAAGCCAGTGACTTGGGTTCGATTTCCGGCGGAGGCATTTTTTTCGACCCTTGATTCATTTCCAACCCTTTGCCAAAGTTGTTTGCATTTGTCAAATTTCTTTCAATGTATTTTCTCCTTATTCTGACTTATGCATGTATTCAGGCTTGTAGCTGGGATCCAACTGCGGCACTACGCTTCTCATTGTTCATTAACTCATCTGCACCAAAACAAAGGATCAAAAGGGTTGGAAATCTGTCTGTCGGTCAATTGGATTCGGTCACGCCTAACTGCTGGCCCGCCTCTGTGGTCTAGTGGTTAAGGCATTGGCGTTCTAAGCCAGTGACCCGGGTTCGATTCCCGGCGGAGGCATTTTTTCAACCCTAGATTCAAAATGGATGACAGCTCTGGGGAATATTGAGAGAGCTACGCAATTATTATTCTCCATTTTCATTTCTTTCACTGTTTATTATTTACAAGGGAGTTGCCAAAGTTGTTTGCATTCGTCAAATTTCTTTCAATATAATATAATATCCTTTCATCAGGCGCAGATCCAGGGGGGCTGAGCGGGCCTTGCCCCCCCCCCCCCCCTAGACTCAAAATTTGTGTTTTTCAGCCCATTTTTTACGATTTTGGGTACCTCGGCCCCCCCCCCCCCCCCCCCGAAAAAGAAAGGGGCAAAAAAAAAAAAAAAAAAAAGAAGAAGAAGAAGAAGAAGAAGAAGAAGAAGAACGCCGAAATGGCTAATGTAATGTACAACCTTTTTTTCTTTTCTTTTTTTCCTTTTTTTTTTTTTTTTTTTTTTTTGCTTGTCGCGAAATTTTCGTACCTGTAGTAGGATAATAAGATACGCCTACTCCCCTAATACGGTTTTTACGACACACGCAAAAAAAATTTACGCTCACCTATGGTGGCCCTGAAGTACGCTCGACAACAGGTCATGTGCGACGTGAATATCGCACCCCAGGTCCTGAACTTCGCATCCGAGGTCATGAAATTCATGACCCGTGGCGCAAACTTTGCATCCAAGGTCGTGAAATTCACGACCCGCGGTGCGAAATTAAGGACTGGGATGCAAAGTTCGCGCCACGGGTCCTGAATTTCGCATCGCGGGTCGTGAATTTCACGACTTGCAAAGTTCAGGACCTGGGATGCGAAATTCACATCGCACATGACCTGTTGTCGAGCGTACTTCAGGGCCACCATACACACCCCCCGCTTATCAGCTCTCCGCGACCGGAAGTTCGCTGAATGGAATGGAATGTACAACCCTTTTTTTTCAGTCGCTACATTACAAAAAAAATCATGGTCATGCCCCCCCCCCCCCCCATCAAATCCTGAATCCGTGGCTGCCTTTCATAAAGAGCCCCTCTTTCCTCCATAATCAGCATACTGGTTGTACTTTGAGTTTCAGTGTTTGTAGATGAATAACATTTCTTAACTGCATAACAGTATGAGTTGAGTAATTTGACAGTCCACCTATAATTCTTGGGTAGAGGATAAATTCTGCAGCTCTCATTTCCTCGGCCTTTGCGTGACGTATATAAATGTAATATATGGGTATCATATTTTGAGAAGAATTAAATATCCAATTAATTTCCAAATTAGCAAGGGTGGGAGGAAGACCGGAACAAAGACTCATTATTGCGATGGTAATATCATACATCGTATACACTGTATAATGGAAGGTCTTTTCTCCAGAATCGTAGGTGTGTAGAGGCGTCATTAAAATGAAATCCACTGCCTATCAATTTCCGAATGAAAGCAGTATGAAGGAATTTCCCTACTGCTCTTCTTAGGGATCGATAATTTAATTGATTCGCCAGTAATGCGTGTGCTTTTTGTTCGCAATTTGCCCCTTCCGCACACTATCATTCACTCATCATTCATTTTGTTGTCAGAAGTTTTCCTTTCCAGTACGATCTGTGGTTGTGTGCTATGACGCGAACTCGACAACCTTTCGCCGAAGAACCAGGTTTACCATTACAAATCAGGGCCCCGTTTCATAAAACTTGTTATCAATAACAAGTTGCAATGACTGTTATAAGCTACTGAAATCCTTGCATTGATTGGCTGAGAGTAAATTTTTCAAAAAAATGTGGCAGTTGTTACTGATAAGTTTTATGAAACATGACCCAGCTCACCATCCTCACTATAAAATGTGTTTTTGAGGAATGATATTATGGGGTAAATATAAATTTGTCATGCCGTTGAGCATCGAATTATGTTTTCATTATAAGACATCGTTTTAAAGACAACTATTTAAAATCATCAACGTTTAACAATAGAGTATACAATCACGAATATCATATACTTAACGTACGATGTTCTCTGTATATTTATGCTGAAAGAAAAAGAAGGAAGCAAGTCACTCAATCTGCTCCTCTTTCCACCCATAATTTATGCACTTGGGAAAAAGTAAACAAACCAACAGTGACTTTAGTTTTAAAAGGGCTACAGCCGCTACACTGTCGAGTTAAACGTTCAATGAATCAATAAATTTTTTTAAAAAGAAGAAAAAAATCTGATTGAATCTCCTATCAAACAAAAAAATTTCTAAATATCTTTGGAGACCTCACGCTGGTTTCAGCTTCAAATCATCAATCCATTAAAAGAATGGAAATAAATAACACTATTCACCTTTTTGTTTACATAAAAGAAGTATTTTTGGTATATTCTATTCCTTTTCTGACATAATTTTAAAAAAATTGTTTTATTTTATTTCTTGCTACAGGTGGATGTGGAGAACTCTATGCCAATGCTTTCCGTCATCATCAGAGAACGTGTAATTTTCTGGGTAAGATCCACCATTCTAATTTCCTCATTTCTGTTTACCAAGAAGATTTCTAGATTTCAGTCGAAAACCTAATGCTGGGGGAGATGTATCCAACATAATGCTCACGGAAAAATGTTAGATTTTCGTCCTTGTCATAATCATTCATCAGTGATCTATCTAGCGTACAACATTCTCCCGGTTCGTGGGTTGATTGCATACTTCCATCATGTCCATGCACCTCTGTCTTCTGCCATTGTGGTACAGGTCTTAAAGTTCTCCTCAAATTTGGTTCTTGGTTTCCTTCTTGGTCCATTACCTTCTGCTTTTCCTTCCAACCTGTCTTTTCAGAGATTTTTTTACCTTTTGATGAGGTGACTTTGATGTGAATTATTTTGCTTTTTATTTCCTCAGCTATCCTTATTATATTTCTATAGGTTTCAAGCCATGCTACGTGCATTGTTGGTTTTTTGCTCGTTTCCGTGATATTCTGATTATCCTCCTACACACACATGTCAAATAATGTCATTTCTCTTCCATACAGTCTTGGTTAATGTCCATGTTTTTTTGTTTTTTTTTTTTTGTTTTGGTTTTTTTTTCGCCATACACTAGAACAGACCAGGTATATCCCTTATCATAACAATGCATTGGTCTTTCCTATCTGCCAATTTCACCTTTCTTGCTTTGGAGAAGTCGTCATTTCATGTCTTCTTTTGATGTCGACCTCTTCGATACAAACGTCCTTTAAGGTTGTTTAGGAAAGTACCGTAACCACGAGTTGATATTTAAGATTAGGAGTTAAAATCATCCTCTTCGAGAGGGCATGGGGTGCTGAAATAAGAATAAACTGAGGAGCGTTGGTCCCTGATTGATGGGGTATTGGTATACTGGCGGGGGGGGGGGGTAGTTTACTTCTAAATAATGATTCCTTTGAAGTCACAACTCAAATGTCTAGACTATTCCCAACTTTTTTTTATTAATATTTTTGTAGTGTTTTTGAGGAGGATTCTAAAGAATTTCTTTATACCACGTGATTACTTTTTATCAATGAAAAACTGAATTTGAGGTGTAAATTCTCTTCTCATCGCTGAAGACCGATTTTAGCGTCAGAAGTTTTCTAAGTAAATGGCTGTGGTTGTCTTGGCTCACCATTAGCATATTTGATTTTTATAACAAATTAGCTCTGTCTGCGACATGGGTTCACAAGTATACTTTTGGTATGGGCTTGGCGCCTCTTGCTAGAATTAAGAAATTATAGTTTTCCTGTTGTGACGTTTACAAACGTGTGGATTTCTTCTGAGCTATATAACCGAGAGACATAAAGGGGATTTGGAACAGTAATATGATTAATTATCAGATGAACTGGGTAAACAGGAGGAGTAATGTCGAGATCACATGCATTTCTAATCTCTCTTACTCATTCATACAGTCTTTTTATCCTTTGTCCCCAAAGAAAGGAAAGGCATGTTTTGTTCCATTGATGTGTCTGAATGGTTATTCCTCACAAATATTAATCACATTTGTGTGATTGAATTGGGCGATCCGGGGATCGAGAAGACGCTTTGGAAGTTGCCGATTCATTTCTAAATTGGGCTCAATATTCAGGAGGGACGTCGCTTTGTGTGTTCGCTCCAAGATGAATTTGAAAAACAAAAACGACGCTGCAAGTCGTGCCATCGCATTGCATCTGTTCGAGGTCACAGAATAAAATGATAAGTAGGTTAAGTTTTTTGAATCCTGCTTTTATATAAGACATGGCCCTAGTGGCTTGACAGTTCATAGGGAACTAGGGCTTGAGCCCCCTGTCGAATGCCATGAAAAAGGAAAAAGAATTATAGTGATAGAAAGAAAAGAAATGGCGCAAGAGAAAGGCAACATTACTTGTAGATGACTGGAACCATTACCTTTCCCACATTGATGTCATTTTCTGGGAGACCTTAACAGTCCAGCCTGGACAAGCAGACTATATCAGCAAAGGAGCCAAAGCTGCAGAAGAACTGGCGAAGCTGAGAAGAAAGGCACAACATACAAAACGGAGAAGCTGTCACCCATGCACCCACCAGGCGCGCCGGAAGCAGTTTAGGATATGGGTGGGGGGGGGAGGGACATCCCAAAGGGGCCTATCTTTTTAGGGGCTCGTGTCTTCTCACCCCGAATATATAAAACACACACACTCGGAGAATATAAACAGACGCACCTTTACACTCCACGCAACATTCATACATACACTTCAGCATGTTCAGAATATTTTTTTAACATGTCTCATCAAGACACCTGGCAGTTAAAGCACTGGCGTTGCCAGCATTTCATTTGGGGGCGGTAATGAGCATGCGAAGCGTGCGAATTACACATTGAGCGCGCGAACCGCACTCAATGAATGACACTTGCTTCGGCTTTTAATTACTATAGATAAATAAGTTGATAATAAGGAAGAAACACATGGACAGTTTTTTTTTTAATCTCAAACTGCATTTCTTATCACACAGCAAGTGAAAATGTGTCGGTAACTGATGTTACGCAAAAAGGACATGGAAAATGATGGTGTAGTATCAAATTTATATATCTCATGTCTCAGATCTGTAAGGATTATGTAATTCATTTGACATTACACTTAGGTTCCTGGGAAGAGATGTGCAAAATAATGAGCAATTTGAATAATTTGTTATAGTGCCATGAAAAATTTACTGAAGACATGTTGGTAACTGACGTTACACTTAAATTCAACATAGATTTTGAACATTTCCATTAGTGTTTCAGTTATTAAGTACCCAAAATCTGGTAAAGTAATCCATTAAAATCAATTAGGCCTAGATGAAAAAAATCTCCCAGTCAGAAAAATGACTAACTATATAAGAGGCATTTAAAGCACATTTCCCTGACCATAGTCCCATATTTGCAAATTTTTGTTTGTTTATGTTATTCTCCGTAAGAAGGTCGAATTGCAGATATTTTTATCTCAGATGCTTATTTGTAACAAAAAGATGAGCCTGTAGTAATTTCAGATTTTAATTTGGAATTAACAGGGCACAGTGCGATTTCAGATTTTGAGCTCAGTGTCCCATATGTTGTGGAATTGCCCTACGACGTTCTCTCCCCCTTTTCGGTTTAGTTTGTTTGTTTGTTTGTTTGTTTGTTTTGGGGGGAATGCGTTTGCGTCTCCACTTTTTCGGGGGGGGGGGGGCTACTGCCCCTCCTGTCCCCCTCCGCTTCCGGCGCCTACGGTACCCACCACACCTTCTACACCTCCCTCGCCCTCCCCCACAGACTAACTGCTGCAGCAACAGCAGGAATAAACTGAAGGCGAGGTCATCTTCAGAATCGAAGGAAGAGCAGCATCACAAAACTGATTCCCTCCCCCTTTAGGACCCTCCCCGAAAAAAAGACATGAAATTATTTCTGGCAAGTTTTATTTAGGTTTTATAATTCATTTCCGTTGGGGGTAATTTTTGGAATCTGAGGATGTATTTCTGTATTTTGTTCTAATGCCTCCCCCTAGTGGCGCTTCTAATTACATGTAAATATACAGAGAAATCAAACTGTACGATTTCCTGCTTTCTTTACTTCCCTTCATCAGAAACCTCCTGATCGTAAATACTCTGTTTATCTCTGGACCAAAGTATTAACTTGTAAATCGGGCAAATATACACAACCCTCTGCCCTAAATAATGCGCATTTTCTCATGAATGTCACGTATTGCTCTGATCAATTGTTTCTACCACATAAATTCCTCGTCTCGGTCTGGGCGACTTCTTCGTGGACTGTCACGCCGTCATGTTCCCACTAATCTTCGCTGATTCGGGCAGGTAGCATTGTAATGTACTTTTCTGTTTTCCGTAAGGCGGATATATGTCTCGTTATAGGCGCCATGTTTTGTGGAATATACTCCTTCTATGAGCTCATGTTGCTGGGAGCAACGCCGAAGAAAGGAGAGGGTTACGCCAAGCAAGAAAATTGAAGACTTAATTTGCTTAATGCGTTAAACAAGCATAATTTCCTTGAATAATTGCACCGTCGATAGTCTACCGATCGACATAATAACATTAGTACATTAATTGCCTTGGCAACTCTAGGGATACATATTTTATTGAATTGTAAGAGTAGAATGGGGTACAGAGCGCTTTGACCAAACCTTTGATGTTTAATAAATTCCTCCCTCTGAAGTGGAGTCAAACATGACAGTGCAGACTTTGAATAAGACACCGTGAAGTGAATGAAGCACTGAGACCGACGTTGATCGCATGCTTTTCACTTGAAACAGATATCAAATAGGCGCTCCTCCATCCAGGCTTGACAAAGCAGAATAAATTGGATCAGAGAGAAAGAGGGAGGAGAGAGAGAGGAGCATTTGTGATGGTAAAGGAATGACGAAGGAAAAGAGGAAAGGATAAATACAAAGAGAGAGAGGGGGGAGAAAAAAGGAGAGAGTAGTTGTAATAAAGAGAAGAGGAGAATCAGAGGGAATGAGAGATGGAGGCATTAGAAAGCGGAAAGAGAAAAAGAGGATAATGGTGAGGGATAAGAACTGGAAATAAGTGGAGGAGAGAAGAGGAGGGAAAGAGAGGTGGATAGAGAGAGTGAGAGAACACTTATCAACAGAGTTGAAGAGTGTCAGATAAGAAAAAGGGGAAGATGTGGGTGACGGAAAGCGAAGTGAGAAAACAAAGGAAAATAGGACAGCATAGTTGTGATGGAGGTGGATAAAACGGGACAGGTGGGTGAAATAATGTGCGCAGTATAGGTGGTCTAAAGGGGTGAAAACAAACTATATTAAAGAGCTCCCTTTCAATCTAGTAAACTCATAAAGTAAAATGCTTAATTGGTATGCGCACCCACGTAAATCACTTCAAATGACACATATTCAATAGAAATATCGAGGTATATTTACTGCAAATATCCTGGTGTTATTGTACTTCGAAATGATGCCCTCGTTCATGCTTGCATGTTAGTATGACTAGTATCAAGAGAAAGAAAATTACACTTCAGATTGAAATTAAGTTTAAGATTAAACGTCGCTTAAATCGGGCCAGCAGAATGTTTTTCATTGTGGGCGAGGTCGGAAAGCTGCTCGTCAAAGAGGCACTTCCATGGATTGGATGAAAATCTTAATAATCCTGAGAAAGGACAGTAGAGAAATAAGTAGGAGGCAAAGGAAGAGAAGGAGGGAGGTGTATCAAGAGACAGTGGTATGAGACACACAGAGACAGAGACAGAGACAGAGAGAAAAAAGAGATGAATAAAGAGCTAGAGCGAAAAAAAGACAGAAGACAGAAAAATAGAAAGGTGCGGAGGGAAAGAGAGATAGAGAGAGGGAAAGGACAGAGAGAGAGAGAAGGATGGGAGGGAGGGGAGCATGGAGAGAAGGAGAGGCAATGCATTCTAAATTCTTTCGAGAATAAAGAGAAAGTAACTTACATTTCATTTTTACATGTATTAAAAGGAACTGTCAAGGAGCGCATTACCCCAAGTAATACCTGTTATCTCAGCCAACTATGACAAAACTTGACACTCACGCGCGTTAAATGTTAGGTACAGACAGTCACCTATGATGTTTCGTTTATAGCCCTATCCTACAACTCCACTCTTCGTCTGTAGCTGGAGAATAAAATCAAAGACAGTAGAAAGAATGGGATCGAATTAGCATCGATTCTGTACTTCGAGGAAACTTATTGAAGTATGTTTAGATCTAGTTATTGAACGAGTGTTTCAAGAAACTGTGTCATGTGGAAAAAACAGAAGGGGCGGGTACTATAAACAAGTGGACGGATTTTAGCTGACCGGAGAAATGACAATTGCATTACTATTTCCCTCGATGTCTCCAACACGTCGGAGTCTAGGCTGGTATAGCATCTGCAGGTATATAGTGACGCGTAAACCTTGATACATATGCCGTGGCTGCATGGTACAGCAGTCTTTGATGTATTTCATGTGACAACATTATAACTTGAACTCCTAAAGAAATGAATCTAAGCAGGGATAGTAGTCAGATAATATCGAACTAGGACAAATTTCATGAAAATTTTCGTTCATATGGATCCTGAAATTGTTTTTTCCTTAGCTACTTGATTTCCAATAGATCAAGATACCGCACTTAGGCTGCAGAGTTAGGTTTTATAGTTACCCTCGGTATTAAGGCAAGAGGCCCGAGTTTCACCAAAAAAATCAGTAAAGTGAAGACGAAAGAAATGAAATCCCACTCATTATCCATAAATATTCACATGATTAGAGGGAGTGTAAGATATCATTTTTGCCAGATCCTTAATCTTGTTAAGAAAACGATTGACGTCGAAAAAACTCATCGTATGTCGATGTCGATTCTAAATTGAATGGAAATTACGTCTGCAAAAAGGTCAGATGGACTACGTTACTTGTCCGATGATGGAATGTTAGAAACCTCACTTACTGTATATCTTGGTAAGTGTAAGAAAAACTCGGCAGCCAAAAGATATTGTTGATATAAGCAGCTGATTCTGTCAATGTGCTCTGATACTGACTGGCCAACCGAACAAGCTTTAAACTCATGCCTATACATAATCACTTTTAAGCATCCGTTACTATGGAAACGTCGCTATATCACTGCCATAAAGAAGCAGGGAAATAACGTTGAAATTTATTTTAGTCTTGTAAAAGCTTACTTCAACACTTTGCTATATCAGAAATAACGTCTGCACTTTGGAACACATCGCTGAGAATGTGGCTAAGACCATTATTAGCGGGAAAGCCCTTCGACCCACTTACCTCATAATACTTGAAATTCCATATTCATGCTGCTTGCATTTCTAAGGATCCTCCGAATGGGTAAATAAGTTTGAAGTAAAAAAAAAAAATCTAGAAGATGCTTACGAAAAAAAATGCGTGTAAGAGAGAGAGAGAGAGAGGGGGGGGAGAAAGAGAGAAAAGGAAAGAAGGGAGGTAGGAGTGGGTGCTTAGATAGTTGACAAAATAAATCTGAAAGAGATTTCAAAGTGATTCTTATCATATCCATATACTTTCTCATCTTATTCGTTGATTTTTTAAAATTCCTCCCTCCTTTTCTTCGATCCTGAAATAAAATATTGGAAAATCGAGAGAGCAGGTTTCTTTTTACCAATTTTCTTTAATTCTGTTCGATGTTCTCTTCAAGAGAGATTGCAAAAATATTTAAACAGTTATAAGTTAACCCAACTGCTGGTTAATCTAAAGAGCCAGTGGTACTGGCGGATAATCAAACTATAAGAATATTTAAAGAGAATCATAAGAGAATAATATAAGAGAATCTGCAGCGTACCAAAGTTCCCTTTATGAAACATGAGTTTAGTCCACTGTTGTCTGATGCAAAAATAGTTCAAAAATAAAAAATCATTCGCACAGTGAACACATAAAGTTTTCGTCATTTTGTCAATTTAAGCGGTGGAGATCAGTATTGGTCAATATAAATATTTCATATTGAATAGTAATATTTTTGAAAGGAATTAGTCTGCAGTCTATTTTCCATATCTTTCAACACACACGTTTACCTTTGTTTCTCGGAATTTCAAACAAATAAAAGGCGTATTATGTGGTGATTCATTTTGGATAACAAAAGGGTAAGTTATTATTAACCTACCTTTAATCTGGAAATCAAGATCCAGGTGTACCCAGTCGCTCATGTCACCTACCTTTTTGAGTCTTACCCTCATCATCATCATCACAGCATCATCATCAGCATCATCATCATCAGCCCGATATCAAATAATCATGATATTGAAAATGAAATTTGTCTGTTTTAGAACAGAAATGACTCTTTTGGCGCCTTCTAAAGGTCGCAAAATACCAACGGCCTCTGGGATGGTATGCCAGGGTTGCTCATTATTCCGCCTTGTATCGGATTACAGAGAAAGTACTAAAGATTCAAACATTTGACAGATTCTGTCTCGATAGGTGTAAATCCTTCTTGTTTACAAAGACAGGCTGATTTATCGGAGTGCTGAGATGCTCCACGAAGTATGACGTGTGTTTGATGACGAAATGAGATGTAAAGTAGTGATCCCTAGGGCAAATAATTACACTTAACTAAAACACGTCTGCAAACTGAATTTAAAAAAGAACAATGTTAGGAATATAGTGTTTACAAGCACCAATTGCTTCATTCTTTCTTTTTGATAAAGATGTTCAATTGCAGTTTACTAGTTAAGGTGGCAACCAAACTCTGTGCATTATGACCAAAATTATGTTTGCCATTTTTTTTTTGGGGGGGGGGAGGAGGGGGAGGGTGGGTGGGAGGGCTTGAATCCATACTGTCAGTGACCCAAGGTCATCCCGAAGATACCTGTCTACATCAGTTTTCTGATTCCTCCCGAAGAAATTCTGACCTGATATTTGACGATTCGGTTGATCTTATCATGATTGTTCCCAAGATGGCCATATTTTAGTGGGAATATAATGTTCGTGTCCACATCAGAAAATAGAGAAGGTGAACATTACTATAAATGTAACTTTCAAGTAAGTAAAGGCATCACGATTCTGGATTCTGTTATTATTTCCCCCATCTCCTCCTACCCACGTATGATAGCGATTGTTCATGATGAAGTGTTGATGACGGTATCATTGAGCGAAGGCAGATATCCATGAGTGGTTCTGCAAATTAATGTCACATGAATGAACGGTGGATCGGTTTGATACGCCACTTAACATGTGATATGGCGGGTAAGACTGCGCTGTGCCCTTTGATCAAGTACGAGCTCAAATTGCTTACCAGTCCACGATCACGAGGTAATTGGTTCCAAGAAGGTGGACTCTCATCAGAAGCCTCGGATAGAACACGATTTGAGGGGGATGCTTGTCTCCATTTAACAACTTTAATGATTCCAAACAGGTGCTTCATTTCAGTTCATTGCGTTTCATTTTCTTTCATTTCATTTCAACACGAAAACACTTGCTTTAGCCTATCGCTGTTTAACGGCAAAATCTGTGCACCTAATAAATAGAACATACAAATTACAAAAAAAGACACTTCACACTGAAAATAAATTCAAGTAATCTAGATTAATTATATACATATTTGAATAAACACGGAAAGGTAAATATGACCCCTTGAGACAAAACTTAATCTATTCTAAATTGCTTGCGACTCATAATTGATAAATTGCTACCAGGTATCATAATCTGTTTTCCTATTTAAAGGTATAAACAGTACTATAAATATTTGCTGAATATTGGAAAACGGTTGCAATAATAATGGTGTAGTATGATTAAATGAGGGATGCAGTGAGACAGCCTCCTTATTTTGAAGCCAATTACCTAATACCCATGCGATGTTTTGCTCAGGGTTCCTTTATTCTCGACTATTAATAACGTAGGAACGTGTAAGGTTTCCCGTGAACTGCCTCTGTTGCTAAATCGGCAATCCGCAAATATTTCCCAGATATAACCTTTACGTCATTTCTTATGTCTTCAACTATTATTTCATGTCTTCAACTATATGTTATAAAAAGCAAAATGATGTTCAAGTTCACGCTTGACGTAAAATGCAAGCAAAATGAACAGGGCATATGCGCAGTAATTGTCATAAAAATTGGTTAATGGAAGAGGCATAGGAATCGACAAAATACTGAATTTATTATCATCATGCACTTTAACCCATTCGTGACAGAGTTCCACATTTTGTGGTTTGGCCTAATATCTTTAATGCAAAGCCCTAAAAATCATACCAAATACATGAGCAGAAAGAGCAAAAAAATCTACACAAACTGTGCCCATTTTGGTTGCATCAATATTCATTGTTTGATGCTGAAAATTTTTTAAAGGAAAATAAGCATTAAAATCCTTAAATTGGCAATGTGATAGGAAGTTTAAAATCACCATTTTCCCCTGCAAATTAGCAACTTTTTGACTTTTCATCATAATTTCTGTCAATTTATATTCATTTCAGATACATGACCTTTCATAAGAAAAATGTAGCAATGAAAATAAAAATGTTGGTGTTGCCAATTTGAAGAATAAAATCTGATCAAATTAGGCTTTAAATAATTCCTGTCACGAATGGGTTAAGTGACCATTTTTTTGGTTGTCATGTATGCAGTAGGGCTCCCTCGTAAAGCAGGCTCCTGATGTTCTGAAGAGGACTACCTCACTTCTAATGAAGATATGAATAAATAACCCGAAATACATGACAAAATTATAAAATGTACATGGAAGCTTTGCAAACTCTTGCCGTTTGCATAAGTTTCGTAAAACCCCTATTACATAGACTGATTTCTAGCAAAAGAACTTCTGTGGGGTCGTTTTGACATTCGTTTGATACAAAATAAATCAAGTCGTCTGAACACTGTATATTAATTTAATCAGTCGCAGTTCGTGACTTTGCAACGCACACACTCCCGGTATTTATTGATAGTGTAAATGTCAGATTGAAAAGTATATGTATTCTAATCTGGGCATCAAGGAACCTAGGATATCCTGTCCCATTTTCGATGCATGTTTCCGTTTTTAATAATAGGCATTCATGCTAGCTATGCTCCTAACTCCCTCTCATTTCACTGAGGAAACGTCTCTTGAATGTTGCGGTGTAATACTATTTTTCAAGGCGGGTTAACTTCAGGCCTATGGAGATTTGAGTTGGTTAAGCGGTATACGGTTAGTTTGTCTTCTCTTAAAAACTGACTCGGACGGACCCTGGTTCGAAACGGATTTATGTCTATGGAATGGTGACGGTAATGGTAAAGGTCGGTCCCCAGACATAAGATACGAACCTGATATAGTCACAACTGTAAAAACCCGATACACACTCGCACGCGCACACAAAATGCCAACACTCGTGCCTACATCGAATGGATTTCTTTTGACCTTGTGTCTCGAAGTACTTTAGATGAGATCTCAACAAAAATGAAAATGTTATGAGTGTGTGATCTAAGTACAATTGAAACAAAACCTTTTACGTCACATTGCTCCCCCAAATATTAGTCTGCAATTTCGAATGTATCAAACTTACAAAATTCACAGAGAAGAATATCATTTTGTCACTCATCCAACTACACTTTCATTGCGATGAGATTAGATGTCAGCTATGGTGTTCATCAGCATCATTGAGAAAATGAGGATTGCTGGTTCATCTATCCTCTTTAGGGTCAAAAAGGCAATTATAGCCATTAGCAATAGTCGCCTAATACCCAATATAAAAAGTAACAAAGGTGTATATTGTAATTATAACTTGAAAATGCAGGAAATGTATGGAAATAACAGAAGGTTTCAATTAGTTCTATATCTGCTGCAAAACGATCTGGCGCGGTGGGACATGATTGATATCGAAAAAAAATCTTTTGAACGTCAGAATGATTAAATTTTAATGAAGAGCATAAATTTCCATTTTTTTTTTCATTCCAGACGTAAATAAGGTATTTACACTTATTCTGCCTGCAATATTTGCTGTTAGATAGATCCATGATAGATAATTATTCCTCATTCCCTTTTTCATTCCCTTTTCATTCCCTTTTGAGATTTGAGATTTCATCCACTTTTGAGATTTGATTCCTCATGAATGTGGCTGTTGTGTTTTGGTAAACTATATGTCAGTAAAGTTATCAAAGTGTGTGTGTTTTTTTTCTAATTATCCTATATTTGTATATCCTGCTGGAAAGCTAATTATAGCTTTCCTTGAGTAAATCGTTCAGTATCTTTATAAGCAAACAAACAACTAAACATACACACAAATCCCACGCACACCACGCACACGCTAGCACGTACACACCCACGCACACACCCTCGCCC
Organism: Echinometra lucunter; assembly: GCA_029962745.1. Lineage (NCBI taxonomy): Eukaryota > Metazoa > Echinodermata > Echinoidea > Camarodonta > Echinometridae > Echinometra > Echinometra lucunter. The sequence goes on along the minus strand of CM057151.1, from coordinate 44,234,020 downwards.
CCCGCATATATATATATATATAATTGAGAGGATCCCCAACTTCAGCATCTCGATGGCGTCTCGGGTGGATATATAAGTGTGATAAGATAGTCGTCCGTGTCTCAACTATCTTATCCTCATACTTATATATATATATATATATATACCGTGCGTCCCAAAACAACTTTACACTTTTGAAATGGCTACCAAATAAAAAAAATATTTGATTCTGGCAGGAAAGGTTTCTATGTATGGATAGCTCATGGACCTCACTTTTACATGAGACCAAAAAGGCAGAAAATAATTCATGCTTGGGTGAGCACTGCTCACTTTTGTAAAGGGTATGAAAATTAGGTTGCGCAGGAATTACACCTTCCAATTGATGAGAAGTGAGTCCTTTGGAGCTTACAAAATTGAGGGTGATGTGATAAATTCATGATCAATTGCAATCAGTCTGAGTCTGAGTGAATTTTATGGTTTATTAAATCAAACTGTATGCATGAGTAAACAGGAATTGCATTGATTATTGTAGCATTGTACCTTTCCCTGGTAGACTTAATGGTGTGCTCATGGATTCAGGATGTTGTGATGGTAATGTTGCAAGGGAGATGAGATAGAGGGTAGGATGGGATGGATGTAATTCCTGCGCAACCTAATTTTCATACCCTTTACAAAAGTGAGCAGTGCTCACCCAAGCATGAATTATTTTCTGCCTTTTTGGTCTCATGTAAAAGTGAGGTCCATGAGCTATTCATACATAGAAACCTTTCCTGCCAGAATCAAATATTTTTTTTATTTGGTAGCCATTTCAAAAGTGTAAAGTTGTTTTGGGACGCACGGTATATATATATATATATATATATATATATATATATATAAAAGTATGAGGATAAGATAGTCGAGACACGGACGACTATCTTATCACACTTATATATCCACCCGAGACGCCATCGAGATGCTGAAGTTGGGGATCCTCTCAATCATATATATATATATATATATATATATATATATATATATATGCGGGGGGCGAGGGTGTGTGCGTGGGTGTGTACGTGCTAGCGTGTATATATATATATATATATATATATATATATATATATATATATATATTAGGCCTGCAGGTAGGGATCTGTTAGTGGAACGGAATTCGATATGGGAAAACAATATAGGTATTGACAGGATTGAAACATCATGACGAAATATCCACCTCTATGACTTGTGGGCAGAACTTAGAGAACTTTCCTATACTCTGTTTCAAACATACTCCCATTCTCATTACAAAAAATGGCAAACCTTTCATCGATATTTTACCTTGAAAAGATCCTTCCAAGTGGAGTGATACCTGAGGCCTTAGGTGAAAGTCAGGTGTGACAAGTGTTACGGCCCATTAGCCAAGACAAGTTCGTCGCGGTGACGTATAACATTCGTTCAGTTAATACGTGCCTACCAGATATTCCGTAAAGCAACCATCCCTTCCACGATCACTGTTTTCTTGGCAAAGGCTATCACTAAAGATGGGTTCTCTCTTATTCCTTCAAATATTCGTTTCATTTCGCAATACACCATCTATTGATAAGGGATTATTCGTTTTTTCAGCCTCTACTATTTCTTTTTTTATTATTTGATCCCCTTTCTTTTTTATATCTATTTTTTTCAGCAATGTAGGGCAATTATGCGTTTTATGCCTCTAGTGATGACAAAGGCGCCAAATTTGAAAAACTTTTGTCGATTACCGACATTGATATCTCTACAAACTTTCGGAGCTCGAATTTCATTTATTAGAAAACTGCTTTTTTGCACACGTCCGTGTAAGATGCAGGCAATGTGAATATCTTAGTATCCACAGAACCTTTACCTTTAAGGAAGGTCATGTGACCACTTTACGGTGTCACTGTATAGTGGATTTTATTTAAAAAAAAAAAAACGCCAAGTAATGAGTGGAGCAGACAGTATCGTGGTATCAGTGGCCTGAATTGTAATGTGATTAAAAGCTTCTCTATACATAGCCGTTGTCTTGTGTGTAATGGATTATGCAAAGTATTACATGTGACATGTTAAGGGGAAATGACGTGCCATATACAGGGTATGTTGGCCTTTTGACTCGGTTTGAACTTAACATGATTGAATTTTCTTGATAAAGTTTTCCATTCTGTACTAATTCTCTGTTTTGTTTTGTTTTTTGTTTTTTTAAACAAAATCGATGTTCTACCTATGTCCCTTCATTTATATTTTTTCTGTGGCTATAATTATTTGGAAAATTAACATTCATTTCTGACTTGAAAATAAAGCCTTCTGTAGAGATGGTCATCCCATGATTAAGGGGAGAAGAAAAAATGAGCGTCAAATAATTTTCTCGTTTTCTACTTGTCAATGCAGTAAGAGGACTCGATAGTTTCGTCTAATACTCACCATTGTTTTAAGGATTTGGTTTATCAATATGACGAAGCGAACATGATGACCGCATTGTGTGAGTAAATGGAATCTGTTGCAAAGATTATGAGATGAGGATTATGAGGATTAAATACGTGCAGGGGCTAGTATATCGTGCTTATTCAAAACATACGAATGACGTACTGTCACGTTATAATTCATCAAAATTTTGACTGATATTTTGATAATATTTCGGAACTATGAAAACTGAACCAATTATCGATGGAATCCATAACCTGATTAATAACGATATCTTATTTCTTTCTCTGTTTCGCTTTCTGCAACTTTCTTACAGTTGGAAGGAGAAGCGGTGATTTAGCAACATTTTTAGATGAAACACACGCCCATGATTCACCCGCAATAGTAAGTACTTTCTGTTCTTACATTTCAAATTAGTTCTTTCATCTCGTTGCCGTTTTGTTTCTTTCTCGGTTTTCTATTAGAGGCACTGAAGAAAAGAAACTTCTACAACGTGAGAATACTCAATAATGAGAGAGTCGGATTTTGAGTCATGACTTTTTTTAGTCATCCTAAGATAACAAAGAAAAAGCATATATATATATATATATATATATATATGTACATGTTTTTTAAAAAAAAGACATGTCTGTGCTAGAAATCAATGGAAAGAAGCGACATCTATATGAAACATAGGCATCTGTTTTCAATTAGGAATATACTTATTTCAGTGATGTAATTAGTAACATCTACTACAGTCGAAGGGCGATACTAATAATAGTACTGTCTTCTTTAATAGTGGCGTAAATTCAGTTAAAAGTCATTGAAAAGAGGCAATTTTTTAATAAAGGAAAACGATCGACTTTCGTAACAAGTCTTAGGCAAGACATAAAATTACATAAGCGAGATCGCCTCATGGGATATAAAAAGAGGTCTTGCAATTGTTCAGGAAATGTTCTTTCGCAAAATATGATTATGAAAATTCTCAGGAGCATTGAATGCAATTTAATTGGCATACATTATATATGATTGGAAACCCCATGACACTACTAGATAGATACATCCACCATTTTCTCGAGGTAAAATAACATGTTTATTGTATGATTTAACATGCTTAAAACATTATCGTCTTCGTTATAACGCCGGTGAAGTTAAAGTTCAGTGTTAAACTCATTCAAGATGAGACAAAAATGACAATATTTATTATCTTTTACCTACATGCTGGTACAATTAGTGAAGTTTATCATTCTTAACAAGTTAAATTCCGAACTTGCAAGTCTCTTGGGGACTACTCATACTGTGGGCAAAAATGAAACCGTTTGTCATTGGCGTAAATCCCGGGGGGGATGGGGGGGATATATCCCCCCCCCCACTTTTTAAGGAAGAAATGATATTTGAATTAATCAGTTAATAGAATTTTTAATATTCTGTCATTAACAACCATCATATTTTAGAATTTTTATTTGAAAATATGATTGAAAACCAGAAAAGCGGTTATTTTTGGCTCGCTCGCTTCGCTCGCTCATCTTTTTTTAGAATTTCTATTTGAAAATATGTGTGTAAGGGGGGTCTGTGCAGGTGGGTGAGGGCGTGTGTTTATACACAAGTGTGAATTTGACAGAAAAAAAATCGGCAAAAAAGTTGGTCATCCCCCCCCCCCCACTCCTCAAAGTGGATTTACGCCGGTGCCGTTTGTAGTAAATTAGCACAATTTAGCCGGATGTCTATTTCACTTTTCGTCAGATTTTTGAAAGACATTACCATGATATAAAGATGCTTTACACTTATTTCCTTCTTGTGATACGAATAAGAATAATTAACAGAGAGAGACAGAGTAATAAAAAGAAACGTGTTTATGTGGGAAACGATGGCACCTGGGAACTGAACGATGCATCCTTCCACTGTCAGACTGTGGATACTGAGATTAGGAAGTTTTGCCTTACTGCATGGTTACTAGTGAAGGATCCTGTATCCTATGGCTCTGGTAGGGACATTGGTGTGCAAATATTCTGACATAGAATCATCAATTTTATACGATGTCTTTCAACTAATAGGTAGGACAATAAAAAGCAAATCAAAATACTAGAGACATAGATTTGATAGCAAAGGTCACAATATTTTTGTTTGGCTTTTCAGGGCACACATAAGTAATTCATCCGCTCGTGGTGCATGGCGGACAGGTGTAAGTAAGATCATGTCATGGTAGCTGATCAGAATTATTCATATAAAATTGAGCAATTGTCGGCTGTAAATGTTTACAGAAGAAATAGCTTTTGGAAGTCATAGTCTTTCATATTTGACCACTATGCTGAAGCTTGGAGGCTTCGGTGTATTTTATAGGAATTATTCGGGAAGTCGCGATTCGACGTTAGCCTCGTTTCAGCTCTCACAGTTTTTGTTTTGCCGAAAAAGGGCCCAGCACCTAATTTTGTAATTCCATGAATTTTGCTTAGACTCTGTGAATTAAAACGATTTTTTTTTCATCGAAAGGTTTTTTAGATATGAATATTTGATGTGCTTCATTTTAGCACGTGTTTCTAAGGAAGTCTGACTTACTCGTGTATGCCCTTCAAAGTAGCATTTTAACAAGCCTCCCCACCCTTACTCTACACTAAAGAAAAATCCTCTCATAAACGCTCATTAATTTTCACTGGGGTGCTGAGAAATTTCCCTCTGTCCCACGGAAACTAACCAGCATCCAAGCTCCCTAGGCTCCCTGTCCATAACTTCTTCAATCTCCTGTATTTTCATTTCCTTCCATTGCTTTTTGAGTTCTTTTCCTCTCTTCCTCCATCTTCCATTTTGTCAAAGCCTATCTTCCTATTCTCTCCTATCTTAACCTCTTTTTCAGACATTTAATTCTGCCATTATATTTCGGTAACAGTTAATGCTGAATGAACTGGTAACACAGAGACGATGGGAATCAGATGAAACGTAGTGTATTGAGCTGTTAACCCACGCTTTGTGTAGTGTTTCTTTTCCACTCTTGCACTCACAGTTTTACATGATATCTCCCACTATCCTCCCTCCCTCTATCTCTCATGTCTATCAAATACCTTCTTTCTTTCTTTCTCTCGCTCTCTTTCTCTTTCTTTCTCTATATCTTTCTCTCACTGTCCCCCTCCCTCTACAACCGCTCTCTCTCTCTCTCTCTCTCTCTCTCTCTCTCTCTCTCTTCACTCTCCTTTTCTCTAACGATGCTGTCATGATTCCTGTGTTTGACCTGGCGGTATGATTTCCACCAAGGGTTACGTGCTTGACACCACCGCCTGAATGTCAAATCGTCCAGTTTCCTTTCCCCTCTCCCAGATCTCAATGATATATATCTTTGGTGTGCTACTTGATCCCCCTTCCCGTTCCTCAAGTGTTGCATCCTGACTATGATTATGATAATACCAGTTCAGGTTACAATCCCCCAGTCAGGGGTCTTGGTATCTTTAGTAAGCACACAATGATATTTTACTTCACGCGAACGTGATAGCTGTCCTCATAGAGTCATCACGGATGCATCTTTATCACTTATCATGCTTATTATTATCATCATCACGGTTTAAGTTTAGTATTTTTTCATTACGAGTAAGAGTTCGAATTTGTTTAAGCTTGCCAAGAAAGCTCTAATCGTACACACTAAGAAAACAGGTGCAATTTTGCACCCTTCAAATACAACACTGGAGCTCCTTTTTGGGTGCAACTTTGCACCCTAAGAAGCTTTTTGCACCTTTAAGGGTGCAGTTAGCTACATTTTGCACCCTAAAGGGTGAAGAGTTGTACCCTTTAGGGAAAGGTGCAAATTTGCAACTGTTTGAACGCAAAAATGTCTGCACCCTAAAAGGTGCAAAGTTGCACCTGTAAGGGTGCAAACGGGCATTTCCGGGTGCAAACAAGAACAAAAAGGTGCATTCTTGCACCTTTTTCATGTAGGGTGCAAGATTGCACCCAAAAAGGTGCTGTCAGTGTTGCATTTAGGGTGCAAACTTGCACCTTTTTTCTTAGTGTGTATATGAACAGCAAATACATATTTTTTGTTATCGCTTGGCCATTCATCGTCAGATATGCACAGAGCCTCCTAGACCAACAATTGCAATTGATCCTTAGAAGAGTTGTCAAAGGGCCACTAGACTCATGTGGCGGTTTTGTAGGCCGTCGAACTCTTGAACCCTTACATAATTTCTTCAGGTGGCCCGCGGGACCGGCACTGTCGATCTATTGGGTTTTCTGTATCGTAAATAGGCCGTAACCAACCACTGATATGCAACGCCCTATGGACATCTCACCTCGATTGCGTGATGAGCAAATCGAATTGGAATAACAAAAATGGGTATGGACGCACTCCAGATGTAAAATTGTTTTCTCTCCTTTAATCAGAAGTTGGCATTCAGTGATAGATGTTGCTCTTCCTGAATCGTCCATATGGCCAATTTCGAGCTGAGATGACCGTTCAAGAAAAGGCACTGACCAGCGTGAAAACGTGATGGGCTTTTTGACTAAGTAAAGCTTAGCTCTGAAATAGCAGAAATGATGTAGCTTTACTGTAATTATTATCCATGTTTTTGTTGAAGTAGCATAATCAAGCAAGCTTCAGGGTCTTTGTTCATGAAAGACTCGCTGAAAAGAAAAATGAATTACATGAAATCGCTTTATATTCGTCGAGAACTTTCAGGAGAATTTTCTATCATAAGTTGTCTAAATGTATTTCCTGCTGAGAAAGCTAATTATAGCTTTCCTTTGAGTAAATCATTCGGTGTCTTTAAAAGCAAAAAGACAACTAAACGTAGACACAGACCCTACGCACACCACGTACACGTTCTGAATGTTACAAGAAAAAAAAATAGTTTCTCCCGAAATAGTATGTAGACCTCTCACGATAATCATAGTATCATTTTTGTTACAGATGTATACCTATATAAGTATAGAAAATGATCTGCAGGAAATTTTGTGATATTGAAATTCTGGTTATCGTGCTCAAGGCGCTGGCACGCGCACATGGGAACATTGCCTACCTTTTCTGTTTTCGATTGATTTGAGACATGGCAATGCCTTTACCTTGCTATATCTCTTCTGTTCGTTTCCACCGAGAGTCTGATGTAGGGTGGTAGTGTCATGGGCCATCGGAAACGGCAGTATCCGTTCGCGGCTATCTACAATTCACATGATTGATATACTCCATCGTCAAATTTGCCGCCAAAAATTTATCACATGCTACGCGGCTTGAATGGAAAGTGTTCCATCTCTGTCAGTATATACTGATACTGTGGCATATTTTCTTTGTTGACTAGCGGTTAACGAAGGCCGGTGCTTTTCTTCTGTATGTGCATTGGAACTCGGAAAGACAAGTGACAAATGATACGACTCGGGAAACAGACAATGTTGTTTCAACCTTTGCTAGAGGCTGATCGAAAATAGTGAAGCTTCCGTATTCCCTGCCCCCCCCCCCATCTCAAAAATATTTTAAGGCCAAGGAATACAACATGCAAGGCTACTTTTTAGATGAACTTAGCGCCCCCCCCCCCCCCCTCTGGTTATCTGCCCTGTATAGTATCGTAATTCTGGATTTCAAACAGCTGCTTTGCGGTTCTGAATATAATCCGTTGTTTTTAGAAAACAAAAACTTTGCCTGAACATCTTGAAAGTTGAAAAGAAACTCCCTTTTTCCCACTTTTTTTTAGTAGTAGATGTTTCCATTAGATAAGCGTTAGAAGGTACTTCTATTTAAGCAACTCAGTTATTGTTCCCTCATTTTATTTCACAATGTATTATTTCATCAGGGTTGTCAGAGCTGGTTGTAGGCTATATCTGTTTCCATGTCATAGAAATATTGAGTGAATGAGAGGGAAGGAAATTAAATGATAAAGATGAATAGAATATACCCTTTTCAAAGGAGGCGTGGAGTGATAAAGCTTTTCCCCACACCTAATTAAATATTCACCCGTAACAGTGTCCACTTTATTATCCAGTTAGTATTCGGAAATAACATGACAACCCTCTCCATCCACAATGATCAGCAATATGCATGCCCTATTTCTAAATGACGACTCTCGAAAGCTCTTTGCTCTTCATTTGACAATTTTACTCTTAATTTCAACCGAGCATTTTCCGAGTCATTCTCTTTCTAGCAGAGTTAATTCCACGTTATAATGTAAATAGCCTAGGTAAAAATGAAGCAGAAAGCGTTAATGCTCTTATAGGTATAAAGGACTTTTAAGCATTGACCTATATTTTGGGGGGTACATAGCCCATTTCGACGCCTTTCAACTTAATGTTTAAGAATCAAGTTTTACGTGCCTTGACACCAGATTTTGGATTTTATTGAACCAAATCTTTAAAGGTCAAAAAATCATGTTCGTGATGGAAAAGGCGGATGCTTAGCATTGATAATGGAATGGCATCTTGTGCAGTCTGGATGGCATTCAGATGATTATCAGCACGTCGAATGAAGGTTGTTTTCCGAGTGAATTTAGTTTGCTGTCAAGAAATTGCAGATCAAAAAACGTTTTAAACTGAATAAACAATGTCCTCAGGTTCTTTATGTAAATACAGTTATGTATGTCAGAGCTTATGATGTTTCTTTGTAGGGATCATGCGAGTTCTTTTACTTTTGATAAGGCTTTTCTGTTTTGGGGTTGGTTTTCTTTTTTTGTTAAAGCATAATTGAGAAATGAGCGTCTTTTCCCAAGCCTGTCATGCTTTCCTCATAACCCGCTTAGTATGTAAACATTGTTCTGATATAATATCAGGCAGATTTCGTGTTCTATAGGACTATTATCTTAACGTCATCTTGATGTGACAGTTCTTAAAAGGTTAAAACGTGAAGTGCCCAGGGCTGACTTGTTGTTCTGCCTTTCCGAGTCTGATAAAAAGGCTCGGGCGTGTTTTTGAATACGTTTCGGATGAATGGAATCGAAGAAAATAATGACAATCGTAGAAGGCACCATAAAGTGGAAGGATTTGGCACAATGTCATATAATAGTATTTGTCGCTGCCTTAGGCCATTGCAGGGAATTTACGAAAGATTTTCTTTTCTCAATCGCTGGCAACTGCGGAAAAATATTCCTTCTATCATGACTATAGACATAATAAAGGAGAGTATGCATTAGGCGATACTATTGTCCATCACACTTCATGATCTTGTCAGATTAATTCAGTAGACTAAGTCATTGTGTCTCATTATTTTATGCTATTTAGCATGATTTCATGGACTATAAGCGGCATGTTCTGTATAAGATATTATCAAAGATACTTGGAAGGCCTTTTGTCAATGTGTAAAAGTGCGGGTTTAAGAGTGACGGATTTGGTCACCGTGGGTGCACCTTACCCAAACTCACCAACTCCGACGTGTAGGCTTGTTCGTCTATTATCTTTTCAATCCCATGTCCAAGTTAAGAAATAAACTAAAGAAACTCTTCTCTCGTTTTATGTTATATTTTTCTCTATAAGGTTAATTTTGCATTATTTTAAGTCTCATTCTGGCTTGCTAGTGGTCCGATCATCAAAGTGAAATCCTGAGTTACCGCTGGGCATAAAAAACGACAGACTGTGACCAATTTAATCCAGTAAAACGCTTTTTGCCATTCTACTGCACTTATTTCTCATGAATTTTTCAGAAAGCTTCATGAAACATACAACAAGCTTCTAATTTTAAGAAAGAGGTCAAATATACGTATTACTTTTATTTATCTACGAAAGAGGGATCCTAAACCACGTTGTCCCCTTGTGAACTCCTCCCAGAAAGTCTTACTTCTGATATTCCAAATGGCCCGAAAAATCGTCGTTTTTCTTTGGATTTTCCTCATCCTTACCTAATAGAATAAAATGAATGATGCCAACACCTCTATCATTTTATCTGCTTTAAGATCTTAAAATTTGTAATTTTGCATTCTCGATACCGTTTTGGGTCGGGTGATGTTCGGTATTCTGAAGGTTCGTTATTCCGAAGTTACGTTATTCCGAAACACGCTAATTGCGTATACCTAGATGTTCGTTAAACCGAAAATGAAAAAGGGTTCGTTAATCCAAACATGTGTGGTGTTATTCCGAAGGTACGTTATTCTGAAGGTTCGTTAGTCCGAAAATGCAATAGGGTTCGTTATTCCGGAGGTTCGTTAATCCGAAAATGAAATTAGGTTCGTTATTCCGAAGCTTCGATAGTCCGAAAATGAAATAAGGTTCGTTAGTTCGTTAGTTATTTTCGGACTAACGAACCTTCGGACTAACGAACCTTCGGAATAACGAACCTTTGGAATAACGAACTGTAACCTTTAGGTCATACCATAGCAGGAGTTATTAAGAAATGGAAGGATAAAGCTTTCGGTGACGTGTGGGATACGACAGGGTGGATTTTCATGTGACGTTTTTGAAGCGAAAACATAATCTTTGAAGAAGCACACGACGAAACAAAAGTAGTGCAGATATTTCCAAAAATGACAAGGACTGATTAAGCTTAAGCAAAGATGAAAATAACAATACTCTCTCCAACTCGAGTGATCTAACAGTGAAGTGGCATCTGAAAAGTGTGAAAATATACAGTATTTGGAATATATACAAATTATCACTTTTTGTTAGAGCAAGGTAAGGTGAAATCAATCATTTTCCGAGCTAAAAAGAGAAGTGCAAGAAAAAAAAAATACATGAGTTTTTTAAACTTCTTGTAATTCTTCGCATGTATTTGGAAAGGAAAGAAATTGCTTTTTGATTGAGATAATATTAATAACAATTTCCTTATTGCAGCTAATGTAATTTAATCTAATTTGGCATCGAAAATGTTTTTTCTTTCGCCTCTTACAGCTGGACTCTCTCTCGTCACCGAATTCCTTCCAATGGGCCTTTTATTTGTGTATCTAGGGTTACATTAAGGAATTTAAAATTATTTCTATTCGCAACGTGTGTGATCAATGTTTTTCCCCCCTTTCTCTTGCTAGCCCCTGTGAATCACTAAGAGATATGAGGGGGAAATATGGGAGGAGGGTGTTCTATCAAATTCAGGCGATGCGCTGGTGTTCCTTGGAAAATTCCCTACTCCTCTGTTGCACAGGCTTCCCCCCTCCCGAACTTAGAAGTGCTTATTTACTGCTTTTCTCAAAATGTTTAGGCCCGAAGATTAAAACAACCAGGGCATATAAATAATTAAAACAATGGCTGCTGTCTTATACATGTAGGTCCCTCGTTTGCTTATTCCCCAAGTAAAGTATATCAAAAGCACCTCGGATAAAAACAGATCAGTTTACAATGTCGTCTATTTTGTGCTTTCTTTCCGATTGCGCAGGAAAAAAGGAGGAATACAAATGATGACAAATTCAACACTCTCATGAAGCGACTGCGGAATGTTGCAGTGGACGTAGAAGACGATCTCCCACTTTGGCTACAAGAGGCAGAAGACAACGAATTGGATACACAGCATGCAGTTCCACACGATTCATTTCAGCGTTTGTTGGCTCGCCTCTGATCTACATTAGTTTTTATTATTTCGACATCTGGGATAGGGACACACAATTCCAAAGAAAAGCAAGAAATTGTTAATGGACTCAAATTTTTCACACAATTATAAGAAATAAAGGTGATGGTCTACATTAGAACGCTAACTTTCAGTCATGATTGTTTTATTTTTCTTTCTATTACGTATTGGGGAAGTGAGAATGTATATTATTAAAAATGTGTACTCACTTAGAATACAAATTTTTGAACTATTTTTGCAACATACAACTTGAGAAGAAATTGAAACCTTGCTATATGTATTTTACATATTATGCGGGAGTTTTATTTATCCAAAGCATTTGTTCTCTCTTTATCTCTCTTTATATTTTTTCTTTTCCTTTGTTTCTTAATATTTCTTACCTTAAATTTCCTCTGTTCATAGTTTATACTTCCTAGGATTCAAGTGGCTACATGCATGTAATTGTTTAGAGTGTACTCTTTATTAATTCTTAATTGCCAACTTCATGGTAATGCAATAGACGTCAGAAAAATACTTGTTTCTATAGTTATTATTTAATCCCCACAATGCCATGGTAACATGACTGCCCTTCATTCTTGTTTCAGTGTAAGTTTTATTCATGTGTAATCAAATGTTTTAAAAGTATTATTCGTTAGGGACCGCAACCTTCAAGTACATAATCTTACCATTGCATTATACGAATAAGCCACATTCTACTGCGGTGGTTGAATATGATTAAATAGCAGATAATTTACAAAAACGTATTTTCAGTCGATCATAGAAATTTGAATTGCAATACAATTGTAAAGCGACTGCAAACAGAGAAGTTTCACGTACATGTTAGTAGAAATGACTACATCTGACCCTCGACATAAAAAGAGTAATATGTGACAAACGTTCGTTGACTGCTGAGAAATAATCCTACATTTTCTTTCACTGCAGAGTAAACAGGTGAAGTGTGTAACTCATGATCACAGTCCCTACCCGTCTAGTACTGACCGTAACCCCCAAATATACAACCAACCGTCGAGTTTAAACATGATAATAAATGAGATATTGTATAGACAACATTCATTTTCACATCAATAAAAACTAGAATGATGTGCATGTAGTAATGATGATGGCGTTTACGTGCTATGGACACATTGGTTCATTGCCATCGAACTAGTAAAGGGTATGAAACTGTATAATAATGACATTGTACCGTAAATATAAAAACATCATTAGTCTGTAATTGGGGTGGGAAATCCCTTCGGTGACTTTTACATCTTTGAAAGTAGTATTGTTTGGATGTATACACACGCAGAAAGTATACTCGAAGAAAAAAGGCATCAGTCACTATGCTGACTCTAATAAAAAAAAATCTTGGAATATGTATGGTCATCAATGAGTGGTTTAGCTAGAGCTCCATTCATTTCTCCAAAAAAAAAACAATTTATTGACTAATTATGCTTAATCTTTTACTTGATAAGAAAAATCATTGGCATTAAGTGACGGTACATTACATTCATTTATGGAAAACAATATCTTTAATAAACGAAGAAATAACATGATTCTCAGAATAATAGTGAAATTCGCAAAACTACCTAGTAAAGCTGATTTGAAGAGGTAAACTTTAGATAAAAACTAAAATCTAGGTTTCCCCGGTCAATTTCACAATTTTGTCATTCAAGGTCGTATTCCGAGCATTCACTTCCCTCATTTACGCTCGCGGCACTAAATCGGCTTTCAAATTCAAAATCCGGTCATTCCAATACACTGTACAGCAATCAATTGTTCATTTGCTTCATTCAAATTTAAAATTTGAGAGCATGCATTTTGAGAAATGAGCATACAAATTCATTTCAAGCCGGCGACGGTATCTTATGGGTCATTCATATTCGTGAAAAGGCAATCATGTTCGAAAAAAGTGCATTCATTTTAAAAGAATTATTTCATTAGTTAGTTTTCGTTGAAACTGATAACATGAACATTATAAACATCTTATTTGTTGTTTATTGATATCTTATTGGCTTCCACTTATGATTTTGTTAGATCTGATTTGTCAGTTGATCTTGGAATTGAAGCATTGTTTATGTTGTGTGGTTAGTGTTAAAATGTTGTCATGTTTTATGTGTGGTGTCAGCATGCAAGGATATAAGTTAGAAATGTAGTTGTGTTGTTTGAATACACTGCTGACTGGGCCTTATCACATAAATTTCTTGAAATGTAAAAATAAAGTATTGAAGAATACATAAACATATAATGACATGATATCATTGTAAGGCAGTACAACTTCAGAACAAAACAAAACCTTTAGCGAAAAGCCTATGAAAATTAGATTTTGCGTGTGTGTGTGTGTGTGTGTGTGTGTTGGGAGGAGGCGGGGGAGCTGGTGAATTGTATTATGTGTGCTTGTTTTATCACAAACAACATCCCCCTCTCCCCTCATTACCCCCCCTTCTTCAAAAATCTGTATTATCTTCTCCACTAAATTGATTGCACGAAGTAGGAAATTGATAACCTTAGTAAAAGTGAAATTGATCACCCAAAACAGGCTCATTGTGATTATTCCGTGAATCTGAATGCGCGAGTAGGAAATACAATTGAACGCACACTTCGTGATTTTTATTTACGGAAAGAGAATAAGAGCGCCTGTAAATGAAATTGATTGATAGGATTTTTAATTTGAAAGTCCGTGCGCGTGTGCTGTGTGAATATGAATGCACGTTCATGCACTGTAATGGAAAAGGTGTGAAATTGACCCGGAAAACCTGTGAAAACAAATACAATAAAATGCAAGCCGGTTTTTTTTTTTTAAAGATGAAGAAGAAAAAATTACCAGTTTATAAATTTCCTTCTGTTTATTCTGAAGAGAAGTATAACTTGAGGTTAAATAACTTTAATTTTACCTGTCTTCGGAAAGGCCTGAAGCGATTCGTATTTTATGACATCAATAATCACCCCAAATGACCCACCTTTGACAGAAACTTCCCTGTAAATCTTTTTTCCTGCATGTTATATACTTTTCATCACCAAAATTGAGAGGATGAGCTCCATAAAAATGTTCCCAACGGCAAACTTCATCCTAGTAATGGACCTGTTAGATGACTTTGCAAGATGGAAATAGGTAATGTTCAAGCGCCATGTATGGAATATCAAATTAGCATTTATATTAAACTAGAATACTTGTGGAAGAATTGAAACCAGCTCAATTAAGCAGGTGAGCAGACCAAAATGCTATTTGATATAATGGCATTTCAACCATTAAGTGGGTAATGCCCCCCTTCGTATCCCTTACTTATCACATAATACCTCGAAGTATTAGATCATACCCGAGAGAACAGTATGCGTTGTTAATCTTTTCGATGGAAAATCCCAAATGAGTTTCTATAGTCTGTAACTTTACCTGTAATTGTACTGAAAATCGCAATATACTGTTTGTAATTGATGAGAAGTTATCTGACATTCCACACTGTAGTTTTGTAAAAATGTACAGTCCATATGGGGACTCTTACAAGAAGAAAACGTTTATGTAATAGATAAATGAACACCAATGGTACAAGTGATTAATAGAGGCGATTTAGGCATTTTTTCTTTAGCACGACAGCGTTAATGAGGCGTTTCGATCTTTTTAAATTGTTTATGATGTAAGAGTGCCACAAGGAAAAGGTAAATTTAAGGAAAGCAACAACAAAAATGTGGTAGAAAGATAAATGGACCGGGTATGCGCAACAACACTCTACCACTCGTCCATTAATGCTTAAAACATGTACGTGTAGGACATAACCAATTGAAAGTTGGTATGCAAGGGCACGTTAAGAGTGTACTTGCCATGTTGGTATCAGCAAGACACTGAAGAGAACATCCCTTTCTTTCTGCATAAGACGGTGTTCTGATGAAACAATGCTAGATGAAAAAATGGGACCAACAGAAGAAAGAGTGCTTTGACCTGGAGGGAAATTGCCAATATAAGTCGAGTGTTATCATTTCGATGGAATGTTGTAAGATCTGCTCGATAGGGTCTTCAAGAGTTTGTTTTCTTGTTTTGTTTTGTTTTTTCCTTCGATATAACGAAAGTGAACACCGGGGCCTCTGATTCCCCACCGGCAAGAGGGAGGGGGGAGGGGGAGGGGGGGGGGGGGGTGGACGAAACCCTACTAGATTTAAAAAATAAAGTGTATAATGTAACATAATAGTTAAAAGTGCATTCCCTTTTCAGTCTGAATACGGAATGAAACTCCCAGCAAGAATTAAGGATAAGGTTCAACAGTTTAGCTTTTTAAAGAGAAATAGAAGTAATTGAGAAATTCAAAAATACATTTATGCCCTTTCATATTTACTTAATAATGTTTGAATGTGTAAGGCAAAAATACACCACCTTTTCCATGGATCAAGGTGGCTCAGAGAATTTTGACTAAGCGTTTGATTTGAACTATTCCTGAAATATGTATCGTGTGAATCCTCAGAAGCGAGTCGAGTGTTTCACCTTCACGTAAAAACGTAGCTAGCAAACGTGTTTGTTGTGCCCTTCATCTAAGCCTACCCTGTTAGAAATGGGTCCTTCTCAAACAAGAGGGCATGTTAGGAAAGATAAAATAAGAGGGATAGACAGACGAACATAGAAAGATATGTAGAGAGGGATGGGATGAAAGGAAATGGGAGTGTTATCGACAGTGTTCCATCGAAGTGGCCGCCTCGAAAATACAGCACGTCATTCTTTTCATGGAACGGCCCCAACTTCCAAAGTTGATTTATTAGGGCGGTTTATTCGCGTGCCATAACTTGATTTAGAGGTGTACGGCGGTTGAACGATGAAATAAATGGCGGAAATGTTTTGTAAAACGTGAGTGAATTATTTCCTAAACAGTGAGAATTAATTACGTTAAATCGGTATTGGATACCCAGGTGGTTGAGGGCACAAAATTCGAGTCTAACCGGCATTGTTCGTCTCATTACGGTAAACGTTTCATTTTACAATGTATTAGATGTAAGCAAATGGCAAAAGCTTAATACTTAGATTTCATACTCATTCTTAAACATACATGGTTCTCATCGCTACGTCACTCGATTATCATAAATTTCCATTTTGTAAACTTAATGTAACTGCTGTGAAAAAAAAATCACCTCTGAAAGAGAGACGCCATCAGTTTTTGCTAATTTCTTGTTTTGGGGGGATGGAGTTAAGGTTGATTGTTGGAAAAATACTTAATGAAATTTGACACACATAAATTTCTGCACAGTAAAAAAAAGTAAAAGCCTATGACATGTTATATCTAAAAAATGGAATGCTTCACGCTTTTCTCAGAAGATGATTATATGAATTACGTGAAGGGACAGGTATACATAAAGATAACAGGAAATACGAAAACTATGTCCTTTGTGGTGAAGGTAGTTAGATATTTCTATAGAGCTGTTAGTGTTTCGTAGTTTTACAAAGTGCGTGTGTTACGAATTGGTGTGTACATGTCCTTTTTGTTTATTTATTTTATTAATATTTATTCATTTATTATTTATTACTTTTTGCTTCGAAATGTTCTCAAATATGAATTAAATCAATATGTAAAACATGAATTACTTTGAATGTAAATAATACTGTATTCGTGCTTTACCATTGATATGAATGTGCAAGCACAATAGTTGAAATCTTTGTCCATAATCTAAGTACTGACTTTGGCTATTCCTGCTCGTGTATTTTGTTGCTTGTAATGGTATGCATCCCTAAGATGTAAAGTCAAGTTGGCGAAATTGTATGTAAATAGATTGTATAAAAGTCGAAATACTTTATCAAAGTCAGAAAAACCTTGATTTATTTTAAAAAGTAGTTAGATGGACTGAACATTGTGTAGATAGTCCACTTTTAAGAAAAGAAAAATATTGGTTTGTAAGGGATATTGAATTTGAACCTCGTCTTTAAAAAGGTACTTTCTGTTTGAATCAGTTCATTTGTATTATGAGAATTTATCTCATTTTAAAGATAATGACTAGAAAAGGATATGGTACATTAAAAAAAGAAGAAGAGATTTCATCCCATTTTCAAACCCCAATGTACCGATTAGGGATTGAATGGTCGATGCCTATTTTTGCTGTCCTTGCTTTGTTCTTTGATGTAAAAAAGATTAAGGTGACCCTTGAGATGTTCTTAATATAATTATTGCAATTTTTACATTGGGTTGAAGTCGTATTTTTGTAATTGTCCGGTAAGACTGATACGCAGAGGTGTGAGTACATGCGTGAGGGCACAAAAAAAGATACTGAGGAGACCTACATGGCGTGTAGAGGGGAAAGTAAAGATGAGAGAGACAGACAGACAGACAGACAGACAGAAAGACAGAGAAAGGGTGTGGGTGTGTGTGGCGTTGTGCGTTTGTTCCACATCTAATGAACTCTCCGTAAGGAATTTAATTTCCCTCTAAAGCATACAGTGATATTTTTTAAAGGCTGGGTAGAACCTTGTCCCTGTTATTTTTAAAATAACACTGAATAAGGCAGCATGCAAATTTCTGGGTGAAGTTTATTTAATAACATTTTATCAAACATTGGATAGATTTTACCAGCAACATGCATGTTATATTTTCAAACTGACATGGGTATAGTGTTATCCGATTCTTTATAGAGAGTTTGTATGTAGTCGTATATCCCAGGGGTGACTGAATTCGATTTTTAAAAATACATTTAATATTCATAATTATGATATTAAATGATCACTGTTTCATTGATTGATAGGTTAGTTCGTTTATTGCTTTCCTATTTCCATCACAAAGAGGGCGAAGTAGAAGTGCTAAAATACAAGTGCATGCATTAGAAGATATTTATCCTACCTACATCCCGCTTGAAGTTCGTTTATACCTAATCCTACATAGCTGGTGGGGCATGTGGAATTTTACTTAAAACTATTGGGAATGTAATTAGGGAACAGAATTAGAATCAAGATGCAGGCATAGATGATTTCTTTCTCTTCCTATAAAGCCAGCCTGTAGGGAAATTGTCTTCGTGTTCTTAATAAGGTAAGATAATGGGCCGGCGACAGAACCATTAACACTCAATTAAGACTCTGATATCGTTAAGGTGAACCCTGTGTACTTTCATACTCCTTGACTACCCCCTACCAAACTACACATTATTTGCAAGTACTTATATCATTTATTGTGTAGGTATGCGTAGGCTGGGCTATTTCTCACGATGCTAATTATATAACATATCGTTATGTAACAGAAGAGTGACAATGTAAAAACGTATAAAGGACGCCTATACCCATTAGTCACAAATGATTACAGTTTGCAAGTAATGACTGACTTTAAGTAAAGGTTACATTGGAGACATAGAATATTTTTCTACATGTTACTATTTGGCCATATTCAGCAATGTGAAAAGAACGCGTTACGGCCATTAGGATGTTTTTAAGACCAAGTCCCTCTAATCTTTTAAACCTTTCTCTATTAGATATGTAATTTATATTTTTTTTCCCCTCATACGTCCTTGAATATGAATATTATAGTGAAGAGATTGCACCCTGCTATCATTTTTCCCTTGCCCTTTTTAAGATGAAAACTAACATTTAACTTTTCGTGGAATAATTGAAAAAATAATTTTATCCATCACGCCATGTTACCAATACTCACACTAAGAGCTTACATTAGAAGATAATTGACAGGGAACATTTCCCCCCAAAGACATACAAAGAAGATGACAGATAAATTTAATCCTTTTTGAACTGAATAATAGAATAATGCTGTTATAAGTAGATAATGGAGAA
>CM057151.1:44189507-44213988 GCA_029962745.1 Echinometra lucunter | reverse complement strand
ATTAAATGATAAAGATGAATAGAATATACCCTTTTCAAAGGAGGCGTGGAGTGATAAAGCTTTTCCCCACACCTAATTAAATATTCACCCGTAACAGTGTCCACTTTATTATCCAGTTAGTATTCGGAATAACATGACAACCCTCTCCATCCACAATGATCAGCACAATATGCATGCCCATATTTCTAAATGACGACTCTCGAAAGCTCTTTGCTCTTCATTTGACAATTTTACTCTTATTTCAACCGAGCATTTCCGAGTCATTCTCTTTTCTAGCAGAGTTAATTCCACGTTATAAATGTAAATAGCCTAGGTAAAAATGAAGCAGAAAGCGTTAATGCTCTTATAGTTATAAAGGACTTTTAAGCATTGACCTATATTTTGGGGGGTACATAGCCCATTTCGACGCCTTTCAACTTAATGTTTAGAATCAAGTTTTACGTGCCTTGACACCAGATTTTGGATTTTATTGAACCAAATCTTTTAAAGGTCAAAAAATCATGTTCGTGATGGAAAAGGCGGATGCTTAGCATTGATAATGGAATGGCATCTTGTGCAGTCTGGATGGCATTCAGATGATTATCAGCACGTCGAATGAAGGTTGTTTTCCGAGTGAATTTAGTTTGCTGTCAAGAAATTGCAGATCAAAAACGTTTTTAAACTGAATAACAATGTCCTCAGGTTCTTTATGTAAATACAGTTATGTATGTCAGAGCTTATGATGTTTCTTTGTAGGGATCATGCGAGTTCTTTTACTTTGATAAGGCTTTTCTGTTTTGGGTTGGTTTTCTTTTTTTGTTAAAGCATAATTGAGAAATGAGCGTCTTTTCCCAAGCCTGTCATGCTTTCCTCATAACCCGCTTAGTATGTAAACATTGTTCTGATATAATATCAGGCAGATTTCGTGTTCTATAGGACTATTATCTTAACGTCATCTTGATGTGACAGTTCTTAAAAGGTTAAAAACGTGAAGTGCCCAGGGCTGACTTGTTGTTCTGCCTTTCCGAGTCTGATAAAAAGGCTCGGGCGTGTTTTTGAATACGTTTCGGATGAATGGAATCGAAGAAAATAATGACAATCGTAGAAGGCACCATAAAGTGGAAGGATTTGGCACAATGTCATATAATAGTATTTGTCGCTGCCTTAGGCCATTGCAGGGAATTTACGAAAGATTTTCTTTTCTCAATCGCTGGCAACTGCGGAAAAATATTCCTTCTATCATGACTATAGACATAATAAAGGAGAGTATGCATTAGGCGATACTATTGTCCATCACACTTCATGATCTTGTCAGATTAATTCAGTAGACTAAGTCATTGTGTCTCATTATTTTTATGCTATTTAGCATGATTTCATGGACTATAAGCGGCATGTTCTGTATAAGATATTATCAAAGATACTTGGAAGGCCTTTTGTCAATGTGTAAAAGTGCGGGTTTAAGAGTGACGGATTTGGTCACCGTGGGTGCACCTTACCCAAACTCACCAACTCCGACGTGTAGGCTTGTTCGTCTATTATCTTTTCAATCCCATGTCCAAGTTAAGAAATAAACTAAAGAAACTCTTCTCTCGTTTTATGTTATATTTTTCTCTATAAGGTTAATTTTGCATTATTTTAAGTCTCATTCTGGCTTGCTAGTGGTCCGATCATCAAAGTGAAATCCTGAGTTACCGCTGGGCATAAAAACGACAGACTGTGACCAATTTAATCCAGTAAAACGCTTTTTGCCATTCTACTGCACTTATTTCTCATGAATTTTTCAGAAAGCTTCATGAAACATACAACAAGCTTCTAATTTTAAGAAAGAGGTCAAATATACGTATTACTTTTTATTTATCTACGAAAGAGGGATCCTAAACCACGTTGTCCCCTTGTGAACTCCTCCCAGAAAGTCTTACTTCTGATATTCCAAATGGCCCGAAAAATCGTCGTTTTTCTTTGGATTTTCCTCATCCTTACCTAAATAGAATAAAATGAATGATGCCAACACCTCTATCATTTTATCTGCTTTAAGATCTTAAAATTTGTAATTTTGCATTCTCGATACCGTTTTGGGTCGGGTGATGTTCGGTATTCTGAAGGTTCGTTATTCCGAAGTTACGTTATTCCGAAACACGCTAATTGCGTATACCTAGATGTTCGTTAAACCGAAAATGAAAAAGGGTTCGTTAATCCAAACATGTGTGGTGTTATTCCGAAGGTACGTTATTCTGAAGGTTCGTTAGTCCGAAAATGCAATAGGGTTCGTTATTCCGGAGGTTCGTTAATCCGAAAATGAAATTAGGTTCGTTATTCCGAAGCTTCGATAGTCCGAAAATGAAATAAGGTTCGTTAGTTCGTTAGTTATTTTCGGACTAACGAACCTTCGGAACTAACGAACCTTCGGAATAACGAACCTTTGGAATAACGAACTGTAACCTTTAGGTCATACCATAGCAGGAGTTATTAAGAAATGGAAGGATAAAGCTTTCGGTGACGTGTGGGATACGACAGGGTGGATTTTCATGTGACGTTTTTGAAGCGAAAACATAATCTTTGAAGAAGCACACGACGAAACAAAAGTAGTGCAGATATTTCCAAAAATGACAAGGACTGATTAAGCTTAAGCAAAGATGAAAATAACAATACTCTCTCCAACTCGAGTGATCTAACAGTGAAGTGGCATCTGAAAAGTGTGAAAATATACAGTATTTGGAATATATACAAATTATCACTTTTTGTTAGAGCAAGGTAAGGTGAAATCAATCATTTTCCCAGCTAAAAAGAGAAGTGCAAGAAAAAAAAAATACATGAGTTTTTAAACTTCTTGTAATTCTTCGCATGTATTTGGAAAGGAAAGAAATTGCTTTTTGATTGAGATAATATTAATAACAATTTCCTTATTGCAGCTAATGTAATTTAATCTAATTGGCATCGAACAATGTTTTTTCTTTCGCTCCTTACAGCTGGACTCTTCTCTCGTCACCGAATTTCCTTCCAATGGGCCTTTTATTTGTGTATCTAGGGTTCATTAAGGAATTTAAAATTATTTCTATTCGCAAACGTGTGTGATCAATGTTTTTCCCCCCCTTTCTCTTGCTAGCCCCTGTGAATCACTAAGAGATATGAGGGGGAAATATGGGAGGAGGGTGTTCTATCAAATTCAGGCGATGGCGCTGGTGTTCCTTGGAAAAATTCCCTACTCCTCTGTTGCACAGGCTTCCCCCTCCCGAACTTAGAAGTGCTTATTTACTGCTTTTGCTCAAAATGTTTAGGCCCGAAGATTAAAACAAACCAGGGCATATAAATAATTAAAACAATGGCTGCTTATCTTATACATGTAGGTCCCTCGTTTTTGCTTATTCCCCAGTAAAGTTAATCAAAAGCACCTCGGATAAAAACAGATCAGTTTACAATGTCGTCTATTTTGGGTGCTTTCTTTCCGATTGCCCAGGAAAAAAGGAGGATACAAATGATGACAAATTCAAACACTCTCATGAAGCGACTGCGGATGTTTGCAGTGGAAGTGGACAGTAGAGGAAGACGATCTCCCCCTACTTTGGCTACAAGAGGCAAGGAAGGACACGAATTGGCTACACAGCATGCAGTTCCCACACGACGATTCATCTTCAGCCGATTGGTTGGCTCGCCTCTGATCTACATTAGTTTTATTATTTCGACCATCTGGGATAGGGACACACAATTCCAAAAGAAAAAGCACAGAAATTGTTTAATGGACTCAATTTTCACACAATATAGAAATAAAGGGTGACTGGTCTACATTAGACGCTACTTTCAGTGTCATGATTGTTTTATTTTTCTTGTCTATACGGTTTGGGGAAGTGAGAATGTATATTATAAAAACTGTGTACTCAACTCCCTAGATACAAATTTTGAACTATTTTTGCAACATACAACTTGAGAAGAAATTGAAACCTTGCTATATGTATTTTACATATTATGCGGGAGTTTTATTTATCCAAAGCATTTGTTCTCTCTTTATCTCTCTTTATTATTTTTTCTTTTCCTTTGTTTCTTAATATTTCTTACCTTAAATTTCCTCTGTTTCATAGTTTATACTTCCTAGGATTCAAGTGGCTACATGCATGTAAATTGTTTTAGAGTGTACTCTTTATTAATTCGTAATTGCCAACTTCATGGTAATGCAATAGACGTCAGAAAAATACTTGTTTCTATAGTTATTATTTAATCCCCACAATGCCATGGTAACATGACTGCCCTTCATTCTTGGTTTCAGTGTAAGTTTTATTCATGTGTAATCAAATGTTTTTAAAAGTATTATTTCGTTAGGGACCGCAACCTTTCAAGTACATAATCTTACCATTGCATTTATACGGAATAAGCCACATTCTACTGCGGTGGTTGAAATATGATTAAATAGGCAGATAATTTACAAAACGTATTTTCAGTCGATCATAGAAATTTGAATTGCAATACAATGGTAAGCGACTGCAACAGAGAAAGGTTCAACGTACATGTTAGTAGAAATGACTACACTCTGACCCTCGACAGTAAAAAGAGTAAAGATGTGACAAACGTTCGTTGACTGCTGAGAAATAATCCTACATTTTCTTTCACTGTTAGCAGCAGAGTAAACAGGTGAAGTGTGTAACCTCATGATCACAGTCCCTACCCGTCTAGTAACTGACCGTAACCACCCCAAATATACAACCCAGCCGTCGAGTTTAAGCATGATAAATAAATGAGATATTGTATAGACAACATTCATTTCACATCAATAAAAAACTAGAAGATGTGCATGTAGTAATGATGATGGCGTTTACGTGCTATGGACACATTGGTTCATTGCCATCGAACTAGTAAAGGGTATGAAACTGTATAATAATGACATTGTACCGTAAATATAAAAACTCATTAATCTGTAATTGGGGGTGGGAATCCTTCGGTGACTTTTACATCTTTGAAAGTAGTATTGTTTGGATGTATACACACGCAGAAAGTATACTCGAAGAAAAAAGGCATCAGTCACTATGCTGACTCTAATAAAAAAAAAATCTTGGAATATGTATGGTCATCAATGAGTGGTTTAGCTAGAGCTCCATTCATTTCTCCAAAAAAAAACCAATTTATTGACTAATTATGCTTAATCTTTTACTTGATAAGAAAAATCATTGGCATAGTGACGGTAACATTACATTCATTTATGGAAAACATATCTTAATAAACGAGAAAGAAATAAACATGATTCTCAGAATAATAGTGAAATTCGCAAAACTACCTAGTAAAGCTGATTTGAAGAGGTAACTTTAGATAAAAACTAAAATCTAGTTTCCCCGGTCAATTTCACAATTTTGTCATTCAAGGTCGTATTCCGAGCATTCACTTCCCTCATTTACGCTCGCGGCACTAAATCGGCTTTCAAATTCAAAATCCGGTCATTCCAATACACTGTACAGCAATCAATTGTTCATTTGCTTCATTCAAAATTTAAAATTTGAGAGCATGCATTTTGAGAAATGAGCATACAATTCATTTCAAGCCGGCGACGGTATCTTATGGGTCATTCATATTCGTGAAAAGGCAATCATGTTCGAAAAAGTGCATTCATTTTAAAAGAATTATTTCATTTAGTTAGTTTTCGTTGAAACTGATACGATGAACATTATAAACATCTTATTTGTTGTTTATTGATATCTTATTGGCTTCCACTTATGATTTTGTTAGATCTGATTTGTCAGTTGATCTTGGAATTGAAGCATTGTTTATGTTGTGTGGTTAGTGTTAAAATGTTGTCATGTTTTATGTGTGGTGTCAGCATGCAAGGATAAGTTAGAAATGTAGTTGTGTTGTTTGAAATACACTGCTGACTGGGCCTTATCACATAAAATTCTTGAAATGTAAAAAATAAAGTATTGAGAATACATAAACATATAATGACATGATATCATTGTAAGGCAGTACAACTTCAGAACAAAACAAAACCTTTAGCGAAAAGCCTATGAAAATTAGATTTTTGCGTGTGTGTGTGTGTGTGTGTGTGTGTGTTGGGAGGAGGCGGGGGAGCTGGTGAATTGTATTATGTGTGCTTGTTTTATCACAAACAACATCCCCCTCTCCCCCTCATTACCCCCCTTCTTCAAAAATCTGTATTATCTTCTCCACTAAATTGATTGCACGAAGTAGGAAATTGATAACCTTAGTAAAAGTGAAATTGATCACCCAAAACAGGCTCATTGTGATTATTCCGTGAATCTGAATGCGCGAGTAGGAAATACAATTGAACGCACACTTCGTGATTTTTATTTTACGGAAAGAGAATAAGAGCGCCTGTAAATGAAATTGATTGATAGGATTTTAATTTGAAAGTCCGTGCGCGTGTGCTGTGTGAATATGAATGCACGTTCATGCACTGTAATGGAAAAGGTGTGAAATTGACCCGGAAAACCTGTGAAAACAAATACAATAAAATGCAAGCCGGTTTTTTTTTTTTTAAAGATGAAAGATAGAAAAATTACCAGTTTATAAATTTCCTTCTGTTATTCTGAAGAAAGTATAACTTTGAGGTTAAATAACTTTAATTTTACCTGTCTTCGGAAAGGCCTGAAGCGATTCGTATTTTATGACATCAATAATCACCCAAATGACCCACCTTTGACAGAAACTTCCCTGTAAATCTTTTTTTCCTGCATGTTATATACTTTTCATCACCAAAATTGAGAGGATGAGCTCCATAAAAATGTTCCCAACGGCAAACTTCATCCTAGTAATGGACCTGTTAGATGACTTTGCAAGATGGAAATAGGTAATGTTCAAGCGCCATGTATGGAATATCAAATTAGCATTTATATTAAACTAGAATACTTGTGGAAGAATTGAAACCAGCTCAATTAAGCAGGTGAGCAGACCAAAATGCTATTTGATATAATGGCATTTCAACCAATTAAGTGGGTAAATGCCCCCCTTCGTATCCCTTACTTATCACATAATACCTCGAAGTATTAGATCATACCCGAGAGAACAGTATGCGTTGTTAATCTTTTCGATGGAAAATCCCAAATGAGTTTTATAGTCTGTAACTTTACCTGTAATTGTACTGAAAATCGCAATATACTGTTTGTAATTGATGAGAAGTTATCTGACATTCCACACTGTAGTTTTGTAAAAATGTACAGTCCATATGGGGACTCTTACAAGAAGAAAACGTTTATGTAATAGATAAATGAACACCAATGGTACAAGTGATTAATAGAGGCGATTTAGGCATTTTTTCTTTAGCACGACAGCGTTAATGAGGCGTTTCGATCTTTTTAAATTGTTTATGATGTAAGAGTGCCACAAGGAAAAGGTAAATTTAAGGAAAGCAACAAAAATGTGGTAGAAAGATAAATGGACCGGGTATGCGCAACAACACTCTACCACTCGTCCATTAATGCTTAAAACATGTACGTGTAGGACATAACCAATTGAAAGTTGGTATGCAAGGGCACGTTAAGAGTGTACTTGCCATGTTGGTATCAGCAAGACACTGAAGAGAACATCCCTTTCTTTCTGCATAAGACGGTGTTCTGATGAAACAATGCTAGATGAAAAAATGGGACCAACAGAAGAAAGAGTGCTTTGACCTGGAGGGAAATTGCCAATATAAGTCGAGTGTTATCATTTCGATGGAATGTTGTAAGATCTGCTCGATAGGGTCTTCAAGAGTTTGTTTTCTTGTTTTGTTTTGTTTTTCCTTCGATATAACGAAAGTGAACACCGGGGCCTCTGATTCCCCACCGGCAAGAGGGAGGGGGGAGGGAGGGGGGGGGGGGGTGGACGAAACCCTACTAGATTAAAAAAATAAACTGTGTATCTAATGTAACATAATAGTTAAAAGTGCATTCCCTTTTCAGTCTGAATACGGAATGAAACTCCCAGCAAGAATTAAGGATAAGGTTCAACAGTTTAGCTTTTTAAAAGAGAAATAGAAGTAATTGAGAAATTCAAAAATACATTTATGCCCTTTCATATTTACTTAATAATGTTTGAATGTGTAAGGCAAAAATACACCACCCTTTTCCATGGATCAAGGTGGCTCAGAGAATTTTGACTAAGCGTTTGATTTGAACTATTCCTGAAATATGTATCGTGTGAATCCTCAGAAGCGAGTCGAGTGTTTCACCTTCACGTAAAAACGTAGCTAGCAAACGTGTTTGTTGTGCCCTTCATCTAAGCCTACCCTGTTAGAAATGGGTCCTTCTCAAACAAGAGGGCATGTTAGGAAAGATAAAATAAGAGGGATAGACAGACGAACATAGAAAGATAGGTGGAGAGGGATGGGATGAAAGAAATGGGAGTGTTATCGACAGTGTTCCATCGAAGTGGCCGCCTCGAAATACAGCACGTCATTCTTTTCATGGAACGGCCCCAACTTCCAAAGTTGATTTTATTAGGGCGGTTTATTCGCGTGCCATAACTTGATTTAGAGGTGTACGGCGGTTGAACGATGAAATAAATGGCGGAAATGTTTTGTAAAACGTGAGTGAATTATTTCCTAAACAGTGAGAATTAATTACGTTAAATCGGTATTGGATACCCAGGTGGTTGAGGGCACAAAATTCGAGTCTAACCGGCATTGTTCGTCTCATTACGGTAAACGTTTCATTTTACAATGTATTAGATGTAAGCAAATGGCAAAAGCTTAATACTTAGATTTCATACTCATTCTTAAACATACATGGTTCTCATCGCTACGTCACTCGATTATCATAAATTTCCATTTTGTAAACTTAATGTTAACTGCTGTGAAAAAAAAATCACCTCTGAAAGAGAGACGCCATCAGTTTTTGCTAATTTCTTGTTTTTGGGGGATGGAGTTAAGGTTGATTGTTGGAAAAATACTTAATGAAATTTGACACACATAAATTTCTGCACAGTAAAAAAAAGTAAAAGCCTATGACATGTTATATCTAAAAAATGGAATGCTTCACGCTTTTTCTCAGAAGATGATTATATGAATTACGTGAAGGGACAGGTATACATAAAGATAACAGGAAATATGAAAACTATGTCCTTTGTGGTGAAGGTAGTTAGATATTTTCTATAGAGCTGTTAGTGTTTCAAAGTGCGTAGTGTTACGAATTGGTGTGTACATGTCCTTTTTGTTTATTTATTTATTTATTTATTCATTTATTTATTTATTACTTTTTGCTTCGAAATGTTCTCAAATATGAATTAAATCAATATGTAAAACATGAATTACTTTGAATGTAAATAATACTGTATTCGTGCTTTACCATTGATATGAATGTGCAAGCACAATAGTTGAAATCTTTGTCCATAATCTAAGTACTGACTTTGGCTATTCCTGCTCGTGTATTTTGTTGCTTGTAATGGTATGCATCCCTAAGATGTAAAGTCAAGTTGGCGAAATTGTATGTAAATAGATTGTATAAAAGTCGAAATACTTTATCAAAGTCAGAAAAACCTTGATTTATTTTAAAAAGTAGTTAGATGGACTGAACATTGTGTAGAATAGTCCACTTTTAAGAAAAGAAAAATATTGGTTTGTAAGGGATATTGAATCTGAACCTCGTCTTTAAAAAGGTACTTTCTGTTTGAATCAGTTCATTTGTATTATGAGAATTTATCTCATTTTAAAGATAATGTCTAGAAAAGGAATATGGTACATTAAAAAAAAGAAGAAGAGATTTCATCCCATTTTCAAACCCCAATGTACCGATTAGGGATTGAATGGTCAATGCCTATTTTTGCTGTCCTTGCTTTGTTCTTTGATGTAAAAAAGATTAAGATGACCCTTGAGATGTTCTTAAATATAATTATTGCAATTTTTACATTGGGTTGAAGTCGTATTTTTGTAATTGTCCCGTAATACTGATACGAAGAGGTGTGAGTACATGCGTGAGGGCACAAAGAAGATACTGAGGAGACCTACATGACGTGGAGGGGAAAGTAAAGATGAGAGAGACAGACAGACAGAGAGACAGAGAGAGAAAGGGTGTGGGTGTGTGTGCGTTGTGCTTGTGCCCTCAGTGTGTTTGTACATGTGCGTTTGTGCACATCTAATGAACTCTCCGTAAGGAATTTAATTTCCATCAAAAGCATGCAGTGATATTTTTTAAAAGCTGGGTAGAACCTTGCCCATGTTGGATTTTTAAAATAACACTGAATAAGGCAGCATGCAAATTTCTGGGTGAAGTTTATTTAATAACATTTTATCAAACATTGGATAGATCTTACCAGCAACATGCATGTTATATCTTCAAACTGACATGGGTAAAGTGTTATCCGATTCTTTATAGAGAGTTTGTATGTAGTCGTATATCCCAGGGGTGACTGAATTCGATTAAAAAAAAAATACATTTGATACTCATAATATCACTGTTTCATTGATTGCTAGGTTATTTCGTTTATTGCTTTCCTATTTCCATTACAAAGAGGGCGAAGTAGAAGTGCTAAAATACAAGTGCATGCATTAGAAGATATTTATACTACCTACATCCCGCTTGAAGTTCGTTTATACCTAATCCTACATAGCTGGTGGGGCATGTGGAATTTTACTTAAAACTATTTGGGAATGTAATTAGGGAACAGAATTAGAATCAAGATGCAGGCATAGATGATTTCTTTCTCTTCCTATAAAGCCAGCCTGTAGGGAAATTGTCTTCATGTTCTTAATTAGGTAAGATAATGGGCCGGCGACAGAACCATTAACACTCAATTAAGACCCTGATATCGTTAAGGTGAACCCCGTGTACTTTCATACTCCTTGACTACCCCCTACCAAACTACACATTATTTGCAAGTACTTATCAATTTATTGTGTAGGTATGCGTAGGCTGGGCTATTTCTCACGATGCTAATAAACATATCGTTATGTAACAGAAGAGTGACAATGTAAAAACGTATAAAGGACGCCTATACCCATTAGTCACAAATGATTACAGTTTGCAAGTAATGACTGACTTTAAGTAAAGGTTACATTGGAGACATAGCATATTTTTCTACATGTTACTATTTGGCCATATTCAGCAATGTGAAAAGAACGCGTTACGGCCATTAGGATGTTTTTAAGACTAAGTCCCTCTAATCTTTTAAACCTTTCTCTATTAGATATGTAATTTATATTTTTTCCCCTCATACGTCCTTGAATATGAATATTATAGTGAAGAGATTGCACCCTGCTATCATTATTTCCCTTGCCCTTTTTAAGATGAAAACTAACATTTAACTTTTCGTGGAATAATTTGAAAAAATAATTTTTATCCATCACGCCATGTTACCAATACTCACACTAAGAGCTTACATTAGAAGATAATTGACAGGGAACATTTCCCCCCAAAGACATACAAAGAAGATGACAGATAAATTTAATCCTTTTTGAACTGAATAATAGAATAATGCTGTTATAAGTAGATAATGGAGAAATGGATCCCACAAACAAGTTGCCGCCGGTTTTCATTAGCACTGTGTTATGCATAAAAGGGAGGTCAGAGTTAAAAGATGGATTTAAGATGTGTAAAGAGTATTGACTAGAACTTTAGATTAACGGAAAGGTGAAGAGAAAAAGAGAGACAGACAGAACCAAACAGACAGACAGACAGACAGAGGGACAAAGAGAGAGAAAGACAGAGAGAGGAGGTGAAATAAATTAGATTAGGTTTTTTTTTTCAGAGAAAGGAATACAAAGGTAAATGTATAGTAAAGTTCAAATGGGAAAAATTAATGTTGGAGGAAAAAAAAGAGAGAGGGGGAGGGAGTGAGAGAGAGAGAGAGAGAGAGAGAGAGAGAGAGAGAGGTAAGTTATACTGAGTTATGATATGAAGAAGGTGCGGGGGAACAAACAAATTATATACCATAATGAGTGAAATAGCTCACAATATGAATTATTAATGTCCACCAAATATCTTTTTTTAAATGGGAAGGAATAAATAGTGATCTTTCTTTATCATCCAGATATCCTTGACTTTAAGATGTTTGTAAAATTGCATACAATAGTGGGCGAATAATCGAATTTTCTTTTCGCATATTCTTGCCGTGCATTATGAAAAAGTTAGGGTTGACAAAAATGGATTATGACGATGCTACAAAAAAGAAGTTCAGACCTAAAGCATGGATTAAAAGCATGACCTTTTTAATCCTATCTAAAACATGATGTGTATTGCTGCACTAAGGTAAAAAAAAAAAAAAGTTTTAATTTTACACGTTTCATTTGGAAGAGTAAGTACAATTTTGGATGGAATCTTAAGTGGGCAAATATTGTGGAATAGACGATCCTGTAATGGTCCATTCTTCGACATTCAATTTACAGGAATAAATAACATCATGTTTTTTTAT
Organism: Echinometra lucunter; assembly: GCA_029962745.1. NCBI lineage: Eukaryota > Metazoa > Echinodermata > Echinoidea > Camarodonta > Echinometridae > Echinometra > Echinometra lucunter. The sequence continues at coordinate 44,201,691 of CM057151.1, read as the reverse complement.
TAACCTGTTACTGAATAAAACAAAATGTTTTCAGGCATATGGTGATCAATTTTCCTTTCTTCTTTCCATGCAGAATATTTTCGTCAAAAGTATGTCATTGCTGTTTCAGCTGTTTCATTGTTCATATACTTATCAGATATTGTTGATATTTGCGTATCGACATTGTGAAATTCCCACATGTGCGACATTGTGAGAGGGTATTGTCGAGGTGGATTTGTTTAGAGCAGGTTACATTATTTTTTTTTCTTTTTTTGATATTCATACCAGGTTTCGCCCCTAACCCAGTCTTAAAATTCCTGCAAATAAATGGAACAGACATTGGAAAAACTCCTCAATAATGTCTTGAGACTGCGAAGAGTATGATTTACCACACGTCATTCCTCTTTCCGTGACTAAAATAGATGAAGAAAAACTTTTGCATGTTTATATCTCTATGATATTCCTGATGGATTCTCATAAATATACATTTGCAGTGAGTAAAATCACCGCTGGAATCCTATATAGTCCGAACATCCCAAATCGTGTTTCCGAATTCACACTTCAGCAAGGGTTAACCGGGATAAAATATTTCATGGAAAATTATTTCTCATCTCCCTTCACCTTGTCATGAAGAGAATACACCATGACGTCATGATTGCAGTTGATTTCATCCGTTACGTCATTGGCAGCGCGGGAATGAAGGCGCAATACAGGCATATTTTTTTCACTTGTTATGGAACGTCTTTTTCATTTTTGTTCCCATTACTCTTGTGGGTGCTACCATTTCAACGCCAGGGGGAGGCTTGTATGTTCATGACCTTTTAAGTACCCTCCTTTCATTCTATTTTCAAGATTTCAAACTTGTTTTGAGACTCAGTACAAATTCTACAGTAGACCAGAGTGGCACAGCTTTCTTCCTTTCTTGCAAATGATCGTCCTTTGACATTGTTCGTTCGAATTGATTTCCGTGAAGAGATGGACTTGAAGGATATCCTTTTCAGAGAACATTAAAATGGTCCCCATAAATATCTTTTAATTGTGAATTCACTGGATGTAAACCTTGAGTAATTCTTGGTAGATCATGATGCCTTCATCCTCAATCCCTGCTTTTCTCACAACAAGCCGTTTGGACAGTTCAGTAAAAGGCACTACTTACAGCTTTTATGTACATTTTATTGACATTTCAATATTTTGCAGTACTAGTCGATGAATGAACATTTGAAATGACTAATTCATTCCAATAGTGCCACTGATATTTCTACCCTGCGTTAAAAGTTTGAAACAACCATTGGTATCCATGCTGGGGACCTATGTTATACAAGCCTTGCTTTTTAATAGGTTCCTCATATTTCACATCCTTGTTTATCTCTTTTACTACCAAAGGCTCGTCATTATGCTTTCTCTTTCTGAAAATTTATACAAAAACTGTTGTTTTGTGGATTGTGGAAACAATGAATCAAATCAAATCAAATCAATTAAAATGGAATTTTATGGAATTTTTATCCACTTCAATACAATGGAGGTTTTATTAGGACTACAAGAGTTGTGTTTCATTGTGCTTCACGATTGCAATTGTCATTAGTGACTAATGATAGCTGCAAAAACCAACCATTTTCACCCAAGTTCTTCCCGTATTCCTCTCTTGGTTTCTATGCTAGAAACTGAGACGAGGACAAGGGAGTATGTAATCTATGGTGACAACGTCAAATAACCAGAGAATCTTGGAGTCGCTTTTAAACACACCCTCGTCTATCCCAAACATCGGAAGCAAGGGTCAACATCATTAGGCAACTTGCAAACAGAACATCGGGATCCGTCGCTAACGCCTTTGATCGCAGTGCAAACTAATACTATTTCCGCGGAATACTGTCTCGGCCTGTTGTAGCCATTCAATTTCACCGTGAGTGTAATATCACAAGAGCACTTTAAGAGTTGCCCTCCTTTGTATGAATGGAAGTTGTTGAACAACGTGAACAATCAACTCTAATTACAGCTTGAATTCCATTTCAAGACTTGAAGAAAATGCTAAATATCCAGATGCATTGCAGGTCCCTTTAGACTACGGTATGATCCTTGCATGCTAAAGGAATTGCCCCCATTTGTACAAGGGTGTGGGCCAGTAGATGTGAGCGGCGGGTGGTTATGTGGGTGTGGGTATTTTACGTCTGCGTGCCTTGATGTTTGTTTTATATTTGTATGTGTGAACCATGGCTGACTCCCCGGGCTAACTGTCCACTGAGGAAGTGTCTTTGTGGCGGCATACTTTCACCAATCCAGGTGGAATCAGAGTTGGCCCTCGTCTACGACTAAGCACTGTGCACACCATACACACGAAAAACGAGTGTATCGGATGAAGTTGCGTGGAAATAGGTGTGTTCGCGGCACAGATTCTTCGTTCAAGATTGTGGGTGGGTCGATGCGAGTGGGCGGGTGTGCGGGTGGGTGGTGCGTGGTGCGTGTGTATGAGGGTGTGTAGGGGGAATGTCATAATATTTCCAATAGATGACGAAGTATAAGTAGGATGTTGAATATTTCGTAACTTGTTTTCCAATTTGCACCCTGTTCCTTGCAACCGTAATAGTTTTCTGCGCATTCTTTATCCTCATATAAAAGCCGTCCACCACATACTTAACCCGGACCTTCTCTTTCATTACCTCCTTACCTTGTTAACGTGTCAATCTCATCGCTATACCGGAATGCATCTTGAGTGCAGCGTTTCCCTCCCACGTTCTAGGTCTATCCCCACGCTTCATTAAACGACCTCATTCAGCCCCACACGATCCTCGTCGCTCTTTTAGAGCCATTCTTCTGGCTTGATTAATGTAGTCCACACATCATCTCACTATAAGCTCCTCACCTATCAGTGGAAGCTGAGAAACAATACCGAATGCAACAACGCGCTGCCTGCTGCTCATGCAACCCCAGCCGACCGGAGACTCGAGAGAGATTTCCCCGGTGTCAGTTTACTTCATTAAAGAAAACCTTTCAAAGCCACTGCACTTTTGCTATCATTGCACTTCGAGAAAGCTATATGGATAAGGCCTTTTGTATTCAGCCCTTTTTGTTTATATTTTATTAATGTAAATGCATATTCAAGGAAATGTTATTAATAACATAAATTGTTCTATTTTTTATAGCGTCATCATTCTCGAAAGGAACTCACCAGCGAGTGTGTTACATTTAACGCCTTGTGCAGCAGGTTTACTTGGTTAGAGTAGGAGCATCCAGCAAAGGGCGATGTTGGGGTACCCCCCCCCCCCCCGGCATGCGCTTAAAGGGTGTTCCAACATTATGTGTCCCCTTACAATTGCTCAGGGACTTCATTTAGCCAAAGATGTATAGGGAGAGTTAGAGTAAGTGTTGTAAGTGAGATTTTAGGTTTGTTTATTATTTATTTATTTATTTATTTATTTATTTTGTTTTTGTTTTTAGGGTGATGGTTGGTTAATGGTAGGCCAGCGTTGAAGGCAAGAATATACCTGCCAGAGGCTTTCCCGACATAGCAACAAGTAATGTATGCAAAACGGATTCCATCTGTTCAGATGCCATTGTAAATGCATAACATGTGAACTCAGAAGTTGGTAACCAAGGTTTCTGGAGAGAAACATGAATAAATTTGAATACATTATAGTACCACAGCTCTGTTCAGTTGGTGTAAGATAATCATACAAACACCGTAGCAAATTGCCGTTCAACTCATTAAAGAAATCAATTTCCGGATACGCAACTTGGTAGGCATGATTGCTTTTCTATTTTTTATAATATATATCCCAGTAACTCTTGAATGTTGCCAACATAGCAATCTACATTTTTGTTGAAAGATTTTCCATGTGGTTTGTGGTTTTTAAAGGTTGCGATCACTTTTCTATTCTGGTAACGAAATGCACAAGTTTATCAGTAAAATTGATTACTGAACACGATAGCTTGTACAGCAAGGCTGTCTGTATAACCTCTATGGAAGGAAAGACCAAGGGTTTGCCAACTCTAGCTTGCTTGTCGTCTTTTATTTCCAAAGTCATTTCAATTATGCACTTGATTCCAGTGCGTCAGGGAATGGCATTTTAACGGCTCCTTCGTGTCCGTATGATTCATAAAACACTTGCCAACCTGAGGGACTCGGCAGCTATTAACAAAACTGACACCAAGTGACTCATGATCGTCACCTTATGTTCCGGTCCCACATTACAAATAACGACAACCACAACTTTACAACTTTATCTATGAAATGGGTCTTCTGAAATTTATTCGAAAAAGACAGTGGATATATCCACTGGGCCCTGTCTTACAAAGAGTTGCGACTGATTTCAATCGATCGCAACTTTGAGAGTGATCTCAAATGTGTACTTAAGAGATAGGAGATAGGATTCAAATGCCTAAAGCATGTTCATTTATTTGATAGAAGATAAAAGGGCAAAGTAGATAAAACGCCTTTCTCAGGGGCATAAGTGCTGCGCCGGGGATCGAACCCTCGACTTTCGTGTCTCCAGTCAAGCGCCTTAAACTACTCGACCACGGCACCTCTACTTGAGTTCAATCTCAAGTTGCGATCGATTTGAATCAATCGCAACTCTTTGTCAGACGGGGCCCAGATCTGATAAATAACGGTGCTGAAGGTCTGAAGGTTCATTCGCATAAATCTGTAAGCTGGACTTGCATCAAGGATCTTGAATACCGTGTCCACAAACATCTCAGGACACTCAATTCACAGTAATTTTTGCAGTCAGTCTCATCGGTTATATACCCAGTTGTTGGATGTCCGGACAGGTTGTATATCCGGACAGTCGATTTTAAACAGCCAATTGAAAAAGTTCACAAGCAAATCTCTTAAATGTTTTAGAACAAACTGTTAGACAATATTATAGCGAACAAATATTGATGATGATTAGCACAAATCAATGCATAGTTTTTGTTTAATCCAAAGACAAAAAAGAAGGCTTCATTTTTGTTACGTGTCCGGACACCCAACCCCCATCCTACTCGGCAGGTCCTTTACACGAAGCCCATTTCATTCCCTGTAGGGTACCATGTCTGTGTCATCCTATATCCTAATCTTTCAAAGCAAACTTGCTGAGGTTTATGTCTCATTCTATGTATTTCCCCAGCCTTTCATGTTTGCATCGATCGGCGACAATTTACCCACGTTCACGATACTGTGGCCGCCTCGCCGGGGACTAATGATAGGGAGCTTTAGATACGCGACGCAGCTCAGACGACGCGGAATCTTGCTGAGTTGACTTACGTTCTCCTCTTTGCTCGCGTCGCGTTGCAAAGAGATTTGGGGAGGGATGCAGTTAATCAAACAAAAGCGCGCGCGCTCAATATGAACCATTGTTACGGTCATTAAAAGGGGAGGACGGTAACTGGCCCCCAACCAACCGTCGTTAGAGATTACCAATGGTAAATTTTTTTTGATATATGATCGAGAATAGAATTGTAGGAAGAATAACATTAAAAATGTGATGATTTTCCATCGAAATCAATGCATTTTGGCTAATTTTCTCATAAAAAGTCAAGAGTTGACCAAAAAATATGAGTATGAGGTATGACGTAAACGTGGGTACTCAGCTTCGCGCATTGCAGTTGTGCTGCGCGCTAGATAGACTGTACAACATGGATTATACCTTGCGCGCATTTTTGCTAGAATTGCGCAACAAGGTACCCACTTTGACGTCATTTTGACGTCAAAGTGGGTACCCAGTTGAAACTGGGTCACAGCTGAGGGGTCAAAAATATCCTGAAATCTTACCACATTTGGGGGTTTCTTTGGCAACACGACTTTCAAAAAAAACTTTAGGCAGATGATTTTCTGCTAATAAAATCATGCTCTTTGAAATGAACTAACATTGTTCCAGCATTGGGTACCCCCTTTAAAACAGACGACGCAGGATGGATTGGAAAAGAGCTGTCTCGCGCATTCGCACAACAACATTTTGGGCAAGATGCCGCTTCGTCTGAGCTGCGTCGCGTATCTAAAGCTCCCTAATGATTTTTATTAGAGTAACCCTCACATCATACTTACATCGATCACAGTTTAACAACAACAATAACTCTTGACAAAAAAAATGTGGTATAAGCTTCCAACATTATAATCAATATCGTCATATTCATGATCGCCTTGAATTATAGTATTTCCAAAAGTATAATACATACAAAGCACTCAGGAGTCAAAAACAAAATAGGAAGAGTAGAAGGGAGCATCATCAAAAGCCTGTAGGCAAGGACTTGACTGGTTGAAGCTTCCAGAGCTGGCAATTGATTTCTTTACATTTGAAGCACATTTGTTCGATTTCAAGTGTGTATGGCTATAAATAATAGAAATAAAGCAATTAGGAAAAATTACTGTTGTACCAGGGCACATAGCGATCTTATCCGCCTGAAGAAAAGAAAGCGATTTTTGCCACAGCATAAGGAGAAAGTAGCTGACGTCAGTGTTTGAATGTCTAACGAGCAATTAGTCAGTAAGGGTAAACAGTTTCTTTTTACAAAGTCTTCCATCATACATGACATTTTGTACAGCGAGGATTTCGATACACAAAAAATTAATCAAGTAAAGTGAATTAGTTGACGATTTTAGTCAATGTTTGAGGCAGAGCGGATAGCTTGGCGCGATGGCGAAAAAGAAACAATTGCAATATTTCCAAAGTAGTTCATTGCTATTTTGTTATTCACTGGAGAAAAAAAAAAAAGAAGGAGAATTCAAATTCTCTTTGCACAATTGAAGGAAGTATAATTCTACATAAGAAAGAAAAACACCATCATCACCATGGAAAGCAAAAAAAAAAATAAAAAAAATAAAAAAAAAACAAAAAAAGTTAGAATATCGTAAAAGATAAATATCTGGCCTGCACAATATCAAAATCAGTAATATTAATTGTTGATATACATCATGGCACATTCTTTCCAACTGTGAATACAAAACGAGCAAAATGAGGTTTTAAATCAAAGACAAAAGATCACTGTGTTATGTCTAATTTCAGTAAGGTTATGACATTTAAATTCATTAGGGAAAAAGAAGATGAAGAATGCAGAAGAGATTGAAGTGAATGGCTTGATTTCGAGAGAAAACAAGTAAAGGGAAATGAATATTGAGGAAGCATTGCTGGTATATAGTTAATGTGATTATAACCCGGCTATCAGTCAATTATCAGGGGCAAACACTCCAGACGTCCTCGATTTTGGGGTGGTAACATTTGGAGACGTACCAAATCGGTCCATTTCTGACTTACGATCTGGCGAGAAACCGTCTTTCGTTGTAAGTGAGTCTATTCCGTCATTTCACCTGGCGGCCATTTGATGACGCCAATCGATGAATTCAATTTAATGGTCGATAATGCAGGGGGAATGATACATGTAATGTATCCAGGAGAGAGAGCGACTTCTTGCAAAGCAGCTATTCCACTTCCTCGAGACCGCTGGTATAAACGGTGAAAACAAATCTCTAGCCGCAGATGATGGTAAACCATGATAAAGCCGTGCTTTGAATCGCAACCACCTGTTTATTTTCTTATTTCTTTTTTTCCTCCTCCTACTCTTCTCCTCCCTCTCCTCCTCCTCACCTCCTAGTTCCCCTCCTCCTCCTCCTCCTCGTCCCCTGCTCCTTCTTCTCTCCTCCTCCTCTTCCTCTTCGTCCCCCTTCTCCGATCCTCCCCTTCTTCTTCTTCTTCTTCTTCTTCTTCTTCTTCTTTCTTCTTCTTCTTCTTCTTTTCTTCTTCGTTCTTCTTCTTCCTCCTCCTCTTTCTTATCATTTTAATAACCTTCCCTTTCTTTATTGCTTTTCTTTATATGCCCGTCTTTCTCCTTCTATCCATCTTTTCTTCCTTTTGAATATTTGTTTCTATATAAGACTTGTTCTTTATCATTTAATAATAATAATCCCCGAGAACTGATTTTGCTTTATGCTGTATAGAAAAGAAAGACCATGAGAAAATGGTCAAAAGTACTCTTTATATTTGGTTTAAAATCATAGTTCTAAAGAAAGATTGGATCCTATATCAAAAAGGACTTTTTTTTTAAAATGTGAGTTTTCTTTTGTCTTTCCTCTAAGTTTCGCAGGAATATCATGGTAAAAATGTCCACAAAAAGACTGCTACTAACTGCTACGCACTTGCCTCCAAATTCGGAATAGACGGGAAAAGCTGTAGGGTCTGACCAACATTTATACCACATGTGTGCATGTCTAAAAGGCCACTTTCTGTGTGCAGCAAATGCATGTGCTTTTCACCGAGATGGAAACCATTTATCATGTTTATGTTTTGTTTTATTTCAAAACCGGACAGTATACGCATATGTTGTTCTGCATGATCGACCTTCCCGCACAGTTTCAATTACAGTTTAGTGGTAGGCCCCAGTGCTCAGCAAAATTCTCAAAGGATATAATATTAGACAAGCGCGACGGAACTGTGACAGCAAAAAATGGCAGACAATACGGGAGGAGGGGCGGAGATTCAGTGGTATAAGTGTCCAAACCTCTGCCTCCTCCATGAATGTCCGCTCTCAGCTTCTCAGCGCCTGTGTCTGGAGAAAAGAATCATACCAGATCAGTCATATTATTTGCAATGGAGCAGTTAGTGAGATATGTGAAAATAGCATTTTTTCGATTTTTTTTCAGTGTCTTAATATTACTGAAAGCAAGAATTGTGCAATTGCAGCATATGATTGGCCTTTAAATTGCTTTAAAATCAGTTATTATAACGATAACCTACACTTGGATTAGGAACTAAGAAAAAGGTTGGTTTGTTGTTTTTTTGAGATTTGAGGCGCTTATCACTTCTAAATTAGAATATTTGCGCCCAAAAGCTTGAATTCAATTTAAAAAGTTTGACCTTTAATCAAAGCACAGACATTCATTACTTCCACCAAACGGTCAAATCAATATTATTTTGAATATCAAGGCACATCGATTAAATAAAATCGTGTTCTTTTCCCTATCAAAATTGCCCCCTTTTTGTCATGAATAGGATTCAAAATTGATTTCATGACATTGTATAATATCTATTCATATGAAGGAACAGCCCATTGAACAATAAGGTAGAATTAAACTTCAAAGGCCGCTAACCTTTACCGATAAATATCCGATCAATTAGAAGGAGTGTAAAATCTGTCTTAAAACCAATACATTTCGCGCTGCGCCAGACAGACATACCAATGCCCCACCTGCTTATATTATATGTGAATAAAGAGCAGAGGGATTAGCAGCTGGTGATAAATCTATCAAGTTGAAAGCGCAAGCAAAACATCTGGGTATTTTTGCAAAAAGGGTTGATACTTAACACAAGTTCAAGAAACCACCATGATTTGACATCCACTGTAATCGTCAGTGGCTTTTTCTACAATGAAATCTTTATGGTTAAATAAAATTAAAAGAAATTATTGATTATCAAAATACGACATTTTAAATTTTAGATTTTTCTTCCTTCTGTAATATAAGCAGTTTGTTTAGCTTGTAGGCTACATAAATGCAGTGTATATTACAAACAAGGACAGGAACACCCGAAAAGCGGTGTTGGGGACGCAGAAGACATGATGGCAATAATTTGGAAAGCATGTTAGTATAAGAAAATCATCATAGACATTATTTGGCGCTATCAGATGAAGGAAATAGGAGTATAAGAAAGAGGACGAGATAGATTACAAAGGAAAGAGAAAAGGTTGAATTTGCATCATTTAATGTTACTGAATAACATTATAACATAATCTCCGTAATTTTGTAAAGTAACAGCGTTCTAGCAGAGTATTGAGTAAGTATTATATTTATCCTAGGAGATAATAAGTTATACTGGGTAGTACACTAGGTAGGCCTATAAAGCATGTTCCTCCATTATCTTTTTAGGTCTAAGACAAATAAATGTTAGAAATTAACATGAAAGGAAACAAAGCAATCACACAAAACATGAATACCGGGATTACTTCTTAGAATCTACATTTGAGAGAGAAAGAGAAGCCATTTTGGTGCCGTTTTGTATATCATCCAATTCTTACCATGGATATGGAAGGGAAGATAAAGTATGGAAAGGAAACAGATTTCAGTATCTTGACGGAGATGACAGACTAGAGGGGAAGGATTTAGACCGTGGACATACTAGTTATATTTCCTCACGTTTTACAAGGTCATTTTTTTTGAGACCTGTCCGTTTCCATTCTCATCATGTGGAGATATTCAAAGACACCGCGATTCCCTTTCAGATGGAATATATTTACACTTTGTGATGACAAAAAAGGGAGACACTATTGAAAGCATTATTTATATGCCATATGATATCTTAGACAAAAAGGTCAGTTTTCTGCTGATAAATCCGCCACGAAATTTCAACGATAAATTCCCCAAACATGCCCAAGATGATTTACAACTGACGCGGCGGAAGCAGACCAGTAAATGAACGGATTTATCGAAAAACCTTCCGTCTTCTTTTCCTTTCCCTACTTCTTGTTCTTTTCTTCTTCTTCCTCCTCCTCTTCTTCTTCTTCTTCTTCTTCTTCTTTGAACCTTCTTCCTCTTTGGGTGAGAGACAATTCTCACTCGACCAAATTAAATGAACAAAATCTTATTAATTCAGATCATCAAGTATTTGATATATAAAATGTAGACAAAAACGATGCAACAATGACATCAACTATTAAAATGTATGACGAGAAAGAGAATAACAAAAGCTAGAAACAGCAGACTTATGTACTGACCCCTCTTAGTGAACCTATAGTGCGGTAATCAAAAGTAGGAGTTCCGAATAAACGAAAGATATTGTGATATGTAGAGGAAATCAAAGCTAGATATTCATTTCCAGGGAGAAAAATTTGACACATCAAACTACGAATATCGCGAATTCACAGTGATGTAGAGAAGTGGAATGCTTCTCCATACGCCATGTTATTTTAATGACGGATTACAGTTTAAAATGGCATTTTTGTGTATAAGGGGGCTATTGAAAGCGAATTCTATGAATAGGCTCTTGGGATTTATTAGATAACTACTAGGTATGTCATTTCCTCTCATAAACACCTGTTTTAAATTCAATGATATGAAAATTGTACCAGTGCAGTTATGAATGAGAAGTTTGATGTTGCCTTTCTTCCTTTCATTGCGCATATTTTTTTTCAATTTAAACACATTTATTTCCAATTATGCAAATAAACAGCACAAAAATACAACAAATTGACATTATTGATATTGATAACATAAATACGACATAATATACAATCAACGTAGTTACATAATTGGAGGACACACCTCTAAAAGCAAAAGCTTGGGTCGAAGGTGCCCTAGGACTAAATATAATATATGTATAATCATGAAAAAAAAGTATTTTAAAATGAAAAAAAAAAGAAGTAACAACAAAAAGCACTCACAATCACACACGCACAACACACACACACATCCGCGCAAGCACACACACAAAAAGAAGTCCTAAACCGCTGAACTTGAGAAAGAGAGGAGAGAGAGAGAAAGGCGAATCGAATAGAGAAAGAGTCGGAGGTGCAAAAGAAAGGGAGTATATACTTCTAATCGTGCCTGAATCCCAAAGATATGCGGATGAAAATAATGATCATGCATGCAGCTGAACGAGGACGAGGAGGAGGAGGAGGAGGAAGGCGACAAAGTTTTCATGTTATACTTCTTGTATGTATTAGTATATGATGCCTTCTTGTACTTCACGTTTTTTTTTTTTTATGAATTTGAATATGGAAATAGATGAAAAGAAATGAAATGAAAGTCGTTTTGTGCTCACACAGATCCGATTCTAATCTTGATATCACTTGAGGATGGCAAGCATGAGTTAATCAAACGAAATTAACAAATACGACGCTCTTAATAGGAAAACTTGAATACCAGCTTGGTACACGTATGTGGGTTGTTTAGCTATTCAAAAAATCATGAAATCATTCACGACTACAAAAAGGAAATATTTTCATGCTCTAGTTGTATATATAAATCGAAAGAAGGAAAAAAGACAAATAAAAGCCATTAGCAGTGATTTAAAACTATTCATGTTTATCGATGTGAACCTATGAGCGCGGGTGTGCTGTGTGCGTGTCAGCGTGTGTGTTGTTATGTGTGGGTACTTATAAATACATGACGAGAGAGAATTTAAAGCATTCACAAAAAGACCCACCCATGACTGACAAAAGCTTTTGAAAACAATTCTGTGAAAAAGGCAATACAATTTCGGGGTTTTGGTGTGTATGTTTATTTGGCGGTCAAATAAGATGCCAA
>CM057151.1:43935542-44189007 GCA_029962745.1 Echinometra lucunter | reverse complement strand
AATTATATACCATAATGAGTGAAATAGCTCACAATATGAATTATTAATGTCCCCAAATATCTTTTTTAAATGGGAAGGAATAAATAGTGATCTTTCTTTATCATCCAGATATCCTTGACTTTAAGATGTTTGTAAAATTGCATACAATAGTGGGCGAATAATCGAATTTCTTTTCGCATATTCTTGCCGTGCATTATGAAAAAGTTAGGGTTGACAAAAATGGATTATGACGATGCTACAAAAAAGAAGTTCAGACCTAAAGCATGGATTAAAAGCATGACCTTTTAATCCTATCTAAACATGATGTGTATTGCTGCACTAAGGTAAAAAAAAAAAAGTTTTAATTTTACACGTTTCATTTGGAAGAGTAAGTACAATTTTGGATGGAATCTTAAGTGGGCAATATTGTGGAATAGACGATCCTGTAATGGTCCATTCTTCGACATTCAATTTACAGGAATAAATAACATCATTTTTTTTATTAACCTGTTACTGAATAAAACAAAATGTTTTCAGGCATATGGTGATCAATTTTCCTTTCTTCTTTCCATGCAGAATATTTTCGTCAAAAGTATGTCATTGCTGTTTCAGCTGTTTCATTGTTCATATACTTATCAGATATGTTGATATTTGCGTATCGACTTGTGAAATTCCACATGTGCGACATTGTGAGAGGGTATTGTCGAGGTGGATTTGTTTAGAGCATGTTACATTATTTTTTTTTCTTTTTTTGATATTCATACCAGGTTTCGCCCCTAACCCAGTCTTAAAATTCCTGCAAATAAATGGAACAGACATTGGAAAAACTCCTCAATAATGTCTTGAGACTGCGAAGAGTATGATTTACCACACGTCATTCCTCTTTCCGTGACTAAAATAGATTGAAGAAAACTTTTGCATGTTTATATCTCTATGATATTCCTGATGGGATCTCATAAATATACATTTGCAGTGAGTAAAATCACCGCTGGAATCCTATATAGTCCGAACATCCCAATCGTGTTTCCGAATTCACACTTCAGCAAGGGTTAACCGGGATAAAATATTTCATGGAAATTATTTCTCATCTCCCTTCACCTTGTCATGAAGAGAATACACCATGACGTCATGATTGCAGTTGATTTCATCCGTTACGTCATTGGCAGCGCGGGAATGTAAGGCGCAATACAGGCATATTTTTTTCACTTGTTATGGAACGTCTTTTTCATTTTTGTTCCCATTACTCTTGTGGGTGCTACCATTTCAACGCCAGGGGGAGGCTTGTATGTTCATGACCTTTTAAGTACCCTCCTTTCATTCTATTTTCAAGATTTCAAACTTGTTTTGAGACTCAGTACAAATTCTACAGTAGACCAGAGTGGCCCACAGCTTTCTCCTTTCTTGCAAATGATCGTCCTTTGACATTGTTCGTTCGAATTGATTTCCGTGAAGAGATGGACTTGAGGATATCCTTTTCAGAGAACATTAAAATGGTCCCCATAATATACTTTTAATTGTGAATTCACTGGATGTAAACCTTGAGTAATTCTTGGTAGATCATGATGCCTTCATCCTCAATCCCTGCTTTTCTCACAACAAGCCGTTTGGACAGTTCAGTAAAAGGCACTACTTACAGCTTTTATGTACATTTTATTGACATTTCATATTTGCAGTACTAGTCGATGAATGAACATTTGAAATGACTAATTCATTCCAATAGTGCCACTGATATTTCTACCCTGCGTTAAAAGTTTGAATACAACCATTGGTATCCATGCTTGGACCTATGTTATACAAGCCTGGCTTTTTAATAGGTTTCCTCATATTTCACATCCTTGTTTATCTCTTTACTACCAAAGGCTCGTCATTATGCTTTCTCTTTCTGAAAATTTATACAAAAACTGTTTGCTTTTGTGGATTGTGGAAACAATGAATCAAATCAAATCAAAATCAATTAAAATTGGAATTTTATGGAATTTTTAATCCCTTCAATACAATGGAGGTTTTATTAGACTACAAGAGTTGTGTTTCATTGTGCTTCACGATTGCAATTGTCATTAGTGACTAATGATAGCTGCAAAAACCAACCATTTTCACCCAAGTTCTTCCCGTATTCCTCTCTTGGTTTCTATCTAGAAACCTGAGACGAGGACAAGGGAGTATGTAATCTATGGTGACACAACGTCAAATAACCAGAGAATCTTGGAGTCGCTTTTTAACACAAAACCCCTCGTCTATCCAAACATCGGAAGCAAGGGTCAACATCATTAGGCAAACTTGCAAACAGAACATCGGGATCCGTCGCTAACGGCCTTTGATCGCAGTGCAAACTAATACTATTTCCGCGGAATACTGTCTCGGCCCGTTGTAGCCATTCAATTTCACCGTGAGTGTAATATCACAAGAGCACTTTAAGAGTTGCCCTCCTTTGTATGAATGGAAGTTGTTGAACAACGTGAACAATCAACTCTAATTACAGCTTGAATTCCATTTCAAGACTTGAAGAAAATGCTAAATATCCAGATGCATTGCAGGTCCCTTAGACTACGGTATGATCCTTGCATGCTAAAGGAATTGCCCCCATTTGTACAAGGGTGTGGGCCAGTAGATGTGAGCGGCGGGTGGTTATGTGGGTGTGGGTATTTTACGTGCTGCGTGCCTTGATGTTTGTTTATATTTGTATGTGTGAACCATGGCTGACTCCCCGGGCTAACTGTCCACTGAGGGAAGTGTCTTTGTGGCGGCATACTTTCAACCAATCCAGGTGGAATCAGAGTTGGCCCTCGTCTACGACTAAGCACTGTGCACCCCATACAACACGAAAAACGAGTGTATCGGATGAAGTTGCGTGGAAATAGGTGTGTTCGCGGCACAGATTCTTCGTTCAAGTTGTGGGTGGGTCGATGCGAGTGGGCGGGTGTGCGGGTGGGTGGTGCGTGGTGCGTGTGTATGAGGGTGTGTAGGGGAATGTCATAATATTTCCAATAGATGACGAAGTATAAGTAGGATGTTGAATATTTCGTAACTTGTTTTCCAATTGGCACCCTGTTCCTTGCAACCGTAATAGTTTTCTGCGCATTCTTTATCCTCATATAAAAGCCGTCCACCACATACTTAACCCGGACCTTCTCTTTCATTACCTCCTTACCTTGTTAACGTGTCAATCTCATCGCTATAACCGGAATGCATCTTGAGTGCAGCGTTTCCCTCCCACGTTCTAGGTCTATCCCCACGCTTCATTAAACGACCTCATTCAGCCCCACACGATCCTCGTCGCTCTTTTAGAGCCATTCTTCTGGCTTGATTAATGTAGTCCACACATCATCTCACTATAAGCTCCTCACCTATCAGTGGAAGCTGAGAAACAATACCGAATGCAACAACGCGCTGCCTGCTGCTCATGCAACCCCCAGCCGACCGGAGACTCGAGAGAGATTTCCCCGGTGTCAGTTTACTTCATTAAAGAAAACCTTTCAAAGCCACTGCACTTTTGCTATCATTGCACTTCGAGAAAGCTATATGGATAAGGCCTTTTGTATTCAGCCCTTTTTGTTTATATTTATTAATGTAAATGCATATTCAAGGAAATGTTATTAATAACATAATTGTTCTATTTTTTATAGCGTCATCATTCTCGAAAGGAACTCACCAGCGAGTGTGTTACATTTAACGCCTTGTGCAGCAGGTTTACTTGGTTAGAGTAGGAGCATCCAGCAAAGGGCGATGTTGGGGTACCCCCCCCCCCCCCCCGGCATGCGCTTAAAGGGTGTTTCCAACATTATGTGTCCCCTTACAATTGCTCAGGGACTTCATTAGCAAAGATGTATAGGGAGAGTTAGAGTAAGTGTTGTAAGTGAGATTTTAGGTTTGTTTATATTTATTTATTATTTATTTATTTATTTTGTTTTTGTTTTAGGGTGATGGTTGGTTAATGGTAGGCCAGCGTTGAAGGCAAGAATATACCTGCCAGAGGCTTTCCCGACATAGCAACAAGTAATGTATGCAAAACGGATTCCATCTGTTCAGATGCCATTGTAAATGCATAACATGTGAACTCAGAAGTTGGTAACCAAGGTTTCTGGAGAGAAACATGAATAAATTTGAATACATTATAGTACCACAGCTCTGTTTCAGTTGGTGTAAGATAATCATACAAACACCGTAGCAAATTGCCGTTCAACTCATTAAAGAAATCAATTTCCGGATACGCAACTTGGTAGGCATGATTGCTTTTCTATTTTTTATAATATATATCCCAGTAACTCTTGAATGTTGCCAACATAGCAATCTACATTTTTGTTGAAAGATTTTCCATGTGGTTTGTGGTTTTTAAAGGTTGCGATCACTTTTCTATTCTGGTAACGAAATGCACAAGTTTATCAGTAAAATTGATTACTGAACACGATAGCTTGTACAGCAAGGCTGTCTGTATAACCTCTATGGAAGGAAAGACCAGGGTTTGCCAACTCTAGCTTGCTTGTCGTCTTTTATTTCCAAAGTCATTTCAATTATGCACTTGATTCCAGTGCGTCAGGGAATGGCATTTTAACGGCTCCTTCGTGTCCGTATGATTCATAAAACACTTGCCAACCTGAGGGACTCGGCAGCTATTAACAAAACTGACACCAAGTGACTCATGATCGTCACCTTATGTTCCGGTCCCACATTACAAATAACGACAACCACAACTTTACAACTTTATCTATGAAATGGGTCTTCTGAATTTATTCGAAAAAGACAGTGGATATATCCACTGGGCCCTGTCTTACAAAGAGTTGCGACTGATTTCAATCGATCGCAACTTGAGAGTGATCTCAAATGTGTACTTAAGAGATAGGAGATAGGATTCAAATGCCTAAAGCATGTTCATTTATTTGATAGAAGATAAAAGGGCAAAGTAGATAAAACGCCCTTTCTCAGGGGCATAAGTGCTGCGCCGGGGATCGAACCCTCGACTTTCGTGTCTCCAGTCAAGCGCCTTAAACTACTCGACCACGGCACCTCTACTTGAGTTCAATCTCAAGTTGCGATCGATTTGAATCAATCGCAACTCTTTGTCAGACGGGGCCCAGATCTGATAAATAACGGTGCTGAAGGTCTGAAGGTTCATTCGCATAAATCTGTAAGCTGGACTTGCATCAAGGATCTTGAATACCGTGTCCACAAACATCTCAGGACACTCAATTCACAGTAATTTTTGCAGTCAGTCTCATCGGTTATATACCCAGTTGTTGGATGTCCGGACAGGTTGTATATCCGGACAGTCGATTTTAAACAGCCAATTGAAAAAGTTCACAAGCAAATCTCTTAAATGTTTTAGAACAAACTGTTAGACAATATTATAGCGAACAAATATTGATGATGATTAGCACAAATCAATGCATAGTTTTGTTTAATCCAAAGACAAAAAGAAGGCTTCATTTTTGTTACGTGTCCGGACACCCAACCCCCATCCTACTCGGCAGGTCCTTTACACGAAGCCCATTCATTCCCTGTAGGGTACCATGTCTGTGTCATCCTATATCCTAATCTTTCAAAGCAAACTTGCTGAGGTTTATGTCTCATTCTATGTATTTCCCCAGCCTTTCATGTTTGCATCGATCGGCGACAATTTACCCACGTTCACGATACTGTGGCCGCCTCGCCGGGGACTAATGATAGGGAGCTTTAGATACGCGACGCAGCTCAGACGACGCGGAATCTTGCTGAGTTGACTTACGTTCTCCTCTTTGCTCGCGTCGCGTTGCAAAGAGATTTGGGGAGGGATGCAGTTAATCAAACAAAGCGCGCGCGCTCAAATATGAACCATTGTTACGTCATTAAAAAGGGAGGACGGTAAACTGGCCCCCAACCAACCGTCGTTAAGAGATTACACAATGGTAAATTTTTTTTTGATATATGATCGAGAATAGAATTGTAGGAAGAATAACATTAAAAATGTGATGATTTTCCATCGAAATCAATGCATTTTGGCTAATTTTCTCATAAAAAGTCAAGAGTTGACCAAAAAATATGAGTATGAGGTATGACGTAAACGTGGGTACTCAGCTTCGCGCATTGCAGTTGTGCTGCGCGCTAGATAGACTGTACAACATGGATTATACCTTGCGCGCATTTTGCTAGAATTGCGCAACAAGGTACCCACTTTGACGTCATTTTGACGTCAAAGTGGGTACCCAGTTGAAACTGGGTCACAGCTGAGGGGTCAAAAATATCCTGAAATCTTACCACATTTGGGGGTTTCTTTGGCAACACGACTTTCAAAAAAACTTTAGGCAGATGATTTTCTGCTAATAAAATCATGCTCTTTGAAATGAACTAACATTGTTCCAGCATTGGGTACCCCCTTTAAAACAGACGACGCAGGATGGATTGGAAAAGAGCTGTCTCGCGCATTCGCACAACAACATTTTGGGCAAGATGCCGCTTCGTCTGAGCTGCGTCGCGTATCTAAAGCTCCCTAATGATTTTTATTAGAGTAACCCTCACATCATACTTACATCGATCACAGTTTAACAACAACAATAACTCTTGACAAAAAAAATGTGGTATAAGCTTCCAACATTATAATCAATATCGTCATATTCATGATCGCCTTGAATTATAGTATTTCCAAAAGTATAATACATACAAAGCACTCAGGAGTCAAAAACAAAATAGGAAGAGTAGAAGGGAGCATCATCAAAAGCCTGTAGGCAAGGACTTGACTGGTTGAAGCTTCCAGAGCTGGCAATTGATTTCTTTTACATTTGAAGCACATTTGTTCGATTTCAAGTGTGTATGGCTATAAATAATAGAAATAAAGCAATTAGGAAAAATTACTGTTGTACCAGGGCACATAGCGATCTTATCCGCCTGAAGAAAAGAAAGCGATTTTTGCCACAGCATAAGGAGAAAGTAGCTGACGTCAGTGTTTGAATGTCTAACGAGCAATTAGTCAGTAAGGGTAAACAGTTTCTTTTTACAAAGTCTTCCATCATACATGACATTTTGTACAGCGAGGATTTCGATACACAAAAAATTAATCAAGTAAAGTGAATTAGTTGACGATTTTAGTCAATGTTTGAGGCAGAGCGGATAGCTTGGCGCGATGGCGAAAAAGAAACAATTGCAATATTTCCAAAGTAGTTCATTGCTATTTTGTTATTCACTGGAGAAAAAAAAAAAAGAAGGAGAATTCAAATTCTCTTTGCACAATTGAAGGAAGTATAAATTCTACATAAGAAAGAAAAACACCATCATCACCATGGAAAGCAAAAAAAAAAATAAAAAAAATAAAAAAAAAACAAAAAAAGTTAGAATATCGTAAAAGATAAATATCTGGCCTGCACAATATCAAAATCAGTAATATTAATTGTTGATATACATCATGGCACATTCTTTCCAACTGTGAATACAAAACGAGCAAAAATGAGGTTTTAAATCAAAGAACAAAAGATCACTGTGTTATGTCTAATTTCAGTAAGGTTATGACATTTAAATTCATTAGGGAAAAAGAAGATGAAGAATGCAGAAGAGATTGAAGTGAATGGCTTGATTTCGAGAGAAAACAAGTAAGGGAATGAATATTGAGGAAGCATTGCTGGTATAATAGTTAATGTGATTATAACCCGGCTATCAGTCAATTATCAGGGGCAAACACTCCAGACGTCATCGATTTTGGGTGGTAACATTTGAGACAGTACCAAATCGGTCCATTTCTGACTTACGATCTGGCGAGAAACCGTCTTTCGTTGTAAGTGAGTCTATTCCGTCATTTCACCTGGCGGCCATTTGATGACGCCAATCGATGAATTCAATTTAATGGTCGATAATGCAGGGGGAATGATACATGTAATGTATCCAGGAGAGAGAGCGACTTCTTGCAAGCAGCTATTCCACTTCCTCGAGAAACCGCTGGTATATAAACGGTGTGAAAACAAATCTCTCTAGCCGCAGATGATGGTAAACATGATAGCCGTGCCTTTGAATCGCAACCACCTGTTTATTTTCTTATTTCTTTCTTTTCCTCCTACTCTTCCTCCTCCCTCTCCTCCTCCTCACCTCCTAGTTCCCCTCCTCCTCCTCCTCCTCGTCCCTGCTCCTTCTTCTCCTCCTCCTCTTCCTCTTCGTCCCCCTTCTCCGATCCTCCCCTTCTTCTCTCTTCTTCTTCTTCTTCTTCTTCTTCTCTTCTTCTTCTTCTTTTCTTTTCGTCTTCTTTCTTCCTCCTCCTCTTTTTCTTATCATTTTAAACCTTCCTTCTTTATTGCTTTTCTTTTATGCCCTCTTTCTCCTTCTTATCCATCTTTTCTTCCTTTTGAATATTTTTTTCTTATAAGACTTGTTTCTTTATCATTTAATAATAATAAATCCCGAGAACTGATTTTGCTTTATGCTGTATAGAAAAGAAAGACCATGAGAAAATGGTCAAAAGTACTCTTTATATTTGGTTTAAAATCATAGTTCTAAAGAAGAGATTGGATCCTATATCAAAAAGGACTTTTTTTAAAATGTGAGTTTTCTTTTGTCTTTCCTCTAAGTTTCGCAGGAATATCATGGTAAAAAATGTCCACAAAAAGACTGCTACTCACTTGCCTCCAAATTCGGAATATGACGGGAAAAGCTGTAGGGTCTGACCAAACATTTATACCACATGTGTGCATGTCTAAAAGGCCACTTTCTGTGTGCAGCACATGCATGTGCTTTTCACCGAGATGGAAACCATTTATCATGTTTATGTTTTGTTTTATTTCAAAACCGGACAGTATACGCATATATTGTTCTGCATGATCGACCTTCCCGCACAGTTTCAATTACAGTTTAGTGGTAGGCCCCAGTGCTCAGCAAAATTCTCAAAGGATATAATATTAGACAAGCGCGACGGAACTGTGACAGCAAAAAATGGCAGACAATACGGGAGGAGGGGCGGAGATTCAGTGGTATAAGTGTCCAAACCTCTGCCTCCTCCATGAATTGTCCGCTCTCAGCTTCTCAGCGCCTGTGTCTGGAGAAAAGAATCATACCAGATCAGTGTCATATTATTTGCAATGGAACAGTTAGTGAGATATGTGAAAATAGCATTTTTTCGATTTTTTTTCAGTGTCTTATATTACTGAAAGCAAGAATTGTGCAATTGCAGCTTATGATTGGCCTTTAAATTGCTTTAAAATCAATTATTATAACGATAACCTACACTTGGAATTAGGAACTAAGAAAAAGGTTGGTTTGTTGTTTTTTTGAGATTTGAGGCGCTTATCACTTCTAAATTAGAATATTTGCGCCCAAAGAGCTTGAATTCAATTTAAAAAGTTTGACCTTTAATCAAAGCACAGACATTCATTACTTCCACCAAACGGTCAAATCAATATTATTTTGAATATCAAGGCACATCGATTAAATAAAATCGTGTTCTTTTCCCTATCAAAATTGCCCCCTTTTTGTCATGAATAGGATTCAAAATTGATTTCATGACATTGTATAATAATCTATTCATATGAAGGAACAGCCCATTGAACAATAAGGTAGAATTAAACTTCAAAGGCCGCTAACCTTTACCGATAAATATCCGATCAATTAGAAGGAGTGTAAAATCTGTCTTAAAACCAATACATTTCGCGCTGCGCCAGACAGACATACCAATGCCCCACCTGCTTATATTATATGTGAATAAAAGAGCAGAGGGATTAGCAGCTGGTGATAAATCTATCAAGTTGAAAGCGCAAGCAAAACATCTGGGTATTTTTGCAAAAAGGGTTGATACTTAACACAAGTTCAAGAAACCACCATGATTTGACATCCACTGTAATCGTCAGTGGCTTTTTCTACAATGAAATCTTTATGGTTAAATAAAATTAAAAGAAATTATTGATTATCAAAATACGACATTTTAAATTTTTAGATTTTTCTTCCTTCTGTAATATAAGCAGTTTGTTTAGCTTGTAGGCTACATAAATGCAGTGTATATTACAAACAAGGAGAGGAACACCCGAAAACGGAGCTTGTGTTGGGGACGCAGAAGACATGATGGCAATAATTTGGAAAGCATGTTAGTATAAGAAAATCATCATAGACATTATTTGGCGCTATCAGATGAAGGAAATAGGAGTATAAGAAAGAGGACGAGATAGATTACAAAGGAAAGAGAAAAGGTTGAATTTGCATCATTTAATGTTACCGAATAACATTATAACATAATCTCCGTAATTTTGTAAAAGTAACAGCGTTCTAGCAGAGTATTGAGTAAGTATTATATTTATTCTAGGAGATAATATGTTATACTGGGTAGTACACTAGGTAGGCCTATAAAGCATGTTCCTCCATTATCTTTTTAGGTCTAAGACAAATAAATGTTAGAAATTAACATGAAAGGAAAGCAAAGCAATCACACAAAACATGAATACCGGGATTACTTCTTAGAATCTACATTTGAGAGAGAAAGAGAAGCCATTTTTGGTGCCGTTTTGTATATCATCCAATTCTTGCCATGGATATGGAAGGGAAGATAAAGTATGGAAAGGAAATAGATTTCAGTATCTTGACGGAGATGACAGACTAGAGGGGAAGGATTTAGACCGTGGACATACTAGTTATATTTCCTCACGTTTTACAAGGTCATTTTCTTTGAGACCTGTCCGTTTCCATTCTCATCATGTGGAGATATTCAAAGACACCGCGATTCCCTTTCAGATGGAATATATTTACACTTTGTGATGACAAAAAAGGGAGACACTATTGAAAGCATTATTTATATGCCATATGATATCGTAGACAAAAAGGTCAGTTTTCTGCTGATAAATCCGCCACGAAATTTCAACGATAAATTCCCCCAAACATGCCCAAGATGATTTACAACTGACGCGGCGGAAGCAGACCAGTAAATGAACGGATTTATCGAAAAACCTTCCGTCTTCTTTTCCTTTCCCTACTTCTTGTTCTTTTCTTCTTCTTCCTCCTCCTCTTCTTCTTCTTCTTCTTCTTCTTCTTCTTTGAACCTTCTTCCTTCTTTTTGGGTGAGAGACAATTCTCACTCGACCAAATTAAATGAACAAAATCTTATTAATTCAGGATCATCAAGTATTTGATATATAAAATGTAGACAAAAACGATGCAACAATGACATCAACTATTAAAATATGTATGACGAAAAAGAGAATAACAAAAGCTAGAAACAGCAGACTTATGTACTGACCCCTCTTAGTGAACCTATAGTGCGGTAATCAAAAGTAGGAGTTCCGAATAAACGAAAGATATTGTGATATGTAGAGGAACTCAAAGCTCAGATATTCATTTCCAGGGAGAAAATTTGACACATCAAACTACGAATATCGCGAATTCACAGTGATGTAGAGAAGTGGAATGCTTCTCCATACGCCATGTTATTTTAATGACGGATTACAGTTAAAATGGCATTTTTGTGTATAAGGGGGCTATTGAAAGCGAATTCTATGAATAGGCTCTTGGGATTTATTAGATAACTACTAGGTATGTCATTTCCTCTCATAAACACCTGTTTTAAATTCAATGATATGAAAATTGTACCAATGCAGTTATGAATGAGAAGTTTGATGTTGCCTTTCTTCCTTTCATTGCGCATATTTTTTTTTCAATTTAAACACATTTATTTCCAATCATGCAAATAAACAGCACAAAAATACAACAAATTGACATTATTGATATTGATAACATAAATACGACATAATATACAATCAACGTAATTACATAAAAATTGGAGGACACACCTCTAAAAGCAAAAGCTTGGGTCGAAGGTGCCCTAGGACTAAATATAATATATGTATAATCATGAAAAAAAAGTATTTTAAAAATGAAAAAAAAAGAAGTAACAACAAAAAGCACTCACAATCACACACGCACAACACACACACACATCCGCGCACGCACACACACAAAAAAGAAGTCCTAAACCGCTGAACTCGAGAAAGAGAGGAAGAGAGAGAGAGAAAGGCGAAATCGAATAGAGAAAGAGTCGGAGGTGCAAAAGAAAGGGAGTATATACTTCTAATCGTGCCTGAATCCCAAAGATATGCGGATGAAAATAATGATCATGCATGCAGCTGAACGAGGACGAGGAGGAGGAGGAGGAGGAAGGCGACAAAGTTTTCATGTTATACTTCTTGTATGTATTAGTATATGATGCCTTCTTGTACTTCACGTTTTTTTTTTTTTATGAATTTGAATATGGAAATAGATGAAAAGAAATGAAATGAAAGTCGTTTTGTGCTCACACAGATCCGATTCTAATCTTGATATCACTTGAGGATGGCAAGCATGAGTTAATCAAACGAAATTTAACAAATACGACGCTCTTAATAGGAAAACTTGAATACCAGCTTGGTACACGTATGTGGGTTGTTTAGCTATTCAAAAAAATCATGAAATCATTCACGACTACAAAAAGGAAATATTTTCATGCTCTAGTTGTATATATAAATCGAAAGAAGGAAAAAGAGACAAATAAAAGCCATTAGCAGTGATTTAAAACTATTCATGTTTATCGATGTGAACCTATGAGCGCGGGTGTGCTGTGTGCGTGTCAGCGTGTGTGTTGTTATGTGTGGGTACTTATAAATACATGACGAGAGAGAATTTAAAGCATTCACAAAAAGACCCACCCATGACTGACAAAAGCTTTTGAAAACAATTCTGTGAAAAAGGCAATACAATTTCGGGGTTTTGTGTGTGTATGTTTATTTGGCGGTCAAATAAGATGCCAAGTTAATGATTTCAAAGAGGGTATCTGATCTGATAGTGGCGGGGGATACTGAAATAAATGATAAACAGCCAAATACTAAAAAATATACATTTATATGTTACATCGGACATGACTCCTAGAAAACGGGGTGGCAGAGGTATTCATAAACTTATCTCAGATAATTAAGTTCTCTTTTTTACATCTCTCTGGAATTTGAAATCTCTGTGAACTATGTTTATGTCTACACAGGAGGGGAACGACGTCTTGTGAAACAGAAAAGCAACACGATTTGCCATTTGAGAATTGACGTGGACAGTAGGCCTGTCACCTGAGGCGCCTTAGCGGATGTTATTGTATGCATGTGCCTTCACAGCAACGATGACATTCATAGATATTCTGAGACGTCATAACAGTTAGACAACCAACTGGAATGATTAAAAGAAAATATTTAGAAAGCAAAAGAAATTTCCCCCTACATACATTACAATGTAGTAGAGGAAAACGCACTTAAAATGTAAGCAACAATGCAAGATTTTTAATCAGTCATATAGTAAAGCCCTGAATGATAGAGCACCTTGAAACAGGGAAGCTTAGTCCATATTGTCTTCCTAAATGCTGTTTTATGATTCAACTTTATACATTACCTGTATTTCGTAAAGGTTCTAATGCATTTGATTCTACAGGATTAATGATACGGAAAGTGTTTGATGGAAGAATATTGTTGCACTAAGTGTGTAACCGTCTTTCTTCGAGAGTTTAATTGCTGGTGGTTAAATTCCTATTTATGTGTCAAGAAACAAATGAAACCTTAATTGCCTCAGGCTTTTTTTTTTAGAGTCCACATGATACGAACTGCTTCGCGAGATAAGAGAGAAATGTGGGAAGAAAGAGAGTGTGTGAGGGAGAGAGAGAGAGAGAGAGAGAGAGAGAGAGATAAAGGAATGACGGAGAAAGAGGAGTAATGGAGGGGAGAAAGAGATAGGGAAATATAAGGGAAAGGGAAAGAGAGGAAAAAGAAGAGAGAAAGAGCGAGAAAGAGCGAGAGAGATCGAGGTGGAATAGAGAGAGAGGAAATAGAGAGGAGATAGAGCTATAGAGATATAAGGGAAAGGAAAAGAGATGAAATGGAAGAGAGAAAGAGATGAAGAGATAGAGGTGGAACAGAGAAAGACAGAGGAAATGGAGGGGAGAAACAGATAGAGAGATTGAAGGGAGGTAGAGGAAGAGAGGAAATGGAGAGAAAAAGATAGAGAGATAGAGGGACAGAGCAGAGGAATGGAGGAAAGAAAGAGAGATATAGAGAGAGATAGAGAGGGAGGTAATGGAGAGAAAGGGATATAGAGCTGGAGGGGAAGATAAGTAGAGGAAGTGGAGGAGTGGAAAAGATAGAGAGATAGAAGAGGAAAGAGAAAGAGAAAAATGGAGGAGAGGAAGGAATGAGAGAAAGGGAAGGCAATAAAGTGTGTGTGCGTGTGTGTGTGTGTGTGTGTGTTGTGTTCGCGCATGTGAGGGTGTTTAAGTGTGAGAAGGAAAGTGAAAACAGTGGAACAGGAAGTGAAAGAGAATTTAAGATATGAATTTATAGCACTGGAAAAGATTCCTTGAAGAAGGAGATAAACATGATAGCCAATAGCTATAGCATTAGGTATTTTCATACTTGAAATTTTGTTTGAATGTATCTAAAATCCGGAAAATTAACAATCCTTAAGTCACTACCATGCCCTTTCAAAGCTGAACGCCACAAGGATCTTTGGTAGATGGTAACATGTCATTCCATCCTTCATAAAATAGCTGCGTAAATTCTATTTTGCCAACGTTTCATACCGTTGGTGCAGAACAAACATCATTTAATATTCGTAATCAGTTTATAAAGGTAATTGAAATGTGAAAACATCAGATTTGTCAAGTGCAATGACTCAAATGAAGGAATGATTTCAAAGGATGGGAGGTGACTTGACGCCCTACACACAAAATTCGGTCGACAATATATAAAATGGTATACTCCATAAACCCTTGTCAAAAAAAAAGTCTGAGAGGACCTCCCCCACCCCCCCCCCTCATCTTTTAGGTTTTGTTTGTTGAATAATTTGAATTATTTCATTTCACCATGAGCGGTCAGCATTTGATATTAACCCCACTTCCGTCCTCGATCTTTTATATTTCTCTCTCTTTCTCCCTTACTCTCTCTCTCTTCTTCTTCTTCTTTTTCTTCTTCTTCTTCTTCTTCTTTCTTCTTCTTCTTCTTCTTCTTCTTCTTCTTCTTCTTCTTCTTCTTCTTCTTATTATTATTATTATTATTATTATTATTATTATTATTATTATTATTATTATTATTATTATTATTATTATTATTATTATTATTATTATCATTGTTCACTGTTTTGCCGACAAGATTAGTGTTGGACACCCCTTTCTTACTTCTAAGCGACGTGCTCGTGTGCCCTTTTCACAGGTGTCGTCATTATGATTGCATTATTCCATGAAGTTGGTTACTGTAAAACATATCTAACACAATGGTTGCACTGCTTATTTTGTATTCGCTTTGTTCACGATATCACTCACATCCCCGATGACGCATCAAAGACAGCGTAAGTAGCTGACGCAGTCCTCCGTCACCAATAGCGCATCGTTTGAGCATCAGGCATTACACTATGCTCAACGATCCTCTGGTATTAGAAGACTTAAACCGAGAATAGAAAGATGATGGTTCAGCTTTAAACGCTTACCTCTTCCTGACGTTACATAAAGACTCTCTGAAACCATGTCCATACCGACACTTTAGACGGTTCCTGCTCTCTAAACCTATGCCATCCCTCTTCATAAGGCTTGTACAGTAACGAAATTCCATTTTTAGATCAAGCGAGTACCTGCAGAGGTCTTGCGCTCTACTGAATATTAAAGTCTCCAAAATTTGAACCACATGGTACGCGGTTCGAATCCCCGGTGCAGCACTTATGTCTCTTGGCAAGGCATTAATCTACATTTCCCGCACTCCATCCACGAGACGCAAGTGGGTACCAAAATGCTTGAGCCCTGTAATAGAAGATTGGCTGAAGTCAGATTAATGATAATGGAGGGCCAGGAACGGTAAATGTGCCAGACGTGATCGCTTTAGAAGAATGTCCCTTCATATTATTATTATTATCATTATTATTATTATTATTATTACTTATATAATGATTGATACAGATATGTCATTTGACTGAGTTCAAGCATTTCCGCTGGTTTAAGGTATGCCTCTGTTTTTATTTTCAGTGCATCATTATCTGTCTATAACCAATTAAGTGGAGGAATCATGCCTAAACTTACGTATTGATAAGGCAACCAAGTAATTCAACAGCAGCTCTTCAGCATTTTTAATTCCGAATCTTCGTCTCTCTGATCCACGCGGTTTTCCAACTGTTATGAATCCTGTGTTGACAAGGGTTGCATAAACTTGATTAAAAAAAAAAAAAAAGATCCGTATAGACACGGTCTGAGACAGTCGAGAGGGCCTCTAAGCTGTGTTTGATCAGACCATCTCTCGTACGTGTTTTCCGTGTGAACAAGAGAAGAAGTAAATCCATCAAGATGGATAGAAAGGATAAAAGAGATATATATCCCTTATTTCCTTCCTCCATTAAAGGTAGCGTTTCACTCATTTAAAATTTAAAACTATGAAAGTGAGAAAAAGAGTGGATTAATATCGGCGAGAATAATCATAATGACTACAACGTATAATCGTAAGACAAAATGTTGAGGCACTTGGATACTATTTGCAGTATCAAATAGGAATATGGCAAACTAATTCAGTGCATCTACATTATTGGGTCATGAAATCTTTATCATTTTTCCGTGATGACATTTAAGACTATGGGAAACCTCTAATCATATTGTCATCAGTAAATCGCAATGCAACAACTTCATAATTCGATTTGATTATACCCTTTTGGCAATGACAGAGGTTTAATTTGGAAAAATGGATCAACGTTATATATAAAGACATTCGACCTTTAACTTAGATAAACATATTTTAGAGTCACAGATCCTGTATCAATTTCGCATAGGATTTCAAATGTTTATTAAATCAAGAAATGGGAGCCAGAGCCAGAACCATTTAATTTCATATCAAGATTCTAGAAAAAAAAAAAAAATCCGCTTTATATCATGTTATATGAAGACCCCATGGGACACACAAAAAGCAGCATATCAACAAAACATGAAAACTTGGGGCGAGGAAGGGTTTGCATTAAGAGACCCCTCCCCAACAGCCCACCTGAGCCTTTAAATCAAGCTCTACCCTTGTAAATGCTGAATACACCTTACTGGTGAAGGCAAGTTAGCAAAACACTATAATCCGTTTTGGGAGACACGATACAAGACAAAATATTCATATAAGTCAGAAAGGAATGTGAAGGGGAGCGAGGGGAGCTGCAAGCTGGTGCATTATACTGATTACAATTTTTGAAATAGGCGAGTATAAATTTTCCGTAATCCGCGGCCTAAACCATGCGATCATGCACAAAAAATGATCACTCAAAAAGCACATGCATCGATTGGCTCGTAAATTTTGAACGTAATTAATCTTTTCTTTCCATCTCTCTTTCGATCGCTCAACAATCCGTTTCTTTTGGTCAATGTACCACATCTTTCAGATTAGTTCAACTCACCTTTTCACAGTAATGACTGCTCTGTTTTGTTTTGTTTTGTTTTGTTTTGCTCTGTTTTGGGGGTTCCATTTTTTATTTCCTTAAAGAGAGAATGTAGAGAACAACATATTTCTGAAAAATATTTACTATACAAAGTTGGGTCGAGTTTGATAGGTTATACGTCTCATGCTCCCGGGACTAATTACCGTTTAATAGTAAGAAAAAAGGGATGAAAAAAATGTCATGATTTCTTTCCAAAAATATTTGAGGCATTACTTTTTTCCGATCTTAACCAGTAGTTGCTTGAGATTGGTGAAAAAAGGCCTCAATATAAATTTAGAAATACTTGTTATTAAAAGACGCGGCAGAAGACACTGACAGAGTAAGGTCTTCATTTCATTTTTTTTTTATTGAAGAATTTCCTCGCAATCTACGCAGTAATTGTCTTTTCCTCATGCATCCTGTGCTTGCACAATGTAAAGATGCAAAGGTATACAGAAAACCACTGGCTCGATTTCTTCTTTCTGTGAATCATGTGCTAATAGCATTGTGATGTTCAAATTACAAGTTGTCACTTTAGTACAAACTTGCCACGACGTACTTCTAACATAGACTTTTCCAAATGCTATTGCGCAGTCATCCAAAAAGAAAGAGAAAGGTATATACTAGTAGATGTATCGTTACCATGGACGTCATTCGGAGAGGGGGGGGGGGGGGGGGGGACAGGGGGTCACATCCCAAAAAAGTTTTAAGAGTGGGGACACAATGGAGTATACCCAAAATTTTAAGCTTAGGACCTTTTTAGTGCCCCCCATCCCCCCAAAAATAAAATAAAATGAAATAACATATGAAACAGATTCACGCCCCTGATTGTTACTACCATTACTTCTATCTTTACCACACCACTCTAAAATGTTATGCACATGTCATCCCATTCCCAGAAAACCTAAAGCCCACGACACCGACGATGTCTGTCTGCACTTCCAAGAAATTGTAAGATGGCCCAGGAGGCCTGTGGGATGTCGGTCTTGCAGATCAAAGTAGGGTGGAAATTCTCAATACCAGCCGAGTACTATCTATGGGCACGTCACACTCCGCATATTTTTCAAATTACTTTTTGAAAATTTTCTATTATAATCCTCGGATCCAATTATCCGATCATGCAAGAAAATTACACATGCGTTGACTGTCTCATTAATAATGTAAATGAAATTAATCGTTTGTGTTTACGAATGGACATAACTCTTGCTTGCTTTTCGTCACTGAACCGTATTTCGCAGATTAATTCATGCCCCTATTTTTATGTCGCCAAATTTAACGAAGGACACACTAAGTATTGATGATATCAAAACAGGATTCACGCAGTGGAAAATGAAATTTAGAGTGTAGCAGAATATGCTGGTGGTATTCCCTCTTTCCCCTCTATCCTTCTGATCTAGATTACTATCTGGTTCAATTGCTGGGAATTCTAACCCCCGTTCTAACCCCCCCCCCCCCCTTCTCTCTTCTCTCTCTTTCTCTCTCTCTCTCTCTCTCTCTCTCTCTCTCTCTCTCCCTCCCTCTCTCTACCAGCATAATTTCTATTTTCTCTCTCTTTCGCTACTCTTTACGAATTGTTTTCACCTAAACTCTCTCATCTAGTGCACAATCATGGACCATGTAATTTCATTCAGCCGGAGACATCGTGTAGTAGGACAATGTCCAGATTCTGGATCCCTGCACACCAGACGCCTAGCCTTTCCGTCGAGCGTGCGCCCTGTACTGTTCATTCAACTCATTATTATATGGGATCATTTTTAGACTATATTTTGTTTAATCAGTTTAATCACTTGTCACGAGTGCCTTGCAACGACACAACAAACAAGGCTGCAAATGAAATTCGAGCTGGGTTCGTGTGGCGTTTGGGGTAAACTCTGACTGACAGGACCTTGGCGGGGTTTTCATAAACGTGATTAGCTTTCATAGCAGCGGCGGAAATTCGTAATTTATTGAAACATCGCCAAAATCATCATTACCCAGCGAGGCCGGGGAAGGTACGTCACAAGATCTTGCATCAATGGTTGAGTGATGCCTGGTGCGGAGATGCTTAAGAGTGTCCTTTGGGAAGGGGCGTATTCCAACGATTAACAATCCTTCATGTATCACTTCAAAAAATAATCGTCTCAGAATACTGCGACACGCAGAAACAATTATATTGGAGTTAACCGTTTTCGATTCCAACATGACATCATTTATGGGCGTCAATCGGGTCAGGGACAGGGGGACACGGGACAAGTCTCCCCCTTTTTTTTAATGAAAAAGACACCTGAAAAGCAAATAAGGTATGTCCCCCCCCCAAAAAAAAAGTCAAAGCTGAGGACTTTTTTTTTGCTTGTCAGCAAATTTTTGTTGTATCCCCCCCCCCCTATTTTAAGCTGAGGACCCCCTCTTTTTCTTGCTTGACAGCAAATTTTGGACAGTGTTCCAAAAAAAAAAAAAAAAAAAAACATAAAACCGATTGACGCCCTTAATTTTACATATTATATACATTCATTAAAAATTTAAAGATTAAAACTCATGTACAGCAATAATGTACGTGTTGACAGCAACAGTGAATGTAATATTTTTTTCCTTCTCCTTTTTACACATAACTTCATTAAATTAAAACCTACGTGGTTAAACATGCCATATTCCATTTGCCTGCCAAACATTCTCATATATTCCGATTACAGTTCTTCAGCGCAAATGCAATCGTAGTTAATTGTCCGACCATTTATTTTCTAATCAATAAAATCTAATTTTATAGCGCTTTCATAAAGCATCAACTTTTGATGTGTAAGCATTGTAATTGTAATTCTTGAACCAGTTATTTTTCTATTGAAATGTATCTTTGATCCAGTAGAGCCAGTATAGAAGTGTTTTTTTTTTTTTTTTTTTTTTTTAATGTCCATTTCAAGAACGATGGTGATAACGCTATCTTCGTAATTAATACATGACTGGCAGGCAGAGGTCGTTAACGTAATGAGTAGTTCAATTACTGGTCGTTATCATTAAATAACGACCTTGACTCTTATACACGACAAATTCATTTTCAAACTCATCGGTTTCTGGTCATAACTCCTCTATCACGGATCGCGGAGAGTGTACTTAGTTTATCATTTTAGGTAGATGAAAGAGACAAAAACGAATGAATGATGATTAATGCTCATGCAGGCATGTTTAATGTCCTGTGCAGAATAGATATCTCCATCGGGATATAAATCAGAATCAATCTGATGGAGATTGCCTTGTTTAGCAATAGACCGATAGGCATCGTGAATCTGCTAGTAGAAGTGCCGTAGTCGAGTGGTTTAAGGCGCTTGACTGGAGACGTAAAAGTCCGGGGTTCGTTTCCCAGCACGGCACTTATGCCCTTGAGCAAGGCATTTTATCTACATTGCTGTTTTATCTTATATCGAATAAAGTGATGTGCTATATGCATATTGATACCAACGTGTGCATGTGTTGTTTTTTTTTAAAAATGAATCTGCTAGGGTGGTAGTTTGGAGCATATAACTGCAACATTTTTTTTTTTCGTCATATTAATTCATATTGCTTCTATTTCCACAAAAGGGTTATATCCGTTTCTGCCAAGGTTATACTGATGTGATATTATAGGCCTATAATATATATCTGCTTTGCTTTACAGCTCTCCTGTTTCTCTTCCTTCTACCTCTCCGTTATCTTCTTCTCCTTCTCCTTCTTGATTCTCTCTCTTCCTCTCTTTTCTATTCTTCTCTGCTTCTCTTTCTTTTCTTCTACCTCTAGTCGGTTTGACAATTTACAAGCCTAGAAAAAGTTCTTTCCGTTGAAGTTGTTTTCATTGATTTAGGTTCCTATGTGGTTTATGAATATTTTCAGCATGGTTGCCCAAACAGCAACCTTGAGCAATTTGCATAATTTGTATAAATCTGTATGGATACAGGATATGCCACCCAAGATAACTAATACACAGAATGTGTAAACTGAACTACCTACTAATTGTGTATGTCCGGTGATATGGAACTTTAATAGCGTTGTCAATCTTGTGAATTCAACCTTTGATGAAACGAAACGGGTACACTGATGTGCAGGGGCGTAGACAGCGGGGGAATGAGAGGTATGGGGGGGGGGGGATGACATGTACAATCATTCCCCCCCCCCCGGTTTTAGGGAAGGATGTTTGCTTACAATTAAACTCAATTAACATGTTTAGAAATGATAGGAACAGCAATAATGATAATAATTATCATCATTATAACAATAACAACAATAATAATAATAATATTAATTAGTAATGTATTATTATTATGCCTAT
Source organism: Echinometra lucunter (assembly GCA_029962745.1). Lineage (NCBI taxonomy): Eukaryota > Metazoa > Echinodermata > Echinoidea > Camarodonta > Echinometridae > Echinometra > Echinometra lucunter. Next base: position 44,167,397 of record CM057151.1, on the reverse strand, counting down.
GATAATAATAGTTATCATCATCATCATCGTTAATGTGACTGAAATGACGTTTACTATCATAACTATATCGATCATTATTCTGATTTATGTAGTTATTTGTATTACTTTTGGGTAATTTCGGCGCCGTCGCAGTTTTTCTGAAGTGGTGTAACAACAAAAATTTTATGTCTTCTCATCATTGGCGTAAATCCCGGGGGGATGGGGGGATACATCCCTCCACTTTTTTGAGAGGGGGATGGTGTGTACAAATATTCCCCCCCCCCCCCATTTTTTAAGGAAGAAATGATATTTGAATTAATCTTAATAAAAATTTTAATAATCTGTCATAAACAACCATCATATGTTAGAATTTCTATTTGAAAATGAGATTTAAAACCAGAAAAGTGCTTATTTTTGGCTCGCTCGCTTCGCTTGCTCATCACATTTTAGAATTTTTGTTTGAAAATGCGATGGAAAACCAGAAGAGTGGTTATTTTTGGCTCGCTCGCTCATCATATTATAGAATTTCTATTTGAAAATGCGATTGAAAATCAGAAAAGTGGTAATTTTTGGCTTGCTCGCTCGCAAGATAAAAATTAAAATGTGTGTAAGGAGGTCTGTGCAGGTGGGTGAGGGCGTGTATTTATACTTAAGTGTGAGTTCGACAGAAAAAAAAAATTGGCAAAAAAGTCGATCATTCCCCCCCCCCCCCCCAACTCCTCAAAGTGGATTTACCCCGGTGCTGTGCATTCGGGTGTATGTGTGTGGGTGTATGTTTGTGTTTGTGCGCGTGCGCGTGCGTGTGCGTGTGTATATCTGTATACAAAATTGATCCTCGATTTCTCGTGAACGGCAAATCATCCCCCCCCCCCCCCAGGTGTAAGAACCTGTCTACGCCACTGTTGATGTGTGATACTTCCATAAAATAGGGTTTTTTGTAGGTATGTAGAATAAAGTTTAAATATATTTTATGTAATTACAGGTCAGGGTTTAGTACTGAAAATCAAGGAAATGTCAACTTCGTTATCTAAATGATTTAAAACTTAGTCTTACAATCATTAAGAATGGTACTAACAGCGGTATATATCCTTCGTTTTGGCCCATCTTTAAAAAAAAAAAATGTTTACTGCAGCCATAGTCGGACTTAAGTAGCGTTCACGCATAGAATCACATGTCAATGGTTGAAAATATTTGGGCTCTAGCATTAAAAAAAATACAAAGTCTTATAATTGAACAGATACATATGCACATCATTATGCACCCTATATGACTGCAACAATCGTATCATATTTAAGAAAAAAAAACATCTTTTTGAAAAGTACAAATAAGTTGGAAATATACTTGTGGTGTTAGGGTGTTCAAATAACGTTGATTTAATCCATACAGCTAACATTCCACGAAGAGGTACCCCCAAAAGAACTAAACAGTACAAGAAGGCTACCAACCTGCTAGCGCACATTAATACTTGTTCATTAGGAGCAGGCCTACTCTCATTCTAGGTGCAAAAATGTACACTCATAGTTGTTTATAGATATAAAGTTGATATCAACATGATTCTTTGCACAAAAGCATCATTTCTAATTGTAAAAATAACACTGAAATGATTTCCATGTCCCACAAACCCCTAATTGGATGTGCAACCATATCTGATTGTGTGTATTAAGGTCGTTTTGTTTCATCACAGGTTGAATTCACGAGATATGCAACACTATTAGAGTTCCGCATCAGCGCACATACACAATTAGCACGTAGTTCAGTTTGAACATTCTGTGTAAGTTGTCTTTGCGCTGTAAAACCTGTATGTATACAGATTTATGCAAATTGCCCAAAGATGCTTTTGGGCAACCAAGCTGAAAATGTTCATAGACCACTTAGGATCATAAATCAGCCAAAAAAATACAGCGGAAAGAACTTCTCTAGGTTACACTGTCAGTTAAATAGGACTGTCAAACCGACTACTCCTCCTTTTTTTGTTCATTTCATTCTCCTCATCAGTCTTTCTGTATTTCTGTCCTTTCCTTTTCTAAGATTCCTTTTGCCTTTACATGCATATCACTCTTCTCTCTCTCCCCCCCCCCCCCCCCCCCCCCCTCTCCCTCTCCCTCTCTCTTTCTTTCTCTTTCACTGAAAGACATATGCTAATTCCCTCTTTCTACCAAAAATAGTAAGCTCATCACTTGGTCCTGCTTAATTAGGATCTAAGTACTATAACATGATCACAGACTCCAGGGCCCCATGTCATAAAACTTGTTATCAGTAACAACTGATAACAAATTTGCTCTCAGCCAATCAGATGCAAGGATTTCAGTAGCTTATAACAGTTGTTGAAACTTGTTACTGATAACAACATTCATGAAACGTGGCCCTGTAAAAGCAAATGAAGGCTAGAAAAAAAATATATGTTGTTTTATTTGTCTGTTGCAATCATGTCAGGTTACCTAACATGTAACTGACAGATTCTAAGATTTCAGATGGAGCTGCATGAGGTTATTCAATTACCCTTGGGTTGGTTTTCTTAGCTCTTTGTGATCATGTTATATATTTTAAAAATAGAATAAAGTGACGCATCAAATGATATTCACTTATTATATTTTTGTCTTTTGATATTTATAATGATGACATCATATTGTTCTTGAAATAGCTTAAAATCAGACAAAAATATACCTTGTAAAAATTAAACAAGTAATACTTTTGGAACTTAAGACTTGATTCCATTTTGCATAAAGTATTAAACCAGCTACAGATATTACAATACTGCCATCATCACTAGAGCAATAGCTCTCACATTAATGACAGACTACTGTCTGGTTTATAAGGTTAAAGGTAATAAGCAGTAGTGGGAAAGGTGGCGCTTTGAATATTTAACTACTTTGTCAGGTGGAATGAAAATTGCTACATGAACTGATGTAGAATGACTAATTTCGAACATAGTTGCCGTTTTTTTTTTTAAATATTTGTTTAGAAATGGCTAAAATATCAATGGAAGAGTTCTCAGCGCGGGCCCACGTTGAAAATTCACAAGTGTAAACAGTGTGTGCGAACCACTCTGCGCCGTTGAGCCGAGAGCATCGGGGTAGGTGGTCCGTAGCGAGGGTATAAGGTAATGGTTGATATACGATCGTTTGAATTATTTCACTGAAAATCACCGGAAATCGTGAATAGAATACTAGATTATCTCACTCGTGTATCTTTTCATGCAAGCCGAACAATATGAGAATATATTTGATCAGTTTCATGCCAACTTTCATTTTGCTACCACTACTGTTTATTACCTTTAATACTCGTGCTACACAGTAATTGGTTTGTAAATCCAAGCATCAACTCCCAAAGGAATGTCTTTGAACATTATGGGCTAGATCATCCTAAAATAATTTGCACATCTATATTAATCTCTTTATACATATTCACACTTTGTACATGTTTAAATACTCATCAATGATATATTCATAAGACAAAATATAAATTATACTCAATTTTTTGGAATTAGATTGGATGGATTTCACAAAGGCAAAATTGAATACTTCATGTTTTGCATAAATACATATTCCTAACATACATTTTTTGAAAGACTTTGTGGATTCAATAACCAAATATATTCCTTTCATTCACAACATAACCCTCCAACTTCTGGTAGGAAATCCTATTTGAATCAGAATTCAAACTGATTCACATTCTAATCCACAATTTAGGAGCACATTCCTTTCCCGCATTCTTATATATTGCATCAGAAATAAAATTTATCAATTAATACACCAAAGTAGAAAGAGATGGAATATTAAAAGGATATAGATGGAATACCTTGTCAACGTAGAACAGTGACTTTGTTCTTAATGTAAGTAATTTGTTTGATGAAACAATAATTTGTTCAACGAATCAGCAATTCCTTCAATTTCTTGATATCAACTCCAAGCAGAGATAATTGTGATGGGGAAAAAAAAAAATCAATCATAAATGAACAATTTTGACACACAATTACTTAAGATCAAAATTTCTGGGCTTGCTGCATAATTCAAACTCACATCATAAGATTTGATCTTTGATGATTCTCAATTAATTTTCTTTCAAAATCTGAACGTTTTATTTGGCAAGGTTGTTAGATGCTTTCATGAATTGCGGACTTGCTGTTTTTTCTTCTAATTCTTCTTCTTCTTCCTCCCTGTAAAATGCGTCCTTCAGGGTTAAAAATTGAGCCACTGCAGAGAGGTGTACAAGTAGTCATTGGTGAACATAGACAGACTCATCATTTTCTAATATCCTCTCCTCTCTCTCTCTCTCTCTCTCTTGTTCTTCTTTTCCTGTCTCTCTTTCTCTCCCTCTCCTAATCAAGTTGAATGTCCTGATGTTGTACCTATGCATAAAACTGTAATGAGTTATATCCACAAGATTTCCATAAACAGTTTGAGGCAACAACTATTAATGTAGTTCAATTCATTGAGAAGAAATCATCAAATTTGATCAATCTCTTTTAACCCTTTCACTACTTATTCTGTCGTTTCCAAAGGCATACTACCAGAATTTATGGAATCCCACGGCAATGGTTCAATAGCAGCCCTGTCAGCCTGTCATCTTTCTGCTAAACATCATCCCAAGGACTTGTCATGTTGTGAGATTGTGTTCAGATGATCTGGACGCTGATCACATGGAAACCTTGGTGATGTGACCTGGAGATGCATTCTGGGATTGCCGAAGGTCATCTTCATCATCAATGACAGCAGGAGAGTGTCTTAGAGAGGAGCCGGGTGGAGTGTGGGGTGGAGACGGGTGGAGCCTGGACCCAGAATCTTGAGGATAACAAGAACGAAAGAAAAGATGGATACAAATATTACTTTAAACATTACTAGATATACTTTTAAATGTCAGTTACAACACTGATTGCCCCAAGAACAATGGCATGGAAAAACAAGGCAATTACAGTAATGTGTCTCGCCACGTTTGTGTGCAATCATTCATGCAGGTATATTTTAACATTTGACCTCATTTGACCTACATGTTTGACGTACATACATGACCTTTGACCCCAAATAACATTGAGATCCCTGTATTAAAGCAATCTACCATCCAAGTCAGGTTACTAATGGGCTTATCCTTGAAAGTTACCAATCCCAGAAACTTGCAGGTAAATTTAAAAATGTGACCTCATTTGACCTTTTACCTACATACATGACCTTTGACCCCAAAATTACATTGAGGTCCCTACAGAGCATCTGCCAGTTTCACCACGAATGGACAAATGGTTGCAAAGTTGTTCAAGTTTCATAAGCCTTACAAACAGACGACAAAAGGACAGACACCGCTAAGGATCCTTGAGAATTTTGATCATATTCTGACATTTCCTGAATGTTTTAATGAAAGCATTAACAAATAATGAGAAGTTACAATTTACATCATACCACGGCACTATCAAAAATCAAACAATGTAATGACTTTGATATACCAGGTATTGTTTACATGTAGTCAAAGAATGGTCAAAGCTTTAAAATGCATATTTAAAAAAATATACATCAAATGGCTGTCCATCTGTATTTGGCCTTCTGTTGAGCATTTGAAATTGTATATAAGCTTTTACGTAGATTTCCTAGAAGAATATTTTGTTTTTTTCATAATCACATGGTAACGGTTGATGATAGATGGAACCATACCCATGCTTTTTTGTTGTTTGTGAATCACATAATATTTCACAATCTTTTCCTCCAGCCCACACAACAGAACTTGCACGCATCTGCAAAGAAATCCTTTCATACCGGCTAAACTTTTAATAGCAGCACTATTCAAATGTCATCTTATACCACACACAAGTCGATCAATAATTCCCAAACTACAAATGCCGGCAAAAAAAGGAGACTCGGGCATGACAGAGAGAAGCAGGGAGGAGTACACGAAGAAGAAAGAAGAAGGGAAAAAAAGACCTTACGGTAATCGCTGTAATTGGGCCCCAGAATCGTGAGTGTGCTTGGGCATTCAACAAGCTTCTCTCGCCACTTCATATAGGAGTGGAGAAGTGATATGCCCACTGAATTGCAGAGAAGCATGTTCTTAAACAGATTGCCCCCTTTTCAATGGGAACCGTTCCAGATTCAAAACTTTAGAATCTACTCACATTTGTGCCATACACCTGTGTAAGACAATGCTCAAAAAAGCAGTTTTTTAACTGTGCCACATTTTTGAAAGTGCCGCAAATGGCAATTATTAATAGAATTTTGTATTTTGTCTCTGTTTTCTTTTTCAGACGAGTGACTCTCTTCCGCAATCTATTTCAAACTAGGCTTTTTGCAAACGGGGCACTATAATGTTTAAACATATAGCACACAGACACAAACTTAATTTCAGAAAAATAATTCTAGAATTAATTCTTTTATATATATATATATAAGATTATTGTGTAAATAATAACTTTCAGAGGCCTACACAAATCTAAATGCAGTGACATGATTTCCTACAAAAGAACAATGCTATCAAGAAAAATGCAATCGTCTATATCTTTCCAATAAAAGAAAGTTATTCATTTCATAAAGTTTACATGCTCAAAAAGTAATCAAAAACATGTGATCATGAATGAAAACTACTATTTATCTACTTCATTTAGAAAAGGAGAAGAGCCTACAATTCCTCTCTAACCCCCTTATTCAACAAATCTTGAGCATCGCAAATAGGTATATCCTTTCATTTCAAAGCTTGTACTTTTATATTCTATGTGTATATTTACTGAGACTGAATGCAATGTCTGTTGTACACAGAAGCAAATCTTGATTTAAGACCGCGGTTCCGCAAGCCTGTGACTGCGGGGTTGTTCGACTCTTTGAGCAGCTGCGACATTGTCACCACCGCAACGATGACCAATCCTTTGGGGGGTCACAAGGAGCATTTAGCATGGCTACTGGGTGGAGTAGGCCTTGTAAAGTAAGAGGGTAACCGATGCTCTCCCGTCACAAGTACCTCTTCATTTCTCTAGATATCAACACTTATGCACCGCCACACTGGACAAGGAATATTTGCTTCCTCTCTGCCTTCCCACAGGATGCCTATGTACTCTGCCGCTAACAAACTGAGCCTTGCTTGAGAAATCCCCAGCATGATGTGTTTGAAAAGAACCACGTCATGTTACCCTCGACAAATATTGGCAATGATCGACTGACGTGCCCTGGGAGATTGTCCATGGGGAGGGAGGTGTAGCGCATAATTGAAAACTCTTCTAGGTTTGGAGGGGCAAGAACATTGTGTGATCCGTGGTGATGAATGTGGTCGACGATGATCTTTTCCTCACACTTCCTTTGCACTTGGAACGATTCCTCCAGCTTGAAAAATGATTCGCAGCTGTGGCATGACAATCAATAAAAGAGAGACTATTTTGTTCGCTGAACTACTAAGAAGGTAATCATGAGTGCAATTGCTGGATGTACAAAACGTCATGAGAGGTTTATGAAAGATAATTCTGTTAATACTTTAACTAATGAAGTTATGAACATTACTCTTGAAGTATAAGAATTAGATAATTCCTTGAAAGACTATAAAAAGACTTTAAAAAAAAAATCCCTCCCTCCCTCCCTCCCACAGAATTCACAGCATCTAGCATCAGCAAAAGAGAAAGCATTAGTAATAAAGACTAAGAATTCATAACAGAGAAGAGGAGATAGGAAAGGAGAGAAGGAGCTAGAAAGGGGAAGATGAAAGAGAAAGAAACAAATGTAATTGTAGGATGGCATCAAAGAAAGAACATGGGATTGACACAAGAATATGTATGCAGAAGAAAAGAGTACTAGAGAACTGTAGTGTCAAACATGAAATGGAGATAGAGAGCGTGAGAAAGAGAGAGTAGACATGGAATTGAATACGAGGCTAATGAGGCTGCTGGTACAAAAAAGACTCATCTGAAATGAGGATAATTCATTTAGGCATTTACAAATATATATACCAGTACATAATGACAGTGGTATCAACAGAAAATGTTCAAATTGGCAGTTCTAGTTCTTTTTCCAACGGCAATCGCTTTTATTTGGCCACCATCATAGTTTGCTGATTATCAAAATTGTCCTTTCATACCCTGCGGTCTAGATTCTGAGGGCATTCCAAGTTGACATTATTTCATTACTCTTCAACGCTGCCCATTTCGTATTGAGGGTTGGTGATTTTTAAAGAGGCATACAAAAGGAATATACAGTGACACACAAATAGAGGATGCAAGGGGGAAAATGTAGCAGAAATGAATCAATTGCTTTTTGCAACATTCATGTTTAAAGATACACTGTATGCACATAAGGAGGAAGGAAACTAAAAGTGAGGGAATAGAGGCAGAACTGAATTAGGGTCAAGATAGAGAGGAACTGAAAGAAAGAGAGAGAGAGACAGGTCAATGTACGGATTGTAAAGAGAGAACAAATGAGAGGGAAAAAAATGGTAAATAATAACAGCTCCTCATAAACTGAAGTTCAGATGATTTGTAAATTCTTAATGAACTATACTGTATGCCCTGCCATTCTCATTGATATCATGGTCATTTAACAGAAAAATGATTTACAACAATTGAATAATAACAGGAGAAACTCCCCTTTCAAATTCTTGCGTAGGTTAATGCACCCCTACAAGGAGGAGCGGAGTCATCCAATCTGCCCCTCCTCCTCCATTTACCCCCTGTACTATGATTCCCAACTAGGGAAGTCCTAGGTGAATGGGTAAACAGGGATACTTTTCACATCCTCTTGACAATGGCCATCTTGATGACTTCCAAACACCACCTCGCATTGCATTTCATCACCACCACCAAGAGTCTTGGGTTTCCATGGTAATGATTCAGCATCTTTTGCTCCAATTTGAGCTCCAAGCCTACCCTAGTTTCTCAACCAACTGGGGAGGGATTAATCTGTGTCAATGACCAAGATAGAGTAAGCGGGAGTGGCAGGAAAGGCTAGTCACAGCAGAAAACAAATTACGAGCACTGATTTTAGCGAGGGAAAACTGATGACGCCACATTCACAAAAGGGCTCCTTAAAGGAAGCTTTTGTGATGAGGTGCAGAAATTTTGCTACATGTGACAACTGCCCTCCATAAGAATGGGCACACCATTTCCCTTCATCTGGATTCCTTTTCTATAATAGACAGTATCTGTTCTATTTCATTTGGCCATTGTAGAATACATCCTGCTTCACACCTTGCATAATACAATATTCACTCCTTTGCAGATTTCCTTGTTTTTCTTTCCTCCCCCTCCACCTTTCGTTTTGCATCTGAAAGTCTCGCATATATGGGAAAATTCCAAAGGTTATCATTTTTCATAAAGATATTAGCCACCTTTTCTTCATTGACAAGGATAAAAATATCATTGCACAAAACTCCCTGCCATTTAAAATAAACAACTACACACAATGTGATGAAAGTCAAGAGAAAATCTGTTGACTAAATGAGTTTGGTAGCAAACCTACATAAAGTAATCTACAAGTCAAACAGCAAATGTGTCGGTAAAGAGAGCATCGATTTCGGCAAGAGCATTCAGTTGTATCAACAACAACACTAAGTACATGCAATAGATGAGGTATTCAATGCCACACTCAATCTCAGATATCAATTACAGGTAACTGGATACCCAACTCTTTCTGCCCTGACCACATTTATAATTGAATGCATGAGTGTATAATATAAGAGAAATCATGTCAGTCACGTCCACAAGATGACAACAACACTCCTGACACTCTTAGACGTGATAAACGTCTTGAAACGGACCAATGCATCACTCGCTGAATTCTTACAGCATGGTAATGGAATGAACTTGACATTTCCCATCCTACATCACCATGCATATTTTAGGAAAGAGATCAGACACTTAACACATTAAAGGCATTGGCTAACATTGTTATGATTTTAAAAAAATCTCATTTTGTTACTTAAAAATGGGATAAACATTAGGGTTATAGTGTAAAAATACCAGTGTGAAAGTTTCAGAGCATAATATCCACGGGAAGTATTTTTAAATATTAGAAATGTGAACCGATGTTTGAAAAATATACGAGGGTCGGTTGCATAGACCCAACGTAAGGAGTGCGCATGCGCACATGACTCAACGGACCGCACTGTGTGTATTGACGTATCACGCGGCGGAAGGCAAGTAACGGTATTTTTGAATTCGTACAAACGGTCCTCTTAGTTCAGTGTCTCTCGAGACGAAAGCTAATAAAATCGCGGTTTGCGCCTAACTTACAGCTTTTCATTCCAAATTATGGTTGGTTTCAGGGTTTTTGAGTATAAATACAAGTACTCATACACATGTTTCATCTTAGTTTGAGAATTTTTTAAATCAGCTGCTCACAAAGTTAGCCAATGCCTTTAAGTACAGGTAGGTGTGAGAAGAGAAAAGTGAAGAGAAAGGTGTGATCAACTATGCATTAATTTAGGTTATGAACACAATCTAACCCAAACTGGAAAATTAGCTCTACAGTGTGACACATGTTCATTGCATGCCTCACAGCAGTAATTAAGTCATCTGTTAAGAGCCAAAAGGGACTAAAATCTGTGCTAAGTGCCCTTCTGGCTCTCAGCGAACAAACTGTTGATATGGGGGGAGGGAGGGAGGAAATGATGACTACAGGTTATCAGCAAGTACATAATTTCGATGGTGGGTGGATGGCCAAAATAAGACGAGCAAGACTGCTAAACCTATCAACCTGTTAAACTCTAATCGCACCCTCACAAGGAGAGGTGTCGATGTGCTTAAAGCAAATAGGTACATGCAAAATCGTCGAAAGGGCTATCCATACATATATGTAAGCATTTTCAAAATATCTTGACTTTAAATATAAAAAATAGCCTCATGACAAACAGAAAGAAAACAGTCAACAATATCTGCATTATACTGTTTTTTGGGAGCAAAGAGAGGTCAAATCTTTGTCAAAGGATATACATGTAAGTTAGCAACTTTTATAGCTCTACATCTACATCACTCCTTGATATGTCTGCCTTCTCATGATACAGCAAAGTAGCAGGTAGCTTTAAAAGTACAAAATGTAGACGTTTGAGATGATGACTAAAAATGCCTGCACAAGAGAGTGAATTTGACGAATGGCACAATAAAATCAAAAGGAATCTTGTGATGTACTCTAAGCTTTCCAAGGCCTTGAGAACTGGTTCTGTAAGCCTTTATGACATATTTTGAAATTGGACAGACAACAGGATAGATGCCCTTGATATTTGAGCCTTAAGCAGTCAATATCGCTGGTAGATGTTAGGGTAATTCAAAAGAAAGTGCACATGAAGGACAGCAAAAAGGGTATTTCAAACATTTAACACTGCCAAATTTGTGACATAATGACCATCGTTGTTGTACACAGTGTCATGCATCAAATCGTCAACTATGACATTTCTAGACATGTGCATCACTCATTATCTCTAAAGGTACTATTTTGTACATGAATATCTCAAATTTGCCACCTGAAAGGAATTGGCATGATTCTAACATAAAACGGTGTAAAAAGACCTTTAAATTGGAAGGTGTCTAAAGAGGATTCTGCTTTTATAGGGAATGCATCAATTATTCTCTCACTAGATATTTTACAATGTGGAGCCCTTCTCAGTCTGTCAAAGTAATGTCACTGCACTTTTTAGACACATAGGCCTGAATTCACTAAGGAGGATTACTTGAAATAAGTGTAAATGAGAGTAAATAAGCGTACATAAGCATAAGCGAACATGTAAAAGTGTGTTACTAGCCGCCCATTGCACAAGAGGACATGCACGTTTTACGCTTTTAACCATGATTAAATACAAACCTCTTTTGCGAATGCAAGCCTAAATGTTCTGCCTATTTCTAATGAATGTACCGGTACTGTGAATTACTTATGCACTGCAAAGAGATGGGTCTCATGATCAGCTCATAAGGAATCTTTTGTCAGAAATCTACTCCTATTTTTTTCTTTTCTTTTTCTTTTTTAAAATTTTTATTTATTTGTTTTTTCATTTATTTGTTTATTTTATTTTATTTTATTTTTTTTATTCATTTATTTATTCATTTATCTATTTATTTATTTTTTTTTTTTTTTTTTTTTTTGGGGGGGGGAGTAATTCTATGCTGGGGTTAATACTTTTCTGGGGTTTCTTTTCTTCCTGTCCAAAGTGATGTAAACTTGTTTATTCAACAGAATCAAACAGAATACAGTATCATCCCTGGTCACCCCCCCCCCCCCCTGCCCTTTGGTCAACCCTGCTGACCTACTCTTCCCACTCCATCACCCCTCTGGCACTCTTTCCTTTAATCTTATCTAGGGTCCCAGGGCACCCACAGCACCTGGTAGGCTGATGGTGTAGTGAGCTGGTATGGTAAGGCCAACTAACATCCTTAATTCAGCGGGTTGACATACAGTACGTTTAGTGTGTTCAGTGTTCACATAGCGTTTTAATCCAGGACAGAAACCAGGGGAGCGTTTCATGAAGAGTTTTGTCGGTGAAAATCACTGACAAATGTTACAAGCTACTGAAAATCCTTGCATCTGATTGGCTGAAAGCAAATTAGTCAGTGAAAATCACCGACAAAACTCTTCATGAAATGCTCCCCTGTTCACTCAGAGAGCCAAGATTGTTGTTAACTCACCAATATCATCCTGTTCAAATACAGTGCCCACACTTACATTTTGTTCAACGAAGGCACTGTATTCACACAAATCCTACATGAGTGTTTCAGAAACACAGAGCTAAGGTTGATATTGTACTCAACAGTGCCACTAACTGTACGTTTACACAATCCTAGATGAGTGCTACACTACTTAGAAATTCTACCGAAGAGCTCACATCGATGTTGCATTTGACAGTAACAACATGAAGAGCTCACATTGGTAACGTCCAGACATCATCTTTTTACTTCTTGGACATGGGTCACAAAAATGTGTGTCTAATGTGTCTGACCCATAAAGCATTATAGGGGGCTGTTGAAATTTTTTTCCTATGAATTTTAAGCACGACTGAGGTAAATCGCTCCTCTGACTCCTGTTAACCTGTTGTATCCAATATGAGCTGTCCTGCTGTATCCTCTAAAAGGATTCTTTGTTAGATATTCTCTTACGCAAAACCATCACAGTATTCCCCTGGATACCCAGAGAGGCTGGGAAGGGTGCGCCCCATAGCTTAGTGCAATAGATATATATCAGGTGGGTTACTTCTCTCTGCATATATTCATCCTTTGGTACGACCTTGGTGGAACCAGCACACGTGTTAGGGTAGACAGCCTGCGACACTCAAGATTTGTTTCAGTCATTTCCATAATTCATGATGTACGCAGTTCATTTTGTCTTGAAGAGTTCCTTAATACAGCTTCCTGACCAAGAGATATTTCAAACAGCTCCATTTCGTGCCAATTTCTAAGATTTCTGTTTAACACTTCAATGAATTACTATAATCCTGCTTCCTATTTGAATTTATAAATGTGCCTTGCTCTTGGGAATGGATCACATTTCCAAATGTCATATGTCTCTTCCTTTCAGTATTCTTCAGGACTCTGCTTTACATCATACCCACAAGCAGGTCAATGCACTGAAACCATCTGAACAAGAAAAAAAAAGAAATCTGTGATTTGTTCTTCTTCTCTCTATCTCAGGCTATGTCAGTTGTCATGTTTATGGGCTTTTCTATAACTATATACACATGACATCATAAAAGGCAAAAGGGATTCCCCCTCAGAATAATTCTTTCTATGACTGCACGTAAAATAGCAATTTGTTAAGAAGTGTTCCATATTATATTGGTAATGGAGAGACAAAAATTTTAAATTTTTCGGGCAATACGACAGCAAACACAAGAACAAAAAAAAGAGTGGGGAGAATCCGGTATTCATGGAGTAATATTTGAAGATACTTGGAGCCCATATCATGCTTGTGTATTATGACTGTCAAGTAGATCATAAGGTAACATGTACATCTGAATTAAAATACAATGCTACTCTTTTCTCTCTCTTTAACATGCAGCTACATGCACTTCCAACTAAATAAATAAAAAAATAAATGAAAAGACAAATAGCTAAGTAAGTAAATAAATGAATAAATAAATAAATGAATAAATAATTAAAGAAATGAATGAATGAATGAATGAATACACAAATAAAGAAATGATTGAATAATTAGATAAATAAATAAATACATACATACATTAATAAATAAAAATAAATAAATGAAAATAACTAAATAGATAATAAATGAATGAATGAAAAAATAAAAAAATATATAAATGAATGAATGAATGAATATAGCAACTATGATGTACAAAAACAATGTACTGGATAAAAGAAATGGAGATGAAGTTGCTGGGATGGGATTAATAAATAAATAAAAATAAATAAATGAAAATGACTAAATAGATAATAAATGAATGAATGAAAAAATAAAAAAGATATATAAATGAATGAATGAATGAATGAATATAGCTACTATGATGTACAAAAACACTGCACTGGATAGAAGAAATGGAGTTGAAGTTGCTGGGATGGGATTGTGAGAGGGGAGGAGAGAGAAAGACATGTAGTGATGGGAACAGAATAGCAAAAGAGAGGGATAAAAAGAGTGGGAGTATGAGTGAGTGCAGTAAAGAGATATTTTGGATAGGAGTGTAATAAGATTTGTAGCGGTGTTTCAAAGCAGGCCAATCAATTCATCAATTCCAATAAGACCATTAAGCCTCTCACAGAAAAGGTAACAGCATTTTCAGTGACATTACTTCCCCGAACATCCCGTTAACTTACATATGCAGATATCAAAACTTGAGTCAGGGCATGGCGGACCTATTTTTGGCACAAAAGGAATTCAAGTGTAGATGAATCGGACTTTTATCCCATCACGCCAAACTGATTTTGATCTGATAAAGATGTGCCTATGAACTGGTGGGTGGGTGGATCTAATAAGCCATGCTGTCACAATCTCTTCCGTTTTCCCGCTATTCAGTCCTCTCAACGACCACCAAACTGTCTTAATCTAATAGACTGAAGCGATATGACCATGAAGGAGAGATGGCAAGAGAGGAAAAGGAAACAGGGAAAATTAGAGGGAGATAAAGAAGGAAAATCTACGGCAAGTACAAGAGACGGGATAGATTTCGAGTGATGATGATATAGGGTAGCATAAGTAGGGCAGAATGAGGGAAAGAGAACATTCTCGAGACAGGCAGAGGAAATACTTGTACACGTGATTGGGTTACAGAGAAAGAATGAAGAAGATGGGGGAGAAAGAGAGAGAGAGAGAGGAAATAGAGAGACACAGAGAGGATGACAAAGCCAGAACATTTTTCAAAATCATTAAGTTACACAAAGGTGTTAAGGAAAATATTCATAAGATGTAAAGATGTTCCTACATTATAGAATTACTGTACTTTCTTCAGACTTAACTTAGAATTGTTGGTCACAGGTACAGATCATTCCCATATAGGCAGATTTTCCATCGGTTTCCTTTCTGTTCATACCAAACACCTTCTAGCCGATACAAAGCATATTCCTTAGTAGGTCAGGTTAATAATTATCCATCGTATGAAACAGAAACAGCACATGTATGTATACAGAGGTGTAGAGAAATATCATTTCAGGCATAGGGGAAGGGGGCTGGAAAGAAAAGATCATCAAAATATTGAAATGTTTAATGGTGGCAAATTAAAAGTTAGACATAAAATGATGTAGATGAAAATAAGTATTATCTAACATTATTGCAAATATATGAAGAAAAAAATGGGGAGGAATACTGAATACCAATATGTATGGGTGGATGTAGATGCTATCAAATGGGTGGTATAGTGGTATCACTAAGGTAGGAACAAATGGAGATACAAAGTTAGGACTGAACCAAATTCACAGGAAAAAAGATGAGTAGAAGAAGAAATGGGGTCAAAAAGCTACAGGAAAAATGCAGGATAAGAAGGATGGAGGGGAATAGATTAGAGATTGAAATAAATTACAGCTTATAAGAAGGTAGTGGAATACAACATGAGAATGAAAAGAGCAGTTGAAAATGAGAATGAAAATAGGACATGGCAGTAGAATATACAAGTAGGTCACACAGTGGCCATGATGAACTATCTGTCATCAAAATCTAATATTCACTGCTGACAGTCAGAAAGGCATTGTCTCTTTGTAACATGATAAGAGCTAAGGTCCTTCTTGCTCTTAATACAGGATATAAACTCCATTAACTTTTTTTTTTTTTGGGGGGGGGGTGGAATCGCAATTTAAGAGAGGTGGTCATACTCTAAAATGAGACATGACTGGGTAGGTTTAGGCACACATTGACCAGTTTTCTATCACCAGTCCAAGAGAAAAGCATGCCAGTTCATGTTCACAACTTTGTTGATTTAGGAAGTGGTTTTCTTTTTCAAAACTCCTACTCCTACCTCGACATGAACCTTATGGTCTGGAAAAGAACCCAAACAAAACTAATAGATATCCACGGGGGACATTTAGATGCATAGATATGGCTAAATGTCAAAAATAATTATGGTTTGATAGATGCGTGTAAATCCTAACCAACAACAGCAACAACAGACAGAGGAATAATAATCCTGGGGGTATAAATCGCGATGATTTCTCATTAATCACAAAAATAATATCCGTCGAGATCAGAATCGCATGAAGCTAGAAATCCATTTCGGAAATAATCATTTTTACAAGATATTTCATTTGATGATGACATTCACCTTTGAATGTCTGGAATTCACAATACACAGAAGGTCCACTGGTATGAGGAGGGAAGGCTGGATAAAGAAAGTATAATAGAAAAAAAATAGAGGACAGATGAAGAGGAAAGACAGAGAAGGAAATGGCAATGGGTGGAGCCGGTTGGGGAAACAATTCCAGTTAAAGCCTGGATTGAAAGAAAACACAAGGAAATGTAGTATTAGAGAAAGAGAGAGACAGAACTGGAGACATACACATAAATCAACAGACAGAATTAACAACAGGAGAGAAAGAGAGAGAGAGAGAGAGAGAGAGAGAGAGAGAGAGAAAGACAGAGAGAGGGAGACAGAGAGAGGGAGGCAGAGAATTACGTTTGGGAGAGAGAGAAACCTTGCTCTGGTCATGTGAGATTTAAAGTTGGTCTCATCTAAATCTAATCTGTCTGCCTCTTGAGACACATCAGATGAATATGGCTTAATGTGAGCTATAGAAGCATGTGGAATTTCAATATAATCATGCCCGATAACACTTGGACTATGGGGGGGGGGTAGAAAAACATCTGTATTCAATGACTAAGTATGTACATTGTACATGGGTATCAACCCTACTGGAATGGTAGAAGGAGTAAAGAAGATTATAGAGAGAATTAAACCTTCATGAACAACCACGGTCAGTCCCTGGGAATAATTCAGGGACTATAAATAGTCTCTCAAGTTTCTTTCCAGACAGAATTAGTTGTGGTAAATAGAATAAGGTAGTGGGGGGGGGGGAATAGAAATGCACTTCATCTAGTTGATTGCATGTATGTACTTACATGATGGGAAACATGACATCCAAGCATAACATCAATGATTTATTTTATATCAATAAAACATTTTCATATCTACTACAGATGTACATGGCTCCATAGGATGAGGTAAGTGAGGAAACGAAGTATGTAACCTACAAGGTAATGATAGAAGACCATGGCACAATAAAGAGAAGGTATGAGAGAGGGAGAAAGAGAGAGGGGGGGAGGGGTAGGGAAAAAAAGATAGCAAGAGAGTGGTGGAGGGAGTAACTGAGAGATAAAGATATATATAAAGACACAGGCAAAGTGAAAGGTGAGGGAGAGAGAAAGGTAAGGAAGAGAAATATAAAGCAGAGAAGTATACATCATTCATGTAGGAACAGAAAAAAGGTGACGTACACTGCACTGTAGAAGGTGATAAACAAAAAGATAGAGTGAAAGAGAGATGGAGAGAGACAAATGGAGACTGAGAGATAAGAGGAAGTATGGAGTAGAAAAGAGATAGAGTGATGGAAAGAGGAGAGAGTTAGACAGGACAAGGGAGAAGAGAAAAGAGAGAGAGGGATAGGCATAAATAACAGTGAAATAGAGGAAGTCAGCACAGAAAAGAGAAAATAGAGAAAAACAGTAGCAGAGAAGAAAAATTATAAAATAAATATTCAAAGAGAAAGAATTAAGAAAGATATTGAATGAAAAAATGAGAAAGCAAAAGGAGTTCAAAATTGTCAGGCAGTGAGTTCAATATCATAGCACACCTAGGAACCTTATTTTAAGGCATGTCCTTGAATATTTTTTAGTCCGTGCAATGCCAGACAATCAAGTAAAAGTGCTTTTATCACTTTCTCACTGCCATCAACCTAAATAACTCATTCATTTGGTCATTACTATCAAAATAGAATAAATACGGTATACACATGCTGTAGTAGCATTTTAAACATTCTCTCCTATAAGAAATAAGGTATAAGCTAGTTGTTTGTCATCAGCAATTTGGGAGATTTGCTCTGGTAGATTAGAGATTTCCCTTAACATTTTGCCTGTCTGTGAGTGTGTGTTTCCTTTATCACTTTTCTAGAACTAATTTGGTTACCACTGTTGCAAAACTTCTGTGGAAATGAAACGTAATGAGAAATGAAAAGGGAAGCTTGTATAGCTAACATGTCAACTGCATGTCATCTAATGATCTTAAACTATCACAGGAAAAAAATTCATCCAAAATGAGATCAAATCCCGAATGGACACATCTTCCAAATGCTTCATTACAAAAACAGTGATAAAATTCTAGTTGGCAAATTCAGATTCTCCAACTTTCTGGGTCATATTCTGTAAAGGTGTAAACATAGAGGGCTCAAAATCCACACTGTAAGGAGTCATATTAGGAATCAATTCATTTTCAATGGAAATATCTAAGACTAAAATAGTCTAATTTACACTCTAATGAGTAATACAAACCACAACTACTTATGAAAAGATTCCACTATACTGAACATGGATTTCACCCGTAAATAAGGTAATCCCTAATATGACTCCTAATTTAAGCATGGATTTTCACTCCTGTAAGATTACAAGAATTCCTTTTGGGTTTTTTTTTATATAAAAGGATGGACTTTAGGGAGCTTTGTAAAGTATACAGTTTAATGACTGATATGAACATTATTATTTTGTCAATATCTGTCAGACTATCAAAAAAGGATATTAAGTTTTAATCAATAAAACTAAATATGATCAAGTCACAAAAAACACAATAAGAACAATTTTGTCCCAGAAGGCTATCTGATGGCATTCCAATTCTACAATTAAAACAAAATATCAACGAGGAAGCCTTCCTCTTTTTTTGCTCTCTTTCCCTCACTATCACAATCATCCATTATTGATAATTAGCTCAATTCGACTTCAGGAATGACTAAGCATCATATTAAATGTCTAATAATTATACAGTAGAATCCATTTTCTAGCCCATTTCCTGACTTACAGCACCTTTGATACGACCCACTATTTCCACTCTCAGTCATCGATATTAATTGAGTGAGTATGTACTAATGGAGGTTACTACATGTATGATGTTAACAGGTATTTGCATCAATGCATCCTATCCTCAATTCTGAGAGTAACATTACGTCACTCCGCAAGTGAGCTCATAAATGACAGGTCATTCAGCATGCATCACACCCTTAATGAGACATTCAACAGTAATTACTTCTGAAAAAAGTGCCATGTTTGACAATTTAGAGGAAGTCATTCATACTCTTAAATGAAATTTAGAAGTATATATCACTTTGATATTTGAGTTAAACAATGACAGTGCCTTTTCAAAAATTTGTTCGAGTATTCATAGTTCCTAAATAATTTTTTAAAGGAATTTAAAATTGCAAATTTCTTAATGCGCTAAATGGCAACCTGAATCATCACAGAAATCATCGCAAACATGCATGGTAGTAGTATTACATGAAATTCAAAATAACTTCGTTCTTTCAATGGCAGTTGGAGTTTGGCATTAAAGTAACAGCTGAAGACTATTGAAAGCAAAAAATGATAAGATGCCAAAGACTTTTTTATTCACTTTGATTTTCTATTTAAAGCAAATACTTCCTCCACAAAGTGTCATCATAAACTGATTTTAAGGAAATTTTTTTGAACATGAGATTTATAAGAAAAAGAAAACTCAAAGAAATGTGATACTTGTTATAATACACCTACAAATACATGTATATCGAAATTTTGCCAGCAGGTATAGTCAAAATAAAAGTTCTGCTATAGATAGAATTCATAGAATTGATAGAATTCAAGATATGAAGAAAAATAAATAAACATGACTGTTACATCACAAAGGAAAGAATACAGAGGATAAAGGGATACTATGAAAACTCTTTTATTACATGTTGTTAAAATAACTCCAGCTCTTTTAATGGTGAAGAATGAAATCTAGTTTTCACTTGCAAGCTTGCTTTTGAGAAATAATTCAATGCGAGGTAGATTTGTTTCATAAGAAAAACATAAGTCTGTATGACAGAAAAACAAGAAATGCCTGGGGAGAAAGGAAGTATGGAAAAATGAAGAAAATATAAATAGATGCAAAATAAACCTTAACCTATATTTTCCCCATCTTAATGATAGAACCTTAATCAGTGGAAAAAAAGAAGTTTGCGAGTGTTACTGATAAATGTTCTTAAATTCCTGTTACATTCATGTAAACAAATGGATGAAAATTAAAAAGCGAACACCTACTTGTACTAAAACTACAAACACTGATATGTCTCACTATCACCGCTAATCTGAGATCACAGGACCACTATTAGCACCACATTACTTCTTTTCAACTTTATCAGCATCACATCATATAAGAACAATCAGACCTTGAACTAAGCAGCATATTGCCATTCCCTAAAGACGTTTCGCAAGTATGAAAACCCAATCAAGTCCGTGCGCCTGCAATAAAATGAAAAGAGTGAGTGATGCCCGTATCATTCACACGAGTTTCAAACAGCCTGAACGTAATCGTAACAGGCAAACAGGGAAAACCGATACCATTAGCCTGGCATACGATTCCACCATTCCGACAGGTTTCTTGCTGGATGGCAACATTCGCAATAAAGTGGGCACAAAAAGGGCTGCATGTGTCTGCTCGGTTTAAGATGTGATTAAAAGGATATTTCTGGCTCTGTGCTTTTTCATCTACCTTCATGCACCAAGACTTCACTTGGTGCATGATTAAGACCCTGTCTACAGACCCTGCAGAGTCCGGTAGATCATCTGATTAAAGAAATGTTCTGGGTAATACAAGCCCTCTCCATCTCTTCAGGATCAATTTCTCTCCATGTTTCTCACCTCGATATTAAGTAAGTCAGCTCTAAATGTGTTTATCAACATCATGATTAGAGGGGTATCCTGCCTCACAAATAACTTGCAACCTTCACGCAGGTGTTCGCCACAGACTGATGTTTGGGTTTTATCAGAATTTGTGGGTAATGGAATGAAGAAAGCAACATCATAATTTGGAAGAAATTGCAATCCTATCTCGCAGGATCAGTGACTGGAGTGTTCTTCATTAAGTATTGATAAGATGCAAATATATATATATATATAGAGAGAGAGAGAGAGAGAGAGTGAAAGAAAATAAATAGAATGAAGCTGACGTAGCTCTCGATCATGTCCTTTTATTGTATTGGCAAGCTTTCGGCCAACAAGGCCGTCATCAGGACTCCGGTTGATATTAGACCGAGCTCATCAGATTAGTAGAGGGAGGAGCGGTACACAAAATGTAATCCTGATACTTGTACAGAGATGTTCAGTATGCTTGCTTGTGTGTGTATGTAATGTGTAATGTAACGAGGGGACATCTTCCTTTATATTTATTTATATATATATATATATATATATATAAATATTTGCAAATTAAATGAAAATAGAACTGAAATGAATCCCTACTTACATATGAGGATGCGTGAAATAGATACACAAACACAAACTTTCACAACCATGCTAAATATTACGCTTAAAGTTTGAACACCATAGGCTTCTTCAGTGAAATAAAGGAAGAAAATTCTCTGTGCAAATAAGCAAACAAATAGGGCAAGGGGGATACTATAACTTCCTTAATCCACGTCCATGCTTGATTTGAGGGTTAAATCTGCATCCCTTTACATAACAAATCAAAAACAACAAGGATAGAAATAATAGTACAATATACAAATATTGACTACTTTTAGGGGCACGTTTAAGAGTATACCCCAAGGTGATCTTAAAACTGTATGTGCCTCAAGACAAGGTCAAGAAGCAGAGTTTAGTCTTGAGATCACCGAGGAGCTCCAGTTTTAAGTGTAACAGAAAAATAAGCAGTCAATATTTGTTTTAAAGTGTGGATTCCTCAAAAGTGAATATTTTGACAACATACATGTATGCTTGTCAGCCTGTATTCGTTTGAAGGCAAACCAATCATACCATGTGTATCCATTGTTAACGTTATACGCATCTCTTGCATCACTGCTTTTGACGCGCAAGTAGAACTATACTCGGTCAATATCTTTCACTATACTGCGCGGCAGTCAGTAGTGAATTTCATGGCTGCAGATTTGATCAATCACAGGCCTAGAATCTAGACATGAGGTACATTTAATAAAAACTATTCTCCTACCTGATCCTTCCACATCTTTTCCTTTCTTGTTCTCATCCACATCATCATTATCGTTGGATGGGACCTTGATGGGTGGGAGGGGCTGACTTGTCTGAAGAGCACCTTCACTTCTTGTTCTTCCTCGAGGACCAGCACTTGATGATGTCTGGGGTAGTGGTGAGGTGGGTGAAGTCTTGCCCTTTTCTGCTTCACCTGATGGTGTAGGGAAAGATTAAGCTGTTTAGTACGAACACAGAAAAAAAGAGTCTAACACATCTTTTCATTTTCAGTCTTCACTGCTTTCCTGAAATAATCTAATTGGTTTTGATTTACTACGATTTTCAACAGCAAGAAAGGACTGTTAAGACTTTATGTCAGATAATGGACTGTTAAAAGTAATATCCTCATCAACCAGAATGGACTGTAAAATATCATCTCAGAAAATAGACTGTTAAATATTTCTCTTCAGAAAATGGACTGTTAAATCAGTAAAGAATAAAATGGACTGTTAAGTCAGCGGAAAACAAATGGACTGTAAAAGTTATCAGCAGCAAAATGAAATGTAAATACTCATCAACAGCAATAATTATGGACTGTTAAAAATTTCTCAGCAGCGATTGGACTGTTAAAATTTCTCAGCAGCGAAATGGACCGTTATTTCTCAGCAGCAAAATAAACTGTTAAGTTTTCATCACCAAAATGGACATTTAAATATAATCAAAGGAAATAATGGATTGTGGAAATAGAAGAATTTACTTTCTCAATATATCATCATAGATCAGAATGAATTGTTTTAATTACGAAGAAATGTAATGCATATAGACAAGCTGTTTAATTTGTTATGAATTTGAATGGACTGTTACAGCTTAACAGCCAAATACATGAACACTGGACTGTTTTAATGTGTTAAACTTTTATGGCCAGATACATCAACAACAGACAATTTCAGTTTGTTATAAACTCTAATACACTTTGTTATGAACTTTGTTTGTTATGAATTTTGATGCACGCTTTCTCTGTAAATTTTTGTAATTGTTAGATACATCAAGTACTGATTGAAGTATGTTGTATTGTTGCAGTATTGGAAATATTTGATGTTGGTATGATGGTTAATGGTTATAGAGCTATAAAAAGTTATGATTATGCAAGCAAAGCTGATTTATTCATTTATTTACTGTTTTGCTCAGAATTGCAAGTGATTTACTATTTTAATGTTGTATGTATCCTAAACAGTAACTTGTTTTGGATAATAATATGAAAGTTCGCTGTAAAACGAGTAGATATCTTTGAGTAATATATATAAAAAAAGAAAATGTAAATAATAATGGCTGAAATCTGTACCTGGGACATAGCACTTGAAGTGCAAGATCATTCATTTCTTTTGTTGTTTTATTGGCCAGTCTGTTCTTTAAAAAAATGACTAAAGATACACAGTGTATTTGTAATGGAGTTATGATCATTGTGATGAAACAGTAATATTTTGAGATAAGACAAAAGATAAGACTTTTGATATGATGTTGGAAGAATATTAATTATTTTCTACTATCATGATATGTGCAAAGTAGAAAATATATATATATATATATATCATGCCACCCTTTGATAGAATATTGAAAGATTTTAATAGTTTCTGGATGATATGTAACAATAAAAAAAAGGGAGGGAGAAGACATTATGTAACACTTTCGGTTAAGTTAATAGTGATGTTTCAAAATATTTTTGTAAAGGGCGCCCTCACTCTGATCTAAAAAGTTTACTTGAATGGCGATAACTGAATTTGAGCAAGGGAAAATATGAAAAATATATGTATATATTTGAGAGCAACACATTCTACCTATTACCGGGTGTTTTATACGCATAAATCAGACATTTCATTGTATTCAGTTTGTTTTTAGACTCAAATATGATACTTCAAATTGTGATTATTTTTTCTGATAAAAGATTACTATTAAATTCCGACCTCTTTCTTGGCCAGTAAAGATATTTCTAAGGGTCTTGCTATGCTAGGCATATGGCCTGACAGCTGATTTAGTTTAAAAGATTTTAAAAAAACAAAGTAATTCCAAAATTGGATCAAACTGCCAGTAGAGATATGATCCAAAAGCAGTTTGTACTCTGAGACGTAAGCATAATGAACCGGAAATTGCAAAATTAGAAGTCAGTTCTTTTCAAATTCTAAGATTCTTTCTTCTATTTATTCTTACTGGATATTTCTAGAATTACAAGAATACATGTGTAAGCCCTTCATACTTTAGCATGACAGTAAATGAGGAAATGAAATCAGAAGATATGTGCTGTACAACAAATGTCACAGCCACTGATCGGAAGTGCACCAGTCCTGACCAGAAAAAAACACCTGATGTAATATCATATAGGAGGGCAGGAGCATGGCCATACATACAGATTGACTGGTGCTACTTGCAATGTGTGTGCTTTTGATAAACATTCATCCTTTGAAACAATGTAAATAGACATTCTTTGAAACAGTAACATCACATGACTGACTGACTGACTGCTGATCAAGCAAGTTCAAAGCCAAATACCTGCATACAGAAACAAGCGGACCAAATCATATATGTTTTTTTTTTTTTTTTTCTGTGAGGAGCTTGCACTACATCAAATGAAAACCTAGCATTTCTCACCCCCAAATAGGTCATCAATCTAAATGATGAATTCATGGAACCCCAAACCAATCTCCACCCAATCTAATGCACTATTGATCCCCACAATACAGGTACTGTCAATATGAAAGAATAATGTCAAGAGATAACACTGCTGCTACCTACAATGGTAATATTTTTACAATTGGACAAATATGGAATCCTTTTAATGTGATTAAACAGTTGTTGGAGTGATGAGCCAGGATGACACGCAGTAGGAATATCCCAGGGGGCACGAGGAGATCAAATCGACTGGGGTCGGAAGATACGAAAGAGCTTGCGAGATGCAAATATGAACAACACCAAGGTATGGGATGACAAGTAGGACAGTTGGCCGAACACAAACACAAATATATTCTTCATCTCATCTGAACTACTCTCAATTCCATTATCCTTTCACTAAGGTCAGTGAGAGCATCTCAGGGAAGGAGTTTGTTCCCAGGAAAGGTGTGGTGGAATGAGAGAGGGATGGAGAAATAAAGGTGGGGGAGTTCAAGGTAAAACGTGAGAAGTAGCTGAGAGAGAGAAAGAGAGAGAGAGAGAGAGAGAGAGATAAAAATAGAGATATTCAGTGAGTGAGGGGGTACAGGTAGGAGGATAATGAACAAGGGGGGAAGAGAGGGAGAGAGAGAGAGAGATGGGGAAGAGAAAGAGAGATAGGAATAGGGAGAAGGGGAAGAAGGGAGAGAGAGAGAAATGAAGGCAAAGAGAAGGGTTACAAGAGAGAGACCAGGAAAGATTTACACCCCCCCAAAAAAAAAAAAATGGAGAGTGGAGGGAGAGAAAAAGACAGATAGTCAAAGGAAGACCTCAAGAAAAAAAAACCAGAAAACAAGAAAAAAGAGGTAAAAACAGGAACAAGTAAAGCTAATGCTGGGAAGTTTATAAAAATGCATCAACAGCATAAAAACAAAAGGCTGTAAACTAAAAAAGAAATAAGAAACATGTATTACTAAAATGTGACAAGGAAGAGATGACAACAGAAGGATCAATTAGGAAGACAATACATGAGAGAAAAGGGCAACTTTCCCAATCCAGGCATAATTGAAAATTTGCTCATGCTGAAGGTACACACATTGACAATTAGCCAGTCTCGCCCTTCAATCCCCGGGCAATCTTTGATATTTGACTACACCAACTTTCCAGCTCTCAATTTCCGCTTCTCCCATTTCCATAAGAAAAAAAAGACATGACAAATATTTTCCAGGTGATAACATAGAATGATGACACAGTGCTGAGCAATTCATCAGCTTGATGGTTATTAAGTGATGAAATCATTCATTATCCACAGGCCTATTTGACCTTAATGATGTCATTTTTCTATTTCAGCAATTACTACGTTTCGGAAGACGATTATCAAAACAAAGGCTACATGCATCACTGACAGAGCAGATTATTAATGAAAGAAGTACTGCCAACTTGGATGCCATAAAAAAAAATGATAGGTTCATATGAAAGGACATTCCTTACTTTGTGGAGATGGGTACGACTCATACGATCACCTAATTAATCTTTGGAAAACATACTTTAAAATGTACAACCTCAGGGACTTTTTTAAAAACATTTTTATGCTACAACTTACGTAATGTGAATTCATGTATGTTCAAAGATGATTCTTTTAGCAATGTACTTTGGGAACAGAGAAAGGTTCGAACAAGCATACTATTGTACTGTCAGAGAACATTTCCACTCAAGTTTGAGGGTATGTTTGAACACAAAATACCAAGTTCATTTTACATTTTCCTTTGTTTTTAATGCTACCCCCTACATTCATGTTAATTGCTCACTTGATTCAACAAGTGGTACAAATCTTTTCACAGAGCCTTAAAATAAAAGTTGCATCATGCTACGATGCTGTTATTGCAGCAAACTTATGAAAACCAAAGGTATTACAAAAAAAGTTGCAATACAGTATCCAGGCAACGTACACCAGCAGAGTGTACAAAACAACTGATCCGTGAGTGGGCATAGCTTTTGATATGACTGCGGGGTTGAATGCAATTTCTCACAAAATGGCCATATTATTCACTCTGAGGGTGATTGGCTCTTTCAAAAAGCATGTCTTGTGAGGTGCTGTCAGAGTGACAGTTTGCCATGATGCTAGTACAAAGCTGATGCATTTTTTTTTGTTCATGTCTAATTTCAGAATGAATCAAATTCTATATTGTTTGTCGTAGTTATATCAACAGACCCCATCATCTGCATCTATCAACATTAAACAAGACGATAAAAATGATACAAGAGAGACAACATGCATGTATTCTGAAAATGCATACAAATATAAACACAGCACAAAATATCCAACGCAATTTATTAATGCCTCATTCACGAATACTACGGAAAAACTGCTTAAGAAACCACTATGGCTATTGAGATGTAAAGCCTCCACATACATGCAAAACACAGATCAGTAAGCAATATTAGGGGACTTTGATGAGCTTAGTTCCTCCTTTTTATCCAACCACGACATTCTGTTACCAGTAAAATGGTTCCATTTTTCTGCAAGAGTCTTTTTTATTTCCTCGTTATTTCTGGTTTATCATATCATGTCTGAACAAGACTCTATGAGAGCATCTCACATAGAAATGATTTAAAATGCAGGAGCTGGATCACATTCTTCATTTTGCTTGAAGGTTGCGAGCAGCATTGGAATCATGATTCATTATCCATGATGTTTAAATGCCTGAGAAACATGAGATATGATATCTCTCTCCTCACATTGATCTATGTTTGTCAAAGGAATTTTGAGGTTAGAATTTCTAAGTACCTCTATTTTAAATGTCAAGTTGATAGAGATACATGCATATAGTCATTTGAGAATTATAAAAAAAAGTTATTTCATTTCACATTTCGGTTTATAAATATAGCAATGACTAATAAGCATAGAATGTGGGGCACAGAGCATGAGTTACAGTGGTGTAGTGCCTTCTCAAAGCTAGGATCCGGTAACTTTGTGGACACTGGATTTAATAAATTGTTGAATTTTGATGTCTGTGTTGTTTAAAAAAATGTTGGGAAGGATGAATAAACAGCCAGGAATATAATAGTTTTGAACTTATATGAGATGTTATTATCAATATATCTTTCACTGAATTCCACCATTTACAAAACCAACCTGGGTATGCTTTTTGGTCTAACACAGCAGTCAATGGGATAAAAAAAGGTCTGGCATTTCCGGTCCCTTGTATATTTTGCACTTTTGTATAATTTACCACATGATGATGCTTTTGAAGTGCACTTTTCAGGGCTTCATTTATATATATATATATATACACATATTACATTCACTGATAGCATGTAGGAACATGTAGCTCATTGGCTTTTTAAAGTGATTACACAATGGTTAAAAAAATTTTGATATGTGATAGAGAATAGAATTCTAAGAACA
The DNA here is from genome assembly GCA_029962745.1 of Echinometra lucunter. NCBI lineage: Eukaryota > Metazoa > Echinodermata > Echinoidea > Camarodonta > Echinometridae > Echinometra > Echinometra lucunter. Next base: position 44,138,855 of record CM057151.1, on the reverse strand, counting down.
ATAACATTAAAAACTTGATGATTTTCATTCAAAATCAATACATTTTGGCAAATAATTTGTGATTAGTCAAGGTTTGACCTAAAAATTTGAGTATGAGGTATGACGTAGATGTGGTTACCCACCTTCACGCATTGCAGTTGTGGCGCGCACTAGACTGTACAATATGTATTATACCTTGCGCATTTTGCAAGAATTGCGCGACAAGGTACCGTAACCACAATGGCGTCATTGTGGGTACCCAACTGAAACTGGGACACAGCTGAGGGGCCAAAAATAGGCCGAAATCTTACCCTATTTGGGGTTTTTCTTGGCAACAAGACTTTTTTAAAACTTTAGACAGATGATGATCTGCTAATAAAATCATGCTCTTTTAAATGAAGGAACATTGTTTCAACAGTGGGTACCCCTTTAAAGGGATCCAGTATTAAAATATGTGGAGGCATAGTTGAATTTTGATGACCTATTTTTGCATGCTTGACCATGGCCTTGAGGGTTCAAACCTTTGATGTCCAAAAGTTCAAGGCACTTTTACAGCATGAAAACAGTTTTACCTTTTTTTTTTATTACTTTTTCATCAGTAGGTTGCTCCATAGTATTAAACTTATAAAGCTAACACGGTTCAAGCAGAAAACAATGTATGCTATCAGAATGCTATTTACGTTAAAGATGTGTCAAAGTTTTTGAAAATTTTGTTAGTACAAACAGTGCTTTTAAACTAAAATGAATTAAGACTTTTGAAAACAGAGAGACATCTACACATCTTTCGATGGAAACTGTGGGTGCATTCCAGTGCTAGAATATTTCATTAATTCTTCAGTCATACATTTATTTGTGGGTGTATAGCACTGCTGAAGCCCCCACCTTTTCCAGACTTGAGAAAAGTGCGCACCCCTCCTTTGCAATTCCCACCTCCTGAAAGTGAAGACAATACTGTTTTTTTTCCATAAAATGTTTAATGCATTCTTCCACTCATAACAAATACCCCTTTTCAAATGAACAAATGCCTCTCTTGCAGTGGTGTATCCTGGGGTAAGGGCAAGGTGGCACATGCCCCAAGAGGCACTTGAAGGGGAGGGCTAAAATAACACCCCCAATTGAGAAAGAAAGAGGGAGAAAAGGGAGAAAAATATAATCCCCAAGGACTATGCACCCTCAATGCCCAGGGTAAAGGGTAACAGAAATAGAGATTTAGGGGTCTACAATGCAAACATTTTTAAAATCTTGGTGGCTTTTCTACGTTGCTTCTGTACCAAGTAATCTCTTGCCTGAGTATATTATTAATGTGAAGGTGGGCAAAGAAAAGCATTTTATAAAAGATTCAAAATTTGAAGAAAAAAAAGGTAATTCTTGTTGCTTCACATTTTATGACATACACTATGTAGTTCCATCAACCATATGTTAAATATGTTGCTCCTTATAGGATTTTGTATATGAAATTTGTATGATCTATTTTTATCATTTATCATTTATCTTGGCCTTGGCCTTGGCCTTAGCCTATGCCTTGCCCTTGGAAGTGACAACAACACTGATACATCTATCACACCGATAAGAATTAATGATTATGACAACTAATATTACTATGACATTTCATCACTGCACTAACCCCAGTCTACATTACTATCAAATCAATCCCTAGGTTATTGTGAATATATAAAACCAAAAATTCTCATAGATGTAATATCTACTTTCATAATGATTACAATATATATTAGAATATTCCATATAGTGCATAAACCTAAGTCTATATTAAAATCAAATAAAAAATATGAACCATTAAATTTGAAATAAATTTCATGGCATAGAAATGTAGCAATGATATGCATGACAATGGTTACTGTGGATATATTAAACCAAAAATTCTCATAATATGCAATATCTACATTTATGGTGATCACAATACACCTGTATTTGATATTACACTGTAGAATATTCCATATGTTGAATTATTACAATCAAATCAAAAACATGAACCATTAAATTCAAAATAAATTTTGTTTGCTGTTATTGTGGAAATAAATGAAATGAAATGAAAAATAAATTTTATGGCACAAAAATGCAGCAATAATACATGTATACATGGCAATGGGCCAAGAGCACAAATTACAGGCACCAACCTATTGCAAATACTATCAATTCAATTATTGTTTTCCATGAAAATTAGAAAACTTCTTTTTTTTTTGACAGGTATGAATTAAGTGCAAGTAATTACGTTTTTAGAAAGGAATGGAATATGTACAAAAAAAAATTTCATTAATTCATCAACCCATGCCGACATCATATACATGTCAATAGGATGCTCATCAAAAACATCAAAGAGGTGATTTCTAACAATACATCTATTGTATCTATCATAATGATGATTATTACGACATCTCATTACAAGACAATACTCAACCTGTCACAATCAAATCATTTGTACAGTGTACATACAAAAAAGGTTCTAATTTATGATATTCACTATCAAAATGATCACAATATCTAATATATTACAATGATATTTCATTACCACATTGACTTCAGTCTATATCAAAACCACTTCAAAGCTGGCCTACTTTAACATCAAATGAAAGGTTTCTAATATTATATCAAGTGCTTATATGTTCCTCTTTCTTTATACATCAGTATCAAGAACACAGCAGTAAGGGCTGTAACTCTACAGAATGATCTTAAACCACGAGTCAAGAACAAGCACTCTTTTGGTGTGCCTGAACACCTGACTTAGATGTAATTTACTGCAGGAATGCTGTCTACATGTGTGACAGAAGTCTCTTTGTCTTTCAGAGTCTGCTTAGGGCAAGAAAGTGTAATTTGGCTCACATTGTTCAACTATAAAATGATAAAATCTAAACCGATTTTGACCTCCAAAATGCAGAATCAGCATGCTGCAAAAAAATATCTTAATCTTCATCATGAGAAATTCCTGAAGAAGGCACTCTAATCATGAAAGCAAAGCTCCACAACAATATATTTAGTAGGCAGTCCAGACTGATATTTCAAGGTTTGTATGCATTGACTCCAATGTTGAAACTAACAAGTTTGTTTCGTTTGTTTTGTTTTTTGTTTTTTGTTTTTTTTGAGGGGGGGTTCCATGATTGACCTTTTTCCATGACCTTTTTTTCTGTCCAGCTTTCATTTTTTTTTCTTAAAGCTACATAATTGTGCAAAGCAGTTTTTATTTTTTTATTGTGATATGTGAACTTAAAATTAAACAGTTCAAATCTCACACTTTCAAAGAAAAAGTTAATTTCTACCCTACTAACCATGATTTGATTTCAGTATAGTATGCATTCTCCATAGACTCTAGCCCAAGTTATCTTCTCTTTTTTTCCCCACATTTTGCCCTAATGGGCAATTTTAATTAAAATAAATGAAAAGCTTCACCTTTACAATTTTCAAATCAATATTATTCAGCAATCAAATAAATGCTCTGACATATGCCATTTCAAAATAAACTCATTTCTTTTTCTATTCATAACTTAAACATAATGCTCATCTTTGCAATTTGTCTGTATTACATTTTTTATTTTATGAAATACGGGTAAGGTCTTATTCAGTCTAGAAAAAAAAAAAACTGTTGTTTTACGAGTACAATAATACAGTTCAAAGCTTCATTGCGATTTCCTTCAAAGCCAAAAAGCATATTCTGAGGAGTCAATTAAAGCGTGAAAGGAGAAGATAACCAGTCTTCTACCTTAACCAAAATTATTTTACTAAAAATGCAATCATAAACAAAATGTTCAACGGTTTCCTTTTCAGCATTGCTGAAAGCGGTTGACTCCTTTGGTAATTTTCAATTTGAATAAAGTGTCATTAATAAAAACAGAATTCTATTTAAAACTTTGTACTGAAAACATTTCAACCTGGTGTCCATTGCAAATCTAAATATTGTTTTGTTTAAGAATCGTATTATATTATGTAAATGATATTCCGAATACTTTCCCCATTTTGATGCAATAGAGCTTTAGTAAGATCTTTATTTCCTCTCGGTGTTCTATAAATACTTTTGCATCCTTTTTTTTTTTCTCATGCATTATTACAGTAATGTAAGGTAAAACAAAACAATGTAAGTATCTTGGGCTTAGTATTCAATGGGTTAATTTCATTGAGTGGTATTCTGATAGCACGTTTTAAGTTAAGCCTGGCTTAAAGTGATTACACAATGGTAAAAATTTTTTGGATATATGATCGAGAATAGAATTCTAACAAGAATAACATTAAAAATTTGATGATTTTCAATCGAAATCAATGCATTTTGGCTTATTTTCTCATAAAAAGTCAAGAGTTGACCAAAAAATTTGAGTATGAGGTATGACGTAAAAGTGGGTATCCAGCTTCGCGCATTGCAGCTGTGCTGCGTGCTAGATTGTACAATATGTATTATCCCTTGCGCGCATTTTGCTAGAATTGCGCGACAAGGTACCCACTCTGACGTCATTTTGACGTCAAAGTGGGTACCCAGTTGAAACTGGGTCACAGCTGAGGGGTCAAAAATATCCTGAAATCTTACCACATTTGGGGGTTTCTTTGGCAACACGACTTTTTAAAAAACTTTAGGCAGATGATTTAATGTTAATAAAATCATGCTCTTTTAAATAAACTAACATTGTTTCAGCACTGGGTACCCCTTTAACTTAGTCCACACGTTTATGGAGTGCCTGTTGCCAACTATTTACCCTGTACAGATTATTTTAATCCTGCAATGAAAAAGTGCCCAAAAAATTAATTTTGCCATGAAATGGGAAGAAAAAGATAATATGAGTATGGACTGAGTTTCAATAAAGTCTTTGGTACATTATCTTTGTCATGAATATTGAAGGAGGAGGATGAAACCTAGCATTCCACAGAAGTGTCAACTAAAATTCCTGGTTAGTCTGGACTTAGTCTCGGCTTAACTTATGAGAATACCACCCATTACTAATGAATGTGAAAACCCAAATGGAGGTGCTATCAATTCTTCTGCCCTTCAACCAACTTTCTGCTTCACTGAGCAGGTAAGAATCATACCTAGGCTGTCAAATGTAGTACTATCAGATTCATGCCTTGGACAAAAATATGTGTGTATGACATTTAGCAGAGTCGTGTGTGTGTCTTCCACAATGCCCCCAAGACAAAGTTTGTGAATCACACTCGTGCGGGTAGACCCGATGATTAAATTTTCCTAATGCAACATCTATTCTATTTGTGGCACTGAGTGGACAAATGGTGATGTTTACATTTTAATTTCTTTATCTGGTTTGCTCTTCTGCATTTAAAGATATTGCTTTTTCTTCTGGAGGCTTTGTCAGATTTATTGAATTTGTCAATATTAAAAGGACATTGCTAAAGGGGGATAACCAAAGAGAACATGAAAAAGGAGGAGTGTGACAAGAAGAAAAGAGAAAAGCATGATGAGGGAAAGGATTTGGACATAGCAGGAGGTGGAGGAGAAGGGTGAAGGAGAGGAATTCTACGGAAAATAATGGGAAGAGGAGGAGTAGGAGGAGGAGGGAAGAAGGAAGAGATGGAGGAGGATGGGAAAGGAAGAGTCGAATGAAGGAGGAGAGATGGAGGAAGAGATAGTGCAAGGAGAGGTGGGGAGGAGGAGGAGAGGAGGAAGAGCTGGAGGAGGATGGGAAGGGGAGAGTAGAAAAGAAAAGATGGAGGAGGAGATAGTGCAAGGAGAAGAGGAGGAGGAGGTGCAGAGGAAGAGATGGAGGAGGATGGGAAGGGAAGAGTCGAATGAAGGAGAGATGGAGGAAGAGATAGTGCAAGGAGAGGTGGGGAGGAGGGGAGAGGAAGAGATGGAGGATGATGAGACAGGGAGAGTAGAAAAGAAAAGATGGATGAGGAGATAGTGTAAAGGGAGGTGGTGAGGTGGAGAGGAAGAAGGAAGAGCTGGAGGAGGATGGGAACGGGAGAGTCGAATGAAGAAGGAGAGATGGAGGAAGAGATAGTGCAAGGAGAGGTGGGGAGGAGGAGGATGAGAAGGGGAGAGTAGAAAAGAAAAGATGGAGGAGGCGATAGTGCAAGGAGAGGAGGAGGAGGAGGAGGAGGAGGTGGAGAGGAAGAGATGGAGGAGGATGAGACAGGGAGAGTAGAAAAGAAAGGATAGATGAGGAGATGCAAAAGGGAGGTGGTGAGGAGGTGGAGAGGAAGAAGGAAGAGCTGGAGGAGGATGGGAAGGGGAGAGTCGAATGAAAAAGAAAAGGAGAGAATGGAGGAAGAGATAGTGCGAGGAGAGGTGGGGAGGAGGGGAGGGGGAGAGGAAGAGCTGGAGGAAGGAGGGAAGTGGGGAATAGGAAAGAAAAGATGGAGGAGGAGATAGTGCAAGGAGAGGTGGTGAGGAGGTGGAGAGGAAGAAGGAAGAGCTTTTGACGGTTATAAAGCATATATTACTACTAACAAAGATATTGAATATCGTATTGCCAAGAAAAATAATAAACTTCCAACTCATTTTCGGAAATGGAGATTTAAGTTATAAGTAATTTTATCGTTACTGATTTCTGTAACTAAAACGTTACTTTAGTGTGTCCCTCTGTGGATGAAAAGAAACTTTTAATGTCACTTGTAACCTCACATGGTAACTATGAAAGCCGAATTTTTATGACTATTTTCATTTTGGTTAGTTGTACATACTTAGTAAGCAAAATTGCCCATTTTATCCCTCTGCTACTACACACTGGCCTTTACTATATTATAGGGGATGAGTATGTAGAAGAGACGAAGTGCACTGCCATAATTACTTGTTAATTACTTGTTAATTACTTGTAGATATGCTGTATTGTTTTCGATGTATACTAATAATGTGTAATGCTGCTTTATTTTATTTACTTTTTTTCCTTTTTTCTTCCTCCTTTTTCTTTTTTAAATTGTTTGTTTTTAGTTATCTGTGATTTGTTATCAGAAAATTATGAAAACCCAATAAAAACTTTTTTAAAAAAAGAAGGAAGAGTTGGAGGAGGATGGGAAAGAGAGAGTAGTATGGGGAAGAGAAGAAAATAAAAGATGGAGGAGGAGAAAGAAATAGAAAAGGGTCAACATACAAGCATGTCAAGTATTAAAACTATCATTTTCACTGCAAGTCACTGACCAATGCAACAAAACAAAGCAAAAAATAAAAAATAAAGGAAAAATAAAAAAAATGGATAACCACAGTTGTGAGACTTTCAAAGAGTATCTCACTTCATGCTCCCCTTTCTCTCAGACTTCCATTTCAAATCTTAACACTTAAATTGGGTAAGTGCAATAACAAAAGGAAATAATCAAAAGCACACACGTAGCATATTGAATGATATATAGTGAACTTACTTGAGGAGTTGGGTCTTGATGGTCTAAGGTTTGGCACAGGAGGATGTGTAGAAGGCCTTGCTATTGTCACATACGATCTCACGCTGGTATTAGCTGCATTCACAAGACGATCGTTGCTCAGCAGGGCTTTTGTTGCAGCTCTGTGAAGAGGAAGGAAGCAAAACAAGTTTACTTTCATCACTCACAAAGCAAAGTCTGCTGAACCAATAAAAAAACATCTCAAAACTAACTAGCCTGGGTTATTTCAACTAATATGCCTGAGCAATTTTTAATGCCCTTAACAAGTTTTATTCAACAAATTCCTTTGTCCACAACTTTCATTGACTTCAAATTCTTCAATTTAAACATAATGAACAAGTACATATGTACCAGTAACACAGCACCAAATCATGTGATCACTGTTTACTAATCAGAAATGCAAAGCATGCTGGACATTCATAAGCCACTACAAAGTTCAATTCATCCTTATGTACATGTACAAGCATACATGCTTGGTGGTTAATAAAAACAAACTATGCCCTTGCTTTATACATACTGAATAGTAACTTAGCCATGAATTCCAGTTAAATCAGCAATATTTGCAACTGCTCGGCCTTCCTAATCATAAAAGTGAAAATCATGTTCAAGCTACAGGTACAATCATGCGAATAATGAGAGCATTACTGCCATTAAAAAGAAAAGCAAAGTTATGGCTTCTAGGATTTACTCTTTTCAAACAGCAGCATTTCAAACATTTTATTCATAAAATACTCACGAGACAGTGTTCTGGCCAATCAGAAGCCTATTTACATCGAGCTCCAGGAGACGGGGTGTGGTCATGAAGTTGAGCCTTCCTGTCAGCCCTCCACCACCTGTGCCCACCCCATCCCCTCCATGGGTGGGAAGGGAGGTACTCATGGACCACATAGGCTGGGGCACTTCCCCTACCATCTGCACAGCAGAACCCTTGATGGATGCCCCTCCGTTAGGGATGTGGCCTGAAGGGGTGAAGAGACGCTGGGCATCGCCCCCTCCACCTCCAGGAGTACCAGTAGAATTCTGAAAAAAGGATCATGAAAGATCTCGTTTCATTAGCCATTTAATAAGCTTAGGATTCTTTCTTTTTTCTTTTTGTGGGGGGGATGGTTTCAAGAAACTACAGAATAAAAATACTGCACAGATCATAAAGAAGCAATTTGGAGGGGGAGGGGGTTACACATAATATTATGACATGACCCACCTTCACTTAAATTACTGGCAACTTCATAAGCAGGCTTTTCACAACAACCATAAAATCTGGGTCACTTTTCCACGAAAGAAAAATAAAAAGTTTAAAGATCTCTGATCTTATGAATCGATTTTTCAACATGATACATCATAGTAACAAATTTTGGGTCCTTTTCCTGAACAAAAAAAAAAAAAATGAAGAATAAAAAAATCCTTTCCAGGGACGTATCTTATTAATCCATTTGCCACATGAACTATTTATAACTAACGGCTAATTAGGCTTTCAAGAATCAGCCAAAATGTAGATCAGATTAACATACAATACTGGAGTTCATTCCAAATAATCTACAGCTTTCATCATACACTGAATGCATGAATCATCCTTCGGAACATGTGCGATCTCACGTAAATGGTACAAAGTACAAAGTTTTGGTGACAACCAAATTATTTTTCAATAAACACTGATCTTCTTGAGCACTCAAAAACAAAAAATAATTTGGGTAATGACCTTCACAATGACAATGACAATGACAATGAGAATAACAGAGACAACTGCTATTAAAATGCTGTCAATCACACTTATGTGTTATTTTCTAAGATAAGAATGGCATATAAGAACTTAAGAACTTGGGTTATGACAACTACCAAAATGGACTATTACGTTCCCCCAACACCCATGACAATTAACCCCACAGGACAAATTCCCCCCCACCCCCCGGATAATTATCCCAAGGTCACCTACCCCCATGATGATTATCCTAGGGGGTAATGGACCGGTGGGTAACTTGGAGGGGGGGGGGTTGTTAAATTCTCTTCAGAAGGTCTGGGGCATAGTTGTTGAGGGGTTAATTATCTTAGAACCATGAGTAGTAGCAGTAGTAGCAGTAGTAGCAGTAGTAGCAGTAGTAGCAGTAGTAGCAGTAGTAGCAGTAGTAGCAGTAGTAGCAGTAGTAGCAGTAGTAGCAGTAGTAGTAGTAGTAGTACTATAGCGGTAGTAGTAGTAATAGTAGTAGTAGTAGTAGTAGCGGTAGTAGTAGTAGCAGTAGTAGTAGTAGCAGCAGTAGTAGTAGCTGCGGTAGTATTAGTAGTAGTAGTAGTAGTAGCAGAAGTAGTAGAAGCAGTAGCAGTAGCAGTAGCAGAAGCAGTAACAGTAGCAGTAGCAGTAGCAGCAGCAGTAGCAGTAGCAGTAGCAGTAGCAGTAGCAGTAGCGGTAGTAGCGGTAGTAGCGGTAGTAGCAGTAGTAGCAGTAGTAGCAGCAGTAGCAGTAGCAGTAGTAGTAGTAGTAGTAGCGGTAGTAGCAGTAGTAGTAGTACTATAGCGGTAGTAGTAGTAGTAGTAGTACTATAGCGGTAGTAGTAGTAGTAGTAGTAATAGTAGTAGTAGCGGAAGTAGTAGTAGCTGTAGTGGTAGCAGTAGCAGTAGTAGTAATATAGAGAAATAGTAACAGTAGTAACCAGGGTTCTCACTAGAAAAAAAATCCACACACGGTTCCCACTCTGGGCAAAGCGTGGAAGTTTCGGAAGTTTTACGGAATAACGCCTAAAGTTAGGTGTGGTGGCAGTATATGCTATAGTAAAAGATGAAAAAATAACTTCTTGGTAAGCAGGAGTTGTCTACTAATGGCATAAAAGTAAAGATACACTGCCAAAAAGCAAAACAATCTGTGACATTCTTATTGTTAGGAATATATACTCCAATATTTTTTTTTACCCTTGTTGCCACGCATGGTGCAGCAATTTCACACATGGTTCTTCCTTGTCTGAAACTCTTTACGCATGGTATTGGAACCAAGGGTGTTATGTGCTGGTGAGAACCATGGTAGTAACATTACTCACAAGCAGCAGCCGCAGACACACAAATGTACCAATAGTATTTTTTTCTTCAATATTAATGACAGTCATTTTCCATTACAGTTTAGATTTCAATCATAAGAAGCTATGGCGGCCCTAAAGTACGCTCGACAACAGGTCAAGTGCGACGTGAATTTCGAATCCCGGATCATGAACTTAACATCCCAGGTCCTGAATTTTGTATCCCGGGTCCTGAACTTCGCATCATGGGTCATGAATTTCGCATCCAAGGTCCTGAATTTCGCATCCCGGGTCCTGAACTTCGCGTCACTGGTCAGGAATTTCGTGACTGGGACGCACAGTTCGCAACACGAGTCGCGAATTTCTTGACTAGGGCGCAAAGTTGGCTGCGAAATTCATGTCACACATGACCTGTTGTCCAGCGTACTTCAGGGCCAACATAAGAAGCAGTATTATTTGCTTTTATACTGACCCTAGTTCCTGGTCTGTAGCCAGCCTTGGAGCCTTGGTTGGCAGGGGTAGGTGCAGGGACAACGGTGAAAGGGGTGCCTTTTCTCTCCTCAGGGGTGATAGGTCTTAGATAACGCTTGGGAGCTTGGTAGGTAGACAACTTGCTCTGGTAGTGAGGCTGGTATCCTCTGCACAAAGAAAAGGGAGATAAACATACAGGAAGACAATAAGAATTAAGGTTTAAAGCTTATTTCATATCAATGCATTTCAGATTGCTGCAGGGTGCTGTAATTGATGCTCATTTCATCATACCACCACCACCCCTCTTTTTTTTACACCAATATGACCTTTCATGGCATTATGCTATTAAATGACTGCAATATCTAACTGCAGCATCTCAATTTTACAAGTCTTAGGACATATTCCATGACACACTTCACGAAAGTTACAGCATATAGGAAGACACAGTGAAGTCTTAGTCATGAAGACAAATTCACATATATAGCAACCTTTAAACTATTTATCATCACAAAGTGTTAAAAATATTAGTCCATGTATACAAACATCTTTCCTTTCCTCAGCTTTTACAAACAAGAAGAAAAAAGGAAAACAAGATTCAATTCCATGTACTTATGATTTATATATAAGATTTGAAACAGAACTTCCATATGAATACAAAATATAGAAAAGCCTTATTCAGCATCAATCTGTATTTCATTTTTCCTAATCCACTATTGCTATGAGACAATTTCAGAATGGGTGTAATTGTCAATGACCCGTTTTTGATACATCAACTTCTATGCTGTTTTATGCATTGAGGCTAAATGAAATGCTATACATGTATGAGCATCTGCATGTAGCCCTGAATAAGCAAAGGATCATAAACTCAGTTGATATCGCATTGAATCTCCCCTTAAACTCCACTCAATTATTCACGTTAATCTGGTAGAAAGGTTTCATCAAATATTTAGGGGCCTGAAAGAAATCAATTCACAGAACTCTTAGGAGGATTACTCTGCCCAAAAGCCTGCAGGTGATTTGTTTTTTCAATTAGACGAGTGATAGAAGCATTGTGAGGAACAATGCAGTATTGATAAAACATATTCTGTAAATATAAATGATTCATGCACTGAATATACACTCATACCACCCTGCCTACGCATAATTTCGCAACAATATGGAATAATGAACCCAATTCCTTTGCTTCTTTTTTCTTACTTTTTACTCATTCTCCATTTCATTTTTTCACTTAGAAAGCATCATGTTTTTGACAGCTACTGTGGAATTTCCTTTAAATCTAAATCAATCCTTTTACTGACATATATGACTCAAACTGCCCTACAGGTGTACAGCGTAATTTATTTCATTTATCAACACAGAAAAAGCTTGTCTTCCTTAATGAAGCTGAAAAAAAGGCTCACGAATGGTGAAGTTTGATGTCATTCTAATGTACATTGATAAAATGACAATAAACAATGAATTGTGAAGTTTGATTTCATCTTATTAAATGTACATCGATCACATGATAAAATGAGAATCAACAGGAAAGCATATTTGTAATATATTGTGTATGTAAACTTGGTCAGTGTTGATGAATATTAAGAGAGACAGAGAAAGAGAGACACAGAGACATAGAGAAAGACAGAGACACACAAAGACAGACAGAGAGAGAAAGAAAAAAAATGAAACAGAGTGATATGAGAGGAAGGGAGGAGATAAAAATGATAGAGAAGGACAGCTGAAGAAAAACAGAGAGATAAAGAGATAGTGACAAAGAGAGAGGAAGAAATAAAGTGAAACAAAAGAAAAATTTGCAGTAGAAATGGAAAAAGAAAAATTTGCAGTAGAAATGGAAAAAAAAAACATGAAAAGAACAAAATGGCCAGACTGACAAAGATAAAAGAAAAAATTGTAAAAGAAGACGCATACATTCCCTAACATGATAGTATTTGCTTGATCATGAAGATCAATCCCATCATAAATATTGGCAAATTGATAAGACAAGACAAGGAAGAAGAGAGAGGCATACCTGCCCTTCCCTGTTCTAAATAAGGGAGAGTGTCCATCATTTTAAAAAAAAAAAGTGACAAAGAGAAAAGAAAAATAATGAAGCAGAAAAGTTGATATATACCTTCCTTTCCATGAGAGTATTGGTTTGATCATGAATATTCCAGACTCCTGTTCTAGATGAGTGAGTGTGTCCATTAGAAGATGGGCTAAACGATTCCTCTCTGCCGTCAGGTTATCCATCTCCTCTCCCCATCGCTGTGCTCTCTGCATAAAACACATAAAAATAATTTATTCTCTATTCATGAATCATAATCAGTTTGATTTGTATTTGAATGTGTACATTTCATATCTGGTAATAGAAAAATGTTTTGGGATATCAGAAGCATTTATATGTAAGGGAGCAACTACAAAAGCTTTAATCTTGTTGGTCATAAGTGTTGACAGCACATCCATAAATTCAGAACACTTTACTGCCAGGCTAAAGCTGGGGTAATAATATCCAAGTCCTTTGGAAGCGCATAGAGACGTTATATCATAATGTGATATGCGCTATACAAGAACTGTACATTATTATTACTATACATGTATTGCAATTTGTTAACTGTTATAAACAAATGGAAAATATGTCAAAAAGAGAATGAATGCTGCTCATGAAGACATGCCCTCTACAACTGGCATCATTTTTAAACATGTATATCGGGTTTTGTTGCACCATGTCTTTAATTTTTTATTTTTTTTTTAGTTTATGAAAGGATTGTGACTGGTGGGATTGGTAAGAGAGCAAATTGAAGTAATCATTTAACCTTTCATTTGGCAAGAATGCCATTTGGCTCAGTCGCTTGTTTGCCACACATGGCAATCAGCGCAAAACAATGCATACAAATTGGCAGAAGAATTGCTTGTTCAACACGAAGGTTGAGCAAAATAACCCATTTCCAGGCTTGATGAGCTGCATGACAACCATTCAGGAAGCCCGTTTTGCCTTAAGCATAGTTTTTACAGGCAACACAAACGTTTTGCAAAGGATGTGAATGTCAAAAAATGGCAAAGTCCAACATTCACATTTTATGCTCCAAAAGTTCGGAAAACTTGCGCGGGGGATCAGAAGCGTCGCCAATTGTATGTTTTAGTTCGGTAAAATTTCTTAAAAGTTTAACATTTCTTGCAAACATTTCCTGCATCCCGCGAAAAAATTGATGACGCTTCCAAACCTCTGTGCAAGTTTGGCAAACTTTCGGCGCATGTTAGATTTCACGCTTTTTGTGACATTGCAATCCTTGGCAAAACGTTCCTGTGCCCATGAAAGCTATGCTTTAAAGCAATCAAATAATCTTAAAACCTGTGGTAAATATCTCACATGAGATATACAGTGTGGCACAGGAAAATCCTGTGCATAAGTCATAAATAGTTCACTAATTCAGGACACTCACCTTACTCTGAAGAGATTCCATTCTCTCTAAGAGTGAGTAAACATCTTGATCTATTGAGTTGCTATGTCTTACATCATCTGCAGAAATATTAAGGAAGTCAGAAGGGAGATGAAATCATGAGAAGATGATTGTATAAAAGGTTATGAATCAATGAACTGGTCTCAAAAAAACTGGTTCATTGCTGGTTTCAAAGAAACCAGTTCATTGTGGATTGTAAAAGGATATGAATTAATCAAAGGTAATGAATCAATGAACTGGTTTACAGAGAGTATCCTAAGCTTGATGTTTTTCACATACTTTTATCTGGAAGTTATTTTCAATAAGTGAAGTATGTGATCAAAACATATGAAACATTGAATGGTCTGACTTCTTTTAATAGAAAAAAGAAGTTAAAATAAATAAATATAATTTAGAAATAATAGGAATAAACGAACTAACTTCAGAGAATACTGAACAGCCCATTTTTAATCGGGTGAATACTAAGCCCGAGAAAACTTGGGCTGTAGTCTATGGAAAATGAGTGTTATACTGAAATCAAATAGTGTTCAAAGGGGTAACAGACAACACAATGACATGTTACACTTGTTTTGAAAATATACCCTATTATGATTATTTACAGTACTTCTTATACAAGAAAGACTATGTGAATATGTGACTGGTTAAAAAAAGTGGAAGAGTTACCTTCTATTTTCTTCATCTCTGTGTGATGGGAGTATTTACGAACGATGTGGACCAGCCTCTTGGCAGGCAGAACAGTGTACTGTTCCATAGCTCTCACTGCTTCATTGTACTGCTCTGCAGACACCTGATGAGAAATGATGATGACATTGTTATAATCATTAAAGAATAGGTCATAATAAATGCACTGAATATTACTGAATAAAATCCATGAATATCAGTACTCTACTTATACATGAATTTAAAAAGACCATCAACAAAAATAAGTAATCTACCATGATACATGTAAGAAACAGGTCAACTTGCAGTGACAACAAATGTCACAGGGCGTCGTGGTCTGGTGGTTCTGACTCTCGTCTTTCAATCAGAGGGCCGTGGGTTCGAATCCCAGCCATGGCGTTAATTTCCTTCAGCAAGAAATTCATCCACATCGTGCTGCACTCAACCCAGGTGAGGTGAATGGGTACCTGGCAGGAATTCATTTCTTGAAATGCTTGCGTGATGTAAAAGGCTGCCGGGCTAAAGCTGGGGTAATAATATCCAAGTCCTTTGGAAGCGCATACAGACGTTATATCATAACGTGATATGCGCTATACAAGAACTGTATATTATTATTATTGTTATTATTATTATTATTGTTATTATTGTTATTATTATTATTATTTATTAATTATTAGTATTATTGTAATTATTGTTATTATTATTATTATTTATTAATTATTAGTATTATTGTTATTATTATTATTATTATTATTATCATTTATTATAATTATAATTATTAATTATTATTATTATTCTTATTCTTCTTCTTATTATTATTCTTATTATTTATTAATTATTATTATTGTTATTATTTATTATTATTATTATTATAATTATAATCATTATTATTATTATTATTATTATTATTATTATTATTATTATTATTATTATTATTATTATTATTCATTTTTATTATTATTTATTATTATTATTATTATTAATATTAATTAGTAGTAGTAGTAGTAGTAGTAGTAGTAGTAGTAGTAGTAGTAGTAGTAGTAGTAGTATTGTCTCTTCTCAATCTTTTAGCTGCTTCTGTCCCTAATACATATGAACATTATACCACTGTAGAAAAAGCAAATAAAAACTATGAACAAGGTTAGATTACAACCATTCTACCTATACCTTTACTGTAAAGAACTACTGAACATGTTAATAAGTTATTTCCCAGGTCGAGAAGTGCAAAAAATTGTATTTTTCATGTACATTTCTATCTTCTCTAGGTGCATGAAACTCAGCACCAATAAGCTAAACTGTTTCTTCCCCTGTCATTTAGATTATCAGCTAAAAAACTTCAACAATCATTGCTTTTTTACTAAACTTCTGGGGGTCATAATCAGTTAACTGCAAACATTCTCATGATTAGTAGCAGTGAGCATTTTTAGTTTTGATTAAATGCAGCATTTTTGATGGCTAGAGGCATCTCTGTAAACTCCACACTTCGAGCAGTGCTATTAAACTCACTAAAGAAATAGGTTTTATATATACAATGTGCTTACCCTCTGGGCACTGATCCCCCTCTTGAGGGCTCTCTGGTTCCTCTCGGAGTCTGACCTGGAGAAGATAATGGTAGGCTCCACCTGGAGATCCCTACTGGCTGTGGCGGTGGAGACCCTGGAGGGTGAGGACATTGCCTTGGTTGTTCCTAATGCCTGGAGCTCCTGCTGTAGGTCTTGTATTGTGTTTTGCATCTCCATCATCATGACAGTGTTGTTGCTGTCAACAGAAATAAATACAAGGGACTATTCAAAACTTCATTTTATGATAAACTGAACATTATCAGTGTTGTTGCTGCAACACAGAAATAAATTCATGGGACTGTTAAAGCCATTGATTAACATTGTTATAGTTTTAAAAAAACTTGTTTTGCTACTTGAAAATGGGATAAACATGGTGTTATGGTGTTAAAATACCAGTCTAAAAGTTTCAAAGAATAATATCCACAGGAAGAATTTTTGAATAAAAATATTAAAAATGTGAACCAATGTTTGATAAATGCACGGACTAGACATAAGGAGTGCGCATGTGTGCATGGCTCACCGGACCATACTGTGTGTATTGGCGTATCACGCGGAGGGAGGCAGATAACAGTCTTTTTTAATTTGAGCAAAACGGTCCTCTTATTTTATTGTCTCTGAGACCAAAAATAATAAAATCGCAGTCTGCGTCTTACAAACAGTTTTTCATTCCTAATTATGGTTGGTTTCAGGGTTTTTGAGAACAAATACAAGTACTAATACACAAGTTTCATCTTAGTTTGAGAATATTTTAAATCAGCTGATCACAAAGTTAGCCAATGCCTTTAAACTTTAAACTGCATTTTATGACGCACTGCATATAATGTTACATCAGATGGCTGAGGCTGATGTCACAAATATTTTAGAGGTAACATTCCTTCCCTGCAGCACTAACATTAGAATCAACAGATGTCCAATAAATCAATTTTGTCTACATAAATGTAAATGTATGTTTCAAATTTCAATTGGTTTAAATTTCAAGCATACTTTAACAACTGACTTCAAGCCCGAAATCTCAGCTACAGCTATAATTGTTCTTAAGTGGCTCTGGTGAATCAGTTTGTATTACCCCAAAACAGAAAAACATTATTTTTGTTTGAGGTGAAATCTGCTGCGGGGTTAGCTGCTTCACCACTATAACAAATAACAGTGCTCCAAATGGAACATTTATGCAAATCATTTCTCTATTTTCCATAGATTTACAAACTTGTATGACAAACAATACTTTTTCACATAACAGCCTATTAAACATACTTACTTGAGTTTGTCTTCATAATCCATTTGCTGTTTGCTGGCCTCCTCTTTCCTATAAAACATCAGAAATTGAGAAAAAACATATTTGCCCATTTAAAATTCCACTAGGAAACACATTCAACATGTTAAATAACATAAACTACTTAGAAAATGAGTAAACAATATAAAAATACATTTGTAAGATGATTACATCATATACAATACTGTATACATAAATTCAGTAACTCATGGTTTAAACTGTTCTTGATCATTTTGATAACCAAAATAAAAATGCTTATAATTACATATTGACCTCTATAACATTTGACCTTGAACAACCCAATACTTTGATCACTGTCTCCTCAAGGGCATAGATAAAACTAGTGTCCCTCCCCCCCCCCCAAAAAAAAAAAATCTCTTTATTTCATGCATACTGACTTTTGTGACCCTTTAACTTTTACCTATGTATCCAGACATTTAATCAGATTGTCTTCTCATGGTGATGCATACAAGCACTAAGTTTGAAGTTCATACTTCAAATCATTCTTGAGATACTGCATTAACCAAAAAAAATAGAACAAACAGATGGGCAACCCCCAAAATAATGCCTCAGGCACCTCCTTCAATAGACGGAGGCTTAAAAATAGATTTAACCTTTGAAATGTCTTTATAATAGAATTTGATAATGGATTTAGAAGAATCTCAAGACCATTAACTAACCCCTTTTTCAGACATAAAAAACATGTCGTATAGCTTTACTAAAACAGTATAGCTACACAGAAACTGTATAGGTATACAATGAATTTCTGTGTCTGTATGCTCACAAACGAAACAACGTATAAAGAACCATCATATAACAAAACTAGGGTCTGAGCATCGTTTCGAACTAGATAAAGAATCATGGTCTGTGTGTGTCTGAACGTTTGGTGACCACAGAACTGTATAACTGGGCGGGGCTTAACGTGAGCGCGGTTGGAAGGAGACATGACCTTGCCATGAAAACATCCACAGTAGAAAACTATGCATCTATACAACATTTTCTTTAAAGAGTTCAGGATGTGTGTCTCCACACTCTGTTGGCTACAAAATAATTCTTTATAAGACGTTTATTTATCAAGTTTCAGGATATGCATTTTATGTCTGAACAGGCTGTAAGTCCACTCACAGTCTGTCATAATTCTCCTGTATTTCCTTGATCCTCTCACTAGACTGGAAGGTCATATCAGTCATCTCCCTCTCCAGTCCTTCTTGGATGGCTCCAGCAGCAGCGGACTGGAGCTGGAACCCTAGGCCTCCAACACGAGACTTGCCTGTATCAGCTCTGGAGACCATCAGGGACGACACCGCTGCTTCCTGTTAACAGGGAAAAAATGCAAGCTTTGAAATGAATGGAAGGACGGAGTGACATCTGTTAGTTTTTACCATGTGAGGTTAGAAAGTGAGTACTGCAAAGCCAGAAACTCTAGATCTCCTCAATGCTTCTGTAAAGTAACTGACAATCCCTTCTGGGGAAGATACAACTTAGACTAAAATGAGTCTACAAACTGGTGTTGGTAAGCAAAACCAGGGGTTTAGAAAGCAAGGTCTTACAACCAGAATAATGCACATATCACGAAAGATCTAGACCCATAGTCAGTTTCCTGGAGTGAAATTATGGACGGACAACACTATAGGGTCTAGATTCAAAGGTATGATAAGCAACTAGGTGCATACTGGTGTAATTTAGAGAACATTAACAATGCTGTATCATCTCTTAAAGTCAATGATGTGAAAAATAATTCCTTTCATCCGTCAACAACATGAATCTAACATGAAGCCCAATATTGAAAAATCACATCTGAAAACCAAGTCTTGCGATGTGCTTTAATATCTTTACAGGGCAAGGTAAAGAAAATTACTGAGAAAAAAAAAAAATTTGTAAAACTTATGTACTTACTGGTTCAGGCGTGGTCATCACTGTTCCAAATACAGAGATGATTTCCTTCAGGACTACAAATAGAGGATAAAACTTAATAAACAGAATGTTTATTTAAAGCTCAGACTGATAACAATGAAAGAACTACTTAAAAATAGAGTTTGGAGAACCCTGATATATTCATAAATAGTGGAGAAATTGACAAAACTGAGGTATGACAGAAAAAAAAAAAATTTGTAAAGCAAAACATAAAAGGGGAAATCTATTGTAAAGTACTTTAAAGCTAGCCTAGAACCAACAACTTGATGTAAACAATATTCTTTGATAACAATCTTTCCCAAGAAAACTTTTAAAATTGTAAATCAAGATGATAATGTTGCCTTCATCATTTCATGGTACTTCTTAATCTGTTTTTTTTTATATTCCACATACTATGAATCTTGCTATAGGATTGGTCAAAACTCAATCACGTGATTAAGTGTAGTTTCCCCATCAATCATCACCCGATAAGAAAAATTTGTCAACTCGCAGTGATGGAACTTTTGTGTTTCTCTGATCACTTCAGTCTATAGTGTCACAGCGCGTTATCAGTTATTTTCAGAACGCGTGAAATAAAAGTGCGTTGCCACTCTGATTTTTTGTTCCATTTTTCTCCATCACATGCAACGATAAATTCTTTTGTGACGTCACAATTAGCTTGCGCAAGCTATTTGGCCAGCCGACGTGACGTGTATGTGTACGTACTTCTCATAGAGAAGTGAATCTAACGTTATTACAGGGTAGTTCATTTTCTTTCTAGAATGATTGCAGATGAGGAATATAAAGCAAATAATCACCTTTTGGTTTCAGGTGACGAGACAAACCATCACTTCCGAGGCGATCTTGATGTAGCTATCTTTTCGAAGCGAAGCTGAGGAAAGATAGCGTGTACATCTAGATCGCCAAGGATAAACATATAAACAAGTTTGGATTACATGTGTATTTACTATATATTTACATCTATGGTTGATAAAGAAATGTTAAACTTGACATAGTTATACTGATTTAAAAATATACTGATACTTACAGGTTTCAACATTATATGTCATGTCTGAGACTTGGTTTTGCACATTGCTATCACGGTCAAACTGAAGTGTCTTGATTTCAGCTAACTGTTCCAATGCTGCTCCAAATTCTGTAACAAAGAGATAAAATTCTTTAGCCTTAAATTCAAGTTTTTTAGTATCCATAAATAAGTTCATCATAATGTTAACACTGATACAGGGAAGAAAATGGGGAAAGCATTCAAAAACTTACAATAACAATAACTTCATGTGATTATCATAACCATATTTTTTTTTCAAAATATTAGATTATACAATTTATTCAGTACTGTAGGTAAATATATAAAGACATTGTTCATTTACACTACACTACACAACAAAATTAAACAAATCATAAACTGACTTTTAAACAAATTCTTTTCATCACCTTTTCAACTATTTTTCATTGATCAAATATGCGGGTAACCCAATTCCTCTAAATGACTTACAGTATTTCAGTAATTTTTTTCACTTAGACCTAACCCAAGTCCATGCTGAAATAAAAGTAGAACTATCAAATTTGGAGCATACCAAATCACTGCAGGTATGGTAGTAAGAAGTAAATGTGTAATCATGGTATGAATTTGAATCTGTGCTTACATGTAGATGCCTGAATTCACTAACGTGGTTTCAACCATGGGTATTACATGTTTTAACCTCCATAAGGCCTTAAGAAAAAAATGTTTGTTTGCCGTAGCACACGTAAAAAAATAGGGTCGGTCGGTCGGTCTTTTTTTTTTTGGCCCAACATGCTGGCGCAGTACTCAGGCATCCCATGTACTGTGGTCTCACATACTGTGTTTGAGGTTGTGCGTGCGACAGGGACTCCTCGCATCATAGATCTGTACCATGCACTCGAACGATACACGTAAAATGGAGATCGAGGAGTCCTCTGCTCACGATATGTTTGATAATAATGTGGACGACATTCTACCACACCATTCGCCAGTAAAAAAAAATAAATTTCTAATTGTAGGCAAAACAATGAAAATTAGGGTCGGTCCGCACATTTCTTTTTTTCTTTTGGTCACATTTTAATTTTACAAAAAAGTCGGCAGGTTTAACTACGGTCGGTCGGTTTACGGCAAACAAACTTTTTTTTTTCTTTTGCCTAAGCGTACTAAAATAAGCATAAATAAGCGCACATTGCCCATGTGCGCACTTAACCTGTTAAGAATGAACCCCAAGATAATGCCAGCTGGAGTCTATGGTAAAAGTGTGTTATGCCAAAATCAAACTATGTCCAATAGGATAAAGAAAACACATAATTGGACCGGATTCTGTACGAATGTATACTAAATAACCCAGGAGGGGGGTTTCAACCACCCCATGGTTTCAATTTTTTTCTGAATTTGGGCCAGAACATTTCTCTTCTTACCTTTGTCTTGAACAAGTTTCATGACATTCTCCTTGAAGTCTGTGACGTGTTGATAAGTCTTGAGGTAATCCTGAACAACCGGGTGATCAGCTATGGATTCTATTGATTGCCTGTGTATTGAGAGGTATCAAGATAATATGAAACATGTAAGAAACTCTGACATGGTCTGTGGAATTGTGACAGGTTTTGAATTAATCCTGAACAACCTGGTGATCAGCTATGGATTCTATTGATTGCCTGTGGATTGAGAGGTATCAAGATAATATCGAACACGTAGCAGATTGTGATAAACTCTGTGGCATTGTGACATGTTTTAAAGTAATCCTGTACAACTAGATGAGGGGATACAAATTTTTATGATAAATGAGGAGATATATCATTTTCACACAATTTCGTCATTTTGACTTGAAATGTTTAGGGGTAATGTCAGACTAAATAAGGTACATATTAAAAAACATGGTTCAATTTCTTTTTTTAAATATTTTTTTTGCCATCAGCATGTAAGAATGATCCAAACAATATAAACTGTTGTTACAAAAACATATGATAAAGAAAAAGTATGTCCAGAAAAGCATATTAAAATGATATATTTACCTTGAAGATTTACTAGTTGTTGAATATGCAACAGGAGATGTAGCCATATCGAACTTCTCAACTGAAATATAGAAGTAAGAAATATGAAATAATGTCAGACAGAATTTCACAAAATGGATTAAACACAGCATGACATCCTTACAGAGATAATCTGATAGCTTAACACAAATTGCCAATGAAAATTGTTGCTAGTTATTGATTATCACAGAAACATACAACTGTGTTACTCATATGTGATCTTTTTCTTTTTACACAATCATATATACATTTACATGTATCCAGGTAATATGATTTCAAAACAGTTTCCACTGGCTTTCATCCACAGTTTGTTCAAGCTTGATCTTCAAGTGGCCAATGTCATGAAGTAATAATAATGAGGGTTGTTCTAAGAACTCAACTTTAGAGTTTCTAATATCTAATTTCTATGGAACTCAAACAGATACTAAAGAGTAATCACATGTACAATGTAGCTAGGATACAACATAAAAACAATAAACTTCAATCAAATGCATTTACAGTTTCAGAGTCAGTGAAATAAAGAGATTCTTAAACTCTATTTACATGTATTATCTATTTATCTTCAGCCTGACCATTTGCAATAATTTGAACTTTGTTATAACTGTCTGCAATAATACTAGCAGATTAATCCTCGTACACAGATATCACAGCAAACAAATTCCTTCAATTAGTTCGATCTTCATTCACAAAGTGCATATCATAAGGTAGTTTTAACATCAAACAAACAAAATTTGACAGTATAGTGAAAGCTCAATACACTAAGGAGTCCTCTGTAACTTCTCAATGAATTCACATAAATACATTATGCTTTCAACATAATGAAAAATGTTCAGGTTTAATGCACAATAATAATATTCATAATCAAGTGAAACGAGTGAACTTTCAAACAGCATTACACAAACAAAGTGCGGGGAGATGGTACTTTTCAAAGTAATTGATTATTTACAAGAGATGTGTAGTAACCTTCAAAAACAAAGTACACAGAAACTTCATTGAGTCATGGGGAAAAAAGGAGTTCAAGTAAAAAGTGATTACGAAAAACAGATCAGGACTGGCTCTGCATTTGAGTGCATGAATTCAAGGTTAATTATAAATAACAAATATTTCAGGCATATGTTATTGTAGAATTTAGAGGACATGACAAGGGGAAGGGGGAAAGCAGGCAGTGCAAGTGGAGGGTGTTGTGGTCCGGTGCATAAGTCTCTGGACTGTTAACCACGAGGTACAGGATTCGACTAATGTCCTTTGGCAAGACATTAATCTACATATATAGTATATCTGCCATACTTGACCGAGGTGTAACAAGGGGGTACCTGGTAGGATTTATTCTTTGAATGTACTGAGCACTATGGCTGCTGGGGATAAAGTTGAGGATAAGTCTATCCAAAGTCAAGGAAGCCCGATGTGATATGTGCTACATGTACATGTATACAAGAACAGCATATCATTATCACTATGTATATCCAGCATGACTCCTGCGATGAGACTGTTTGTTCCAGGTCGAAGCAATCATTGTCCTTCTTTCAAAAGTTTGATAACAGGGGATTTGAATACCTTAAGGATAAAATTTACAACACATATATTCAAACGACTGTGAACATTAGCACAAGGATAATCTACAGCTGAACTACAATTTTAACCCATTCATGACAGAGGGTCCACATTTTGTGGTTTGGTCTAATAACTTTTGATGCAGAACCCTAAAAATCATACCAAATACATGAGCAGAAAGAGCAACAAATTCTACACATACTGTGCCCATTTTCGTTGCATCAATATTTGTTGTTTGATGCTGAAATTTTTTTAAAGGAAAATAAGCATTAAAATCCTTAAATTGGCAATGCGATGAAAATGTTAAAATTACCGCTTTTCCCTGCAAATTGGCAACTTTATGACTTCTCATCATACATTCTGTGTGTGTGTGTTAATTTATATTTATTTCATATACTTGTTTTATAAGAAAAATGTAGCAATAAAAGAAAATGTTGGTGTTGCCAATTTGAAGAATAAAAGCTGATCAAATTAGGCTTTAAATAATTCCTGTCACGAATGGGTTAATTGTATCTAAATCTCAAACAGGTAAGCTAGATCTATCTGTGCATCATACACAGCATAGTCATGTGCAATAGGTTAGTGTGCTGACATGGGACATAGCACTCTCTGCATACCATCTGGAAAGAGCTTAGCACTTGTAGCCGTAGCCACAAATCTAGGTAACACGTCGCCTGCTGCTTCTTCTTCATCTGCAGAGTAACCCTCTTCCTCGTCCGTCTCCAGCATAGAGACACCACTCTCAGACACAGAGGGCGCTCTACTCACGAGATGCGAGCTGACACGCCCCTGGTACCCTGCAGTACTCAGTCTTGCCTGGCTCATCTGGTCCTGGAAACTCACAGCAGCACTCTGCTGCTCGCGTTGAGGGTGGGGGCGTACCGAACTCTCAGCTGAAGATTTTTCAACCAAACCTGGTTCATCTTTTACTTCTTTGTAAATTGGTGTCCAGATTGATCATGATAAATCCATATTGTGGTATGCATTAAAAGGGTGAAGGGACAATCTAATCATTAAATTTGAAAGGGATACCTTAGCTTCTTGAATAAAATCTAATAACCAACTGAAAGTATATTTTACATCTCACTAACCTTTGGACCAAAGTTTCAAAGTCAGACATCAAAGTTTCTCAAATGATATGCTATAATTAAAACATACATGTAAGTGCTGAACCAAATTCTGTAACTACTTTAATAAAAAATAAAAATACACCTAAAAATACAAAAGCAAGTGAGCTTTAATAAATACCATGAAAAAAAATTAAGAGGGCAACATCTATCTTAATGATCATGATGACATGGCATGCTATATATGCACATGCATTGTGGGAACAGGATATCATCTTAATTCATTCCTCACCTTAACATCTACCTTATACATTGTATCCGTCACTATTTTTTAAAACTGTATGCACTAACCTTCATCAGGAAATGGTATATCTCCTTGTGGGGTCAAGACGGCAGATGAATCCCTACTGGGGACTTGATCCCTGTAGCTGCCACTCTTAGCGCTAAGCAGTGAACCATGCATGGAGGTGGCTCGTGACCTGCGCTCCACTATCTCTTGCCTGCGTTGCTCCAGCTGGGCACGGAACTTCTCATACAGGGATTGCTGGCTGTGATGGCTGCTGGCTGATAGAGGGCGGTCTATTTCATCCTCACCATCCTAATGGAGAGTACATGTATGTGGTAGAAGTATGTTATTTTCTTCAGTTTTCATGCAATACACTGATTCAATATGAAAACTTACTTCAGTGATTTAACTCTTTTAGGACTTTCTATTCAGACAACATTTGAAAATAAAAATTAATGATTCTCCACAAAGTGAAGGCATTTACCTACTTACTTATCTTAAATTCCCAGTGTACAGGACGAACTGACATCGACTTACCCTTTAGAGAGTGGGAAAGTTTATAGCATATCCAGTTTTACCTTTACAGCAGTTTCATTTATCATCGAAAGATTATACAGAATATAGAAGTATTTGCTTTCCCTTTCACAATTCAATCATCCCCCATCTCATTTCTTGATGTATGCATAATGTACTTCACAAGAGAAAAAAAAATCACAAAAATTTATGTTTCTACATACAACAATGCAATAATGCTTTCACTGTGAATGCTTTAAAAAAATCATTAGGGCATATTAAACATATTTCAATAAAATAGAAAAATAATGAATGGATGGAAGATGGAATGATTAATAATTTCGACTTTTTTCTTTTGTTTATGTAGCAAATAACAATGACTAGCAGACATGTGCATTTATAATGATGAAATGTGAGATTTTACAACACCATACAAAACAATTACACAAAGTCCCAAGTTCAACCATGTCAACACACATATACACAAAAAATTAACAACTAAACCGTTACAACATTCTTACACACTACACAGGCATACACATGAAACACCATGTGAAACATTTATACTGATACTATGGAAGCATTTTCATGAAAATGCACCACTTGCTAGTATTTGTTAAATTACAAAGCAAAACATGAAAATAGGTGAATATAGCTGCACAAAGCAAATTTAGAGAGTAAAAACAAATAAAACTGACTATTTTTAGGCAGTTTATTAACATAATTAATTTAAATTTTTCTTGAAATGTTACAGAGTAGTCTTAGAACTGAAGCACACAACACACAAGTTAAGCTGTAAGTACACACATTAGCATTATGTTTTTGAAAAGTATTGATTTTTTTTCCCACAAAGCTGAAGTTGTTAAAAGTAAAAATTTTATAGAAATGAAATATTGTTTTAATTTATTTTTCAAATGCATTATGAATACACAACAGAAATGTATGGCAAATCAAACTGAGCAACAAAATATCACAATGCAAGGAAGCCACACATAAAACTGCCATGTTTCATCCCCCCTCCCCCCCCCAAAAAAAATAGAAAAATTAAAAACATAAATTATTTCTTCAGAAATTAAAAGAAAAACATACAGAAGAAAAGGAGGAATATCTAGTACTGCAACATGGTAACAGTAAGAATATAATAAGGTGCAGCATTTTCTCTACATTATCACAGGCATTCCAAAATTTATTGAAACATTTGTCGAAGTGTGAACTTGTATTGTAAACTCATAAGAAAATGGGTGAGATTTGTTTTCTGTGAAGATTCTTTGAATTATCTACTCTAAAATTGATATACCAATATGTGAACAAATATTTTCTTAAGTGAAATTGTGTTTTTCAAAATACATATGAAAAAAATGACTTTACACTGTAGTTGCTGGGATGTTCCATTAAGGTCCTGCATTTTAACAAATACAAGTAAATAAAAAATAATAATAATAATGTAAACTAAGTATGTAAATTTCTTTCTCCTTTTCAGTAACATATTTTACACAATTTGTTAATCTGTTGAAAAAAAAAACGAAACAAGTTAGTCTTGAAAAATTCCATCTGGATTCAGCAGTCTCTCTCAGTGATGTTGCTATGGAGTCCTGAAATCATAGTTAGCTCACATGCAATCTTATTCATATATAAGCACATTTTGACAGAATTTTATAACTCTTCCTAAAACAATGTCTGGGATGTTTATTTCAATGTTACCGGTACATATATTTTTCACCAATTCCCAGCAGTAGTAAATATCATAATATTGTTTGGCTCACAGCAAGGCATCAAACTGCTTTCAAAATAATTATTTCTTTCAAAAAGCAGATGAGAAAAGTAAGTTAGATTATGAAGCTAAGGATGAAAAATAAGTATTAAAACATTACTTAAACCACACAGACACATTTTATTTCTGTTACATGTAGCAGCATGCAAAACCCATCAATACATGTATGTTAAGTGTTTTTTTCTTGTCTTGAGGTACATGTAGTTATAGAGCAGTATAGTTTCATCACCATTGTAACTGAAGCAAATGTTAGCCAAAATGTACAGATGATGGCAACTCTTACCAGCCCAGAGGCCAAGAGTTTTTCAAACTGATCAGCTAGTTCTGTACCATCGATGTTATCTTCATCGTATTCTTCACCGTCCTCAAAATTCAGCTCTTCGATAACCTCATCTTCATTGTTCTCAATTACGGCTGCGGTTTCTGCAGGTGTCACTGGATGTTTCGGTTGCTCCTCCTGGGGCTTTGGTCGAGCACCTGCCCTCTGGCGCTGGTTGGTTGGTTTTTTAACATGCTTTGGAGGTATCTTTCGTTGTGGAGTCTTCTGAGTTGCTCTGGAGACTGGCTTCTTCTGTTGAGGGAGGTTTTTTTTTTTTTTTAAATTTAAGAATAAGAAAAAAGGTCCCATTTTGTTTTAAATAAACCTTAGAAAATACACTAAAGCTCATATTGTGCCTCAAGTACTTGTTAGCGATAGCGGCCATGTCTCCTACTTTTAGATTGTTTGTCTTTTCAACTCTAAACTGTCATTCCAGTGATATCAGCTTGTCACATATGTTTCTGAGCACAACACATGATGAAAAAAGTGCACAAATTTCAAAGATGAAAATCCATTCACAAGACATTGTGTTCACAACTAATTACTACTATCTGTCAATTACTCAGGAGTTTGCAAAATATTTCTATGCTCCTGTAAATGAATCAAGTTACTACGCTAATTGGTTTTGTTTTAGAATCATTTTGACAATCAAATATAATTTCACCAGACAAGCAGCAAAGGCTTAAAAGCAGTATAATTCAATTTATAAGAAAGAAAAACCACAAGGCCATTAAAAAATTTACAAAAGGTAATCATTCCTTTTTTTCCAATAAAATTCACAACCATTTACTACTATCTACCAATTACTCAGGAGTTTGCAAAATATTTCTATGCTCCTGTAAATGAATCAAGTTACTACGCTAATCAGTTTTGTTTTAGAATCATTTTGACAATCAAATATAATTTTCACCAGACAAGCAGCAAAGGCTTAAAAGCAGTATAATTCAATTTATAAGAAAGAAAAACCACAAGGCCATTAAAACAAATTACAAAAGGTAATCATTCCTTTTTTTCCAATATAGTTGCAAAGATTAAAAAGGAGTATAAGGTTTAAAAATTTCATTTTGAAATATAAAACAAGAGGATTTTTTTTGGTAATTCTGCTGAACTGTAATTTCCCATACAAGCATGATTGAAGGAGGAAAATGCAGGTTATAAAACAAGAAAGCAAAAGATCAAGAAAATCGAAAGAAGGAAAATTAGAGGGACATATGTTTTAGTAAGCATCATTGTGGAGGAAAAAGAGTCATATTCCATCATAATGTTGGGAGCAAGCAATAAGTAAACTGCTTATTAAAGTAAAGACATTCAAACTCTATAAAGAGAGATTCATCTTTTGCATAGAAACCGGGGTCCATTGGGGATCCAACACTCAGATGCTGGAAATCATCAGTCAAACTCTTCTCCACGTCTATCCTTCACAGATTAGTAATGTAGCATATGTAGTAACGCAGGATCTAGTTAAGCATTTGTTAGCAAAGAAACACTCCACCCTCAGCAGCAGTTTGAAAGTCAATAACAGCAACAAGGATTATCACAAATCTTTTTCTCTTTTTTTTTATTCTCATACTTCTTTTTTCTTCTTGTTATATTTGCAACAAGTCAGTTTTTCCAGATACACTCCAGCAAGTTCGTGGTAAAGGTGTTGATGCGATACAAGGAAGGAAACGAAGACAACCAGCAAGCCAGCAACTATCATCTAAATTGAAATCAACCATTTTGTTTTGTGTTTCTCTACTATCCTTTTCTTGTAGCAACTGCAAGGAAACAAAGATAACCAGACAGCAATTAAAGAGCTATCACCAAACTGAAACCATTCTTTTTTTCTTTGTAACTACTATCCTTTGCTAGAATAAATTGCAAGAACACAAAGACAACCTAAAATTCTTCACAGTGAAAACGGTTGTTTAGATCGTGGCAATTTGCATGGGATGCTGTTATTAGTTTTTGGTAGCAACCAAGCAGCAGATTTGCTTCCACACCAGCAACACTCTGGCTCACCACAGAGATGCCACTCTCAGACTGATCAGCTAAGAGGAACTCATCCAGTGGATGTGAGACCTCATCATCTCCACCTCCAACATCTTCTCTACCACTCGCGGAAGAAGCTTCCGACTCCATGACACCAACATCCCTTCCAACATCATCCGGGGCTTCAGTGGTAACTTTGAGAAGTGCTTGTTGAAGTTTCTGGTTGCCTTCTGTGGCAGCTGCCAGTTGTTCCTGCAGGACCGTGGGCATCTTCCTAAGCCTACCGGTTGCCTTGAGCTTCATAAAGAGCTCAATGTGCTCTGGGTTCTACAGGGGGGGGGGGGGGTATTATATATGGACAAGATGTGCAGGAGGTCAAAACAGTGGTTAAGAAGTCAAGGTTTGGTAGGGAGAAAGATATGAAAGAACATAAAAGAGTAGAAGAGATGACATTTCAAAAACTGTCATATACGTGTGACAGTGACTTGATAATGGAGCATGGAGAATTGGAAAGTTGCAAACAATGTCCAAAACAAGTTAAAATTACATTATTTTGCAGTTCTCAATTTTATTTACATATTTAGACAGAACAGAACCATATGATTTAAATATAATTTACATGAATGTATGAATTTTTTTTCAAAAATGAATTCAGATAAATTCATTATGCAACATATTGTACAAAGAATGAATTCACATTAACTGATTTGAGTACATCCATGTACACTTAAATTACAATAGAATCCCACCTGCAAAGAGGTGAAATAGCAATTGCAACATCAGCAGAAATACACAACACACTCCTTGATCAAACTCCTTTTATTCAAGTGCCATCCATTACATGCAATTTATTTTCAAGCTTAACAACCATCCAAACCTGCTTCCCAATTTTTTTTTGAAAATTAACATTAACAATGTCCCTTATCATAAATAGGCAAAGAAAGCAAATTTTCTTGGAACAATCAAACATCACAAATCATGACTGAAGTTGATCACGAACACCTGAAATGGAAAACATCGGGCATGACACGGCACTTGAAAACAACACAAGTTACTGTACTAGGGTCACAGGTATAAAAACTTGACAAGACTTGCACAAAGTCAATGTTATGAAAATTCTCACGACAACACTTCAAACATTGCTTTTTGTGGATGTTACATCAGCCAAGCTTGCGTCTGATCTTACCAAACGCGACTGGATCCGAGAAGTTTGCTGTTCTTGTTCGACCATAACCACAGGGTCCATCTGTGTGTTTTGATCCGCCATTTCAGGTGCCGTCTCCTTCTCCATCTCTTTGTTATCTTCCTCTTCCACCTTTTCTTCTCCTTCTTTAACCTCTGTCTCATCTTCAAGCTTTTCAGTTTCATCTTTTTGTTTTTCCATTTCATCTTTTTGTTCTTGGGGTTCGGATTCTTCCTTCTTATCATCCTCCTCTTTCTCAACCTCTTCAGGCTGATGAAGCATGTGAATGCAATCATTTTTTAGAAGCAATGTGATATTGAATTCATGAAATACAGATGAGAAATATGGTACCATTCTATTTTTTTTCTGATTCAATGAACATGATGCATAGCTGCCATTTGCTGCTTTCTGTAATTCTATGTGTGACAAATTATCTAGAGCTACAATATACTCGGTACCTTCCTTTCACCAACGTTGACAACAGGCTACAGGTTCAAAGTGGATTGAATGGCATGGTTAGAATTTCCAGCTAAATAATTACATAACTTTTCACATACTTTTGACAGATACCAACATGCAAGCTGCACAATACAAAGGTATACATGGGCAATTCCACGGTAACTGACATTACCAAGACAGAGTACTAGTGGTATTGTCTATATTGTAGTTTTGTGATTGACACTTGCTTCGGCTTTTAATTACTATAGATAAATAAGTTGACAATAGGAAAGAAATACATGGACAGTTTTTATCTCAAAAAGCATTCTTATCACAGAGCAAGCGTAAATATGTTGGTAACTGAAGTTACGCAAACAGGACATGGACAATGATGGTGTAGAATCAAATTTATATATCTCATGTCTCAGACTTGTAGGGATTATGTAATTCATTTGACATTACACCTAGGTTCCTGGGAAGAGATGTACAAAATAATGAGCAATTTGAATTATTTGTTTTAGTGCCATGAAAAATTTAGTGAAGACATGTTGGTAACTGACATTACGCTTAAATTCAACGTAGGTTTTGCATATTTCCATTAGTGTTTCACTCATTAACCACCTAAAATCTGTTAAAGTAATCCATTAAAATCAATTAAATGAAAAAAAATCTGAGAAAAATGACTAAATATAAGAATAAGAGGCATTTAAAGCACATTTCCCTGACCATAGTCCCATATGTGCAATTTTTTGTTTATTGTTATTCTCCATGAGAAGGTCGAATTGCAAATTTTTGTATCTTAAATGTTTATTTACAACAAAAAGAAGACCCAGTAGTAATTTCAGATTTTTATTTGGAATTAACAGGGCACAGTGTGACTTCAAATTTTGAGCTCTGTGTCCCATATGTTGTGGAATTGCCCACATGTACATGACGTCATTTGCTATCCCTCTTGTGGTTTTCTTTCACTTACTACTGTATTCTTTTCATAGTCCTATAAACTATTCCTCATAATAAAATCAAAAGGACTTGCATTTTCTAAAATGATCTCTCAATCTATTCCCTGCATGGATCAGTATATACTAAACTTCTAAATGTATGGGTCACGCTCTGATTCTGTCCACAAGTCATGTTGATGATACTCATGCCCCATCATAAAAAGGCAATGACAGGCTTTAAACTAAACCTCTAAATGTATCTGCTAAATCTATGTTACCAACATACATATGTATATGAAGCTCATGCATTATCTTCAAGAGATAGTTCAAAGCCTTAAACATTTGACTATCTACAGAGAATACAACTTGCATTTATATTTATTAATTTTTATCCATTTACAATATGTGAACTGACCTTTTCCTCTTTGATAGGTTTCACCATATCCATGGGGTTGAATTCACCCAAGTACTTGGCCCTCTGTTCAGGAGTCAGGGTCTTCAATGCCTTCTGCTCTTGCTTTATGGCATTTTTGGTCTGAAGGTACAGATAAGAAATACAGTGAGACAAGACAGATAAAGGAAGACAGAGGCATCAGGATGGAAGAGAATAAATAAGATGAAAGTTAGAGAGTGACATAGACACAGACAGACAGAACATAGAAAGAAAACAAATTCAAGAAAAACAGAAAGACAGATAGTCAGTGGAATACAGAGAGAGAGATAAACAGAAAAGACAAACAAACAGGCACCAAGATAGAATAACATGCAACTCCGAAGGGAAATGAAAAGTAATTTGCTCTCAAATCAATTTTTTTTTTTTTTTTTGGAGGGATGAAAGTAAAATAGAGAACTATAGGAAACTTTAAAATGTACCTCACTTTTTCTTTCAAAAATATTTACTGCCATTCTACCTTCATAGTGTTTGAAGGTAGTGTTTTATGACATCAGAACCACTTTCTTCACTAAGGCTAGGTAGATAAGCTAAATTGGAACCTTAACTCCCAAGATAACTTCGCAACTTTAAAGCAGGCAGTATACATCAACACACAACATGAGAATTTTTTTTTTTTTTTTTTTTTTTTCAAATCATATACATGGCTCAGTCTGTAAACGGCCTGCCTGTCGAACCAAAAATCTTGGGTATGAATCCACCATGGGCGGATGCCCAAGCTTGTGCTGTGTGTTAATGTGCCGCTCCCGTTTCACAGATGCAGGCTTTGTTGCAGTGGAAAACACTCTGTCCCTCAGATAGGATGTTAAATGGAGGCCCAAATAGAGGAAAGTCAACACTTTTATATGTTAAAAACCTGACGTACTTTTCAAAAAAGACCTGCACACCTGCACATCCCAATCTGTTATAATGGGAGGAGAGACCCAAAGATCACAGGGGTCAGTAAAGCCAAATACTTTATAATAATAATAATAATAGTAATAATAAAATTCATGAATATTCAAAGTGGCTAAACAATGATGTCAGAAATCATGAGGAATGTACATACTGTTTCTTCATGTTGCTTCACGAAGCTCTCTAGCTGAGCCATGGCACTGTCAGCTTCCTTCTCAGCCTCCTTCTCTGCTTGCCGGGCTATATCCGCTTGCTGGATGAGGGTATGGCGTTCCTGGGAGTTAAGAAAGGTGAAGATAGTGGTTTGAAAAAAGCAAATCAAATTAATTACCTGATAACAAAGGTTTTGATACAATGGCTGTAGTCTGACAAAATTATGCATTATACCAAAATTACACTGTATCTGAGAGGTAAAAATAAGAAATATTATGTGCCATTTATTGCCCATTTTTCTTCATCAGCCAGTGACTATGTAGTCTAACAGAGGGCTGATATCTTCTATCACCTCTGGTCTGACCCATCACTGACCTTGTCCCATTTCTCCTCCTTGACTTGAATGTGATTACGAAGTTGTTTGATCTTCTTGTGGTTGTCCTCTTGGTTGGTCTTGATCTTTTCCTGTAGGCCCTGGACTATGAACAGAGCCTGGATAAGACAAGTGAAAAGAAAAATTTATCAGTACACCAAGCTGCTTGTCCTGGACTAAAGAGTTAGTCTCATAAATAACAACAACAACAACAAAGCACCTATCATTATCAAAGAGACTGGATTAAGCTCCAGGCACTACACTACATTTAAGTGTATAGATGGATTTTAGATTCAACATACAAACAATAATAGATTAGTATTAAACTAGACCAGGCTCTCACCATTCAACTAATATATTTTTTTTAAAAAAACAAGAACAAAAACAAAATACATATCAGCATGATATTACATCGGGATGCAGACCCTAAACTATGAACAGAGCCCAAGTATTTTGCTCATCAGCACTAAAACTGGTGTACACTGAACTATCAAAATGTTCAAATGGGAAAAATACCTCTTTCCTATACTGCTTGAAAGCTGATGGCAGTTGCTCCTGAGGAACCTTACTCCAGCGCTCCTCTTCTTCAAGAGGAATCTTCTCCTCAAAGGGGACCTCATGGACAGGCTCCAGGTTAGACTTGGTCCTCATTGCTTTTTTTGGTGTGCCTGTCTTGTTCCTGGAACTGTCATCTTCAATCACTGGGGATGATACAAATGTTATATCAATGATTTCATGTCTTGTATGATATTTCAGTTTCAAGGGGAAGCAGAATAAACAGTCAGAGAATTGTTTGAATATAATTACAAGTAAGAGCTTTTATTTTTACTTTTCAAAAGTAAATAAAACCATTAAATTGCATTTATGTTCTGTTTTCTCTGAAAACGAACAGTATATATTTCCAATGGCATCAATGACATAAGCTTTGCTATATTCCCGAATGTAAAAATTTCTCTTCTAAGTGCAAAAAATACCATTCTCCATTCACAGTCTCTGCCTGGATTTCCCTCTAATGCCTCAGATAGGGGTTATGTACAATTATTTTGAGATATGAAAAAAATCCCTGCTTCACTGAAGCTAAACTTATACCTCCTACTCAGCAGGATATAAAAATGCTTCTATAATGCCATTCTGTTACAACATTGAAACAACCAAAAATTTTCTTTTTAAATCATCACCTTCCTGGCATTGTTTTCTCACCTTTATTAATGTTCTTGGGCTTTGGAGGATCCAGGATTTTAGGTGTTGCAGGGGGTGTTGGTTTGATGGAAGCATCTGTTGACTGTCTGCTTTGGAGTTCCTGTGGAATAATCCAATTTTACAGCTGATTTTAATTTCAAATGGAATATTACAAAGGCAAGTCATATACATGTAGCAGGTAAGGACATTAGCTCAAGGATCTACAGTGCAAGTCATGCCATCTTCGGAGCTTGACTACTTATGCTCAATGGCTTACCCAGGTAGATTTACAATTTTAGCAATAATGGAGTACGAAAATTTCACACAGAACAAATGAAGGTACGATTGCTGAAAACCCTCATCTACATAGAACAGACTGCAGGCAAGATTTGTAAAACAAAACAGAACATATAAAGAAGTGAATGATCAAGTGTGGCTCAAGTATGACGTTTAGGGTACCTATTTGATACTGGGTACCTTAACTAAAGCTATCTATATGTCTCTCCTCTTTACCTGTTTTCTGACAGATGAAGGCTGCCTACTGGATGTGGAAAGTCCACTCTTCAGCTCTCTCTGTGAAAATAAATGGCACAGACAACGAATGGTTAGTCAATGCCAGAAAGTCTAAAGGCCGGTCCAATTGACAACTACATATGGCTATAAAGTCTTCCTTAATTGGCCTTCTGAAGCACAGTATAAAGGTGAGATGGGATCTGAAACCATCATCCAATCAGTTACTCAAATGCACTTCAGGATACAAACAATTCATAGTTTCCTATTATTGTTTGAGACACTGGCTAAACTCCATTGAGAGGGGTTCTATGTATATTTCTTAAACTTCTTGTCAAACAACAAAAACACACAAATGAAAAATATGCATCATAACTCCTGACAATTTTATTCTGGAACATATAATTCGGGGAGAATTTTAAGCTCTTAGAGATATGAAGCATGACATCAAAGGAAATTGATTTTCATACATGTTATACCTGTTTGTAAGCTTAAAACTCACAGGTTTAGCTAACTGCACTATCTCATATTTTTCTTAATCAGAAATAAAATATACAAATGGAAGATCAATCAAACTACTAAATAAGAACTCTTACAGAGTATTGTTTTGTTGTTGTCGTTATTTGGATAACTTTTTCTCTAGATTTTGGGGAAGATTTTTAAAGCACTAATAATGATGCATCTGTATCTCAGGGCTCAGTTCATTCAGTCTAACCTTTGGTTTCAGAACGCATAAATTCATTCACCGTATTTTCTTTACCTGTACATTTTTACTCCCCATATACTGCTGAATCAATGTGCTTCCACAAATCCTATCACATTATGCAGAAATACAGCAAAAAATATTTCAACACGAAGGCTACAGCTTTATCATTTTTAACTGAGCACTGGAAAACTTAGATCATCAAACTCAAACCATTAAATGATCTTTCTGGTAAGCCAAAACAGCATTAATACAATTGTTCTTGAAGGGTAAAATATATTCATGACAAAGGATACAAAACCATAAAACAAAGCATGCATTTTTTTCTTTAAACTTTTCATAGAGGAAGAATTAGACAATTAAAGTCCTCTTTCAAATTCTTAATTTCAAATAACATGATGTGCTATACATATTTATTTAATCATTTTTTTCAAAGCTGGGTTGGGGGAAGGGGTTTGCTTGTTTGTTGGGGGGGTTTTCCCGTTTGTTTATTGGGGGGGTTTTTTTCAAAAAAGAGTTCCTATTCTTAGTTTTCAAAAAAGGAGGGATGCACTATAACTTTTAATGCAGTTTAAAAAATGTTTTGCTTTTGAAATCACACAAACATCGCTAACAATGTTGCACACACAGTGGTATAATGTTCAGCAGAAGATTGCCAATGCTTATTTGATTTTTTGAAAATAATATATTCTTTGCTCAATAACTTCTGCAACCCAAAGCAACAGATCTTCATTCATAGAAACGGATAATATATAAGAGACAGATAATTCCCATTACTGTTTGCAATCACATTTCTAAGAAGGGAAAAAGATAACTGAGATCTAAATAATCCGGAGGACTCCTAAATTCTACATTCTTGCATTCTGTAAATACAATAAAAAGCCAGTATGTAGTACATATATTGGCAATGGTTTACAAGACCATAATAAGTAGTTAAATCTTTATAGCACACACATGGAATTGTGTTGCATTAAGATACAATATACCCCAATATGGGAATATGAATAATAAACAAAAGTAGCTTTAAAGTGCAACCCCACACCCTCCTTCATAAAGAACTGAACATTTTTGGACTTGTCAAAGATCTATTTAAAATGAAACACTACTGTTATATAGGTTAGAATACAATTAGTTATAGGAATCTTAAATGTTTACCTTGTAATGAATATATACAAAGATTACTGTCATGGATCAATACGAGGAAAATAGTAAACTTCAAAAATTTGTGGGAAAATATAATCAACACACCACCTCAATTCCTATTTTTTTTAATCTTTTCAATATATTTCTTATAGTTTGCACTAGAGAATTCATTTACTTAGTTTATACTCTTCTAATCCAAAAGGATGGGCTCATGATGATAATGAATGTGCAAAAACAGCAAAATGATGAAGTGATGTTTGGATGGAGTGTAAATTCAGACGAATAAAAACATGTGAACTCTGTGTGCGAAATTTAAGTGATTCATGTGTAAGTCTGTTACTTTAAAATGTACATATATCATTTATTCATTCAGCATCATTCCCAAGTCCCTCCTCCGGGCATAACAGACTAGGTGTGTGCAGGTATACCACAACACCAGAGTTTCTCCTTCTCTTTCATAACAGTGCAGTGGGTTCCTTACGTGCATATGTGGTGACTTCCTTACCGATGGGGACATCATAATAGTCATAATAATCATTCAACATCTCCTCACAGAGATGATTTTCACAATAATAATACTAAATTAAAGGTCAAGTGAGGTGAAAAGTGAAAATGTGTAACCAACCACTAATGATTATAACTTAATGAAAGATCCCAAATGCAGCAGATAATTTAGTGTAACAATTTTGAGACGGTGTCAGCTTGCATTCAAACCCTTTGTGTCATCCCAGCTAAAAATCCACAGTGTCAGTAATAACCGCTTTTACTGTTCATCTCAAGCAACTTCCACAAGTAATAATGGTACTTTTTGGATAATATCACACCTGTACATGTACATGTATGATACAGAAGGGTAAACGGTCAATGATTAAACTTCCCATCAGTCAATCAGGTGAATACAGGTCATTGTCAAAATCACAACAATCTGTGGGCCATTACTGACTGATTGACTTTCTCATATCCCTCTAAAAAG
Organism: Echinometra lucunter; assembly: GCA_029962745.1. Lineage (NCBI taxonomy): Eukaryota > Metazoa > Echinodermata > Echinoidea > Camarodonta > Echinometridae > Echinometra > Echinometra lucunter. Next base: position 44,099,788 of record CM057151.1, on the reverse strand, counting down.
AGTTTAGTAAAACATCTTATTTATTTGGATGACTCTTTTAATTGGATTACCATGAGCACCTTGACAGGTTGGCTGTTAGTAGTATACAAAAATCAATTATTATTATATTTGCTACTAATGTTATTGTTATTATTATTATCATCATCATCATCACCACCACTGCTACCTTCTCCTCCTCCTCCTCCTCCTCCTTCTTCTTTTTCTTCTCCTTCTCCTTCTCCTCCTTCTCCTCCTCCTTCCTCTTCCTCTTCTTCTTCTTCTTCTTCTTCTTCTTCTTCTTCTTCTTCTTCTTCTCCTCCTCCTTCTTCTCCTTCTCCTTCTCCTTCTCCTTCTCCTTCTCCTTCTCCTTCTCCTTCTTCTTCTTCTTCTTCTTCTTCTTCTTCTTCTTCTTCTTCAATTATTACTACTCTGGTTATTTTATTATTATTATTACTATTATCATGATCATTATCATCATCATCCTACTATTATTATCATTATTGTTACTATCATTTAATGTTATCATTATCATTATTATTCATTATTATTATCATTATCATTATCATTATTATCATTATTAGTATTATCATCATCATTATCGTTATTATTATTATTGTTATCACTATTATCATTATCAATATCATAATAATCATTATGATGAACAAAATGTCAACATTAATAAATGAAAGTCTACTTCTTCTTTTTTAAATGCCTTTCTTAATCAATAATAGTTTAATAAATCCAATACACAGCAATCTGGTGGTCATCAAAATCTGGATAAATGCAAGGTGAGTAACACAACCATGACTAAATATGATGTGTGAGGCAGACACTCCATTCCTTCAGATTTGCTTGATTTCAAGACTTACTTCATCCCCTAAGGTGTCTAGATCCCAGCCCGGCTCACGGGGCTGGGTTAGAGAGGTGACGTTACTCGCCACCTCCGTCATGTCAAACTCCGGTCCCTGATCCAAATACTATGGACACAGACGGGATGGGGAGTATGGATGCGGCAGGTAGAAAAATTTAACATGTATGCAGTAAGTTTGGAATTCATAGAACTGTACATACAGAATAATATATGAAATCATAAGGTAGGGGTACATCAACTTGTAATTTACCATCTCTGTAATTTTACACTACGTCATAATCCAATTTGAAAACTATGGACGGAGAGGGTTGGCAGTGCTTGAGTATGGCATGCAAGATATTGAAACACAGACAGTGAAAATATACGTAGGGATGCAAATTTCAAGTATTCCATAAAAGTTTGCTTTTCTATTTACAATTTGAAAAGGGGATTACATAAAGTGGATAATTTTACATAAATATCTCTACTAAACAATGATTGCATCTTTAACAATATTTTTTTTAAGAATACACAATATATTGTACGAAAGGGAAATGATTCTGACTGAGCAAAAAAAATACTCCAAGAGCATATTTCTCTTACCCCTGAGGTTCTGCTCAAACTCTTTGAAAGGTCTCTCTCGTCTTCTGAGTCTGATGCCCAGCCTTTGGGTTGGTTTAATGCCTCTTCCTGTAGGGGAAAAGGTAAGAAAACAGAATTGGTGAGAAAATGAAAACATCTGTTCTCATATCATTCATGAACATTGTTTATTCTTCCACAATCATTAAAAAATAAAATCTTCATGATAAATGATCTGATCCAATCCAAAAGGCATTTGATTATATTCAACCAATCTTGGAATATTGTGCTCCAGTGTTTCATAGGAGTCTCACACTAGAACAAACCAATAGCCTCGAAGAAATACAACGTAGAGTTTGCAAGATTATTTTAGGACAAAATTTCATTTCTTATTCTAATGCATGTCAGACTTGCAATTTACTTTCTCTTGAGGACAGAAGACTAGCACTTTGTGGAAAATTTGCTAAATCTTTAACAAATTATTCTATTTGTCAAACCTGGTTACCTCAGAAAAGAGAGGTTAAGATGTCTCTACGGCAGATTCCTACTAATACCATCAATTTAAATTCAAAACAGATGGGTTCAAAAATAGCCCACTTCCATTTTTAGTTGATAAGCTGAACAAAAGTTGAAGGTTTTTCCTGACCTGTTTTTTCTACTTTATGAATAAAATGCTAGTTTCCCTCACAGTCCTGGTCTTCTTCTATATGCAACTTATTCACTATGTGTATTGTCTTTACTTCTTTTACCTTTACCTTGTTCATACAAAGAGAAATATTTTAATAGTAAAATTTACCATTTCCATGTGCTGTGCTTTGATACATTACAATTTGTCATGAATTCAAATTTTATATGCCTTGCCACTATTTGCAAATTGACAATGTTTTAGATATGTACATTTTCAAATTGTTATTACGCCAAACATGTCAACGTGAATAATCCAGCTTCGGCTGTTTTTCATGTTAAATGATTTATATTGTTTATCAAACATGTTTATGCCTAAGAAAACCATTTTTTAACTGAATTGAAATTGAACTGAATAAAGCGCCTTTTTCTGGTGGCTACAAAGGGCAGCACACATCACTCCACATGCAATGTACCAGTATATGTGTTTACATTGCTACTTTCCAATATTTTTGTTTTGTTTTGTTTTGTTTTATTTTGTTTTTGTCTGTTTGTTTTGTAAGAATTATGTTTATTTCTTTATAATTATTGAAACAAAATTTGGACGTTACACTGCATAGCCCAAAAGTGAGTTGCATTTTTATTCATAATCTGATCTCTGATATTTAAAAACTGCTTCATGATTCTACTCCAACATCCAAATTGTTGGCCTACATGTATGAGTACATTTTCCTTCAGAGTGAATTTCACATGGGTATCTTTATGACTCATTTTGTACTTAGTATTCCCATCAAACCAAGTGGATCATTAATACAAGTGGCCTACATGCAAATTCTAAACATATCAATAACACACACTTATTCTGCATTTTAAAATTGTTTTACTTAAAAATGTCAATGAAACTGTACAAAATATACAACAATGAGATTAATAATAACTGCACACATTTTTGGAAATACATGTAATTCATCCCGTATTAAAAGGGGAGCTTTTCAACTAAATGAAGGCATTAATGTAACAACAAACCAACCTGGTTTTTCGATATGGAAAACAACAATTCTTGAAGTTCAACTGCTACAGACATTTTGATTCTAATATTCCATTTACATGTAATTCGATCCAACATAAGTCTCCTCAGTTAAATGATTTACAACAGAAAAGTAGCTACTCCATGGTGTGAACAGAAGGAACACAGCAGAAGACAGCTACAGAAATATTTTCCAACGACTTTTTGAAAGAAAAAAATCCTGATGTCATCACACAGGTCGTCACATAGCAAAGTGAATGTACATGTAAGCACTGCAAATCAAACATGGATAAGCATAAAATTTATCACATCAGTTCAGTACTTTCTCCTCAATCCTGAACGAAAGCTTCTGATTTAATAACTGGGAAAAGTTGTCAATAATATTGTACTCCAATGTTGTCTAAATGTATTCAAAGTCCACTTAAACAGTAGTCGAATATAAAATTAAAATACTCATGTCCAATACTGCAGGTGAAGTGCACATGTAAAGAAAATTGGCCTACGTCAAGCCAAGCCAACATAACCATCCTTCAATCTCCATATAACAGCAGTTGCAGATTAATTATTTATCCTTCAAATCATAAAATCGATTTGTATTTTCTTCTCACAGCCAGATTTGCCCGAGGCATATATTTCAGAGACAATACAGCCACAGTTGATATAGAAACCTGAATAGTCTTTTTATCCCAATAAACAGATCTTCACATCCAATTCTATAAAGGTGTATATAATGCAATGAACACTGATGCATGAAAAATCAATTTTGCTCATGACAAGTTCTACCACATGTAAAAACAAGTATAATGCAGTGGTTTGCAAATATCGATAGTCGGTAGACTGTGACAGACATACATATACTGCTTGAACACATCCCAACAACTTGAAGAATTGTTTTTCCGATATTTCTGTTTGTCAGGGCCAAAGACCAATAATTTTAAGACATTTGACAACTGCTGACGGGTTGTCTCTTCCTTTCCTTGACATTGAGATCTCTGATTGGTTGCTTTTGTTGTACGTTGCCATGGTGTCCCTAGTCACCTATGTGTCAAGTCAGTTGACCTCATGACCCTACCTGGTAACCCCACACCCTGGGGGTCTCTCTGTATGCTAAGCTCTCTCTCTATCTCTATCTCTCTCTCTCTTTCTTTCTTTCTTTCATTCTCTTTCTCTCTCTGGCTTTGCCATAAATATTTTTTGCAAGGCATACATACAGTGTCACGGTTTGTTCTTGATCGTAGATTGTTTACAACTGATTTTTTTTTTTCTTTTTCATAATGTACAGCATTGCTAGATTTATTTTCAAGTTGTCACCTGTACATCTACTCATTAAACAAATATTGATCTCCTGAATATTTGGACTGTTTTTTTCTTTTTCCAGCTTATTTCTGATTACTTTCCAATTGGTTTTAATTTCTTTACTGAAGCAGGCAATCAGGTGCAAAAATATATTTATTGACAAATACAAGTCTATAGCTGTCATGCATAAAATATTATAATTGCAATTATGATGTGAGAAGTATACTGCTAGAGAGGGGGAAATGTAATCAACCAGAAGAAGCAAACAGTATCAGAACAAAAACAAAATCTTACAAAAACTTGAAACTTATTGCCAAAAAGTATTTAATGTCTTTGGACATATCTAGTCTTAAAGACATTGGTTAACATTGTTATGATTTTTAAAAAATCTTTTTTTGTTACTTGAAAATGGGATAAACATAAGGCTTATAGTGTAAAAATACCAGTCTGAAAGTTTCAAAGTATGATATCCACAGAAAGTATTTTTAAATATCAAAAATTGTGAACCAATGTTTGAAAAATATACAAGGGTCAGTTGCACAGAATAGACATAAGGAGTGCGAATGCACGTATGACTCACCTTACCGTACTTTGTGTATTGGCGTATCATGCGGCGGGAGGCATATATTTTCAAATTCAAACAAAGTGGTCCTCTTAGTGATTGTCTCGTGAGACAAAGGATAATAAAATCGCCGTTTGCGTCTAACTTACACTTTTTCATTCCAAATTATGGTTGGTTTCAGGGTTTTCGAGTACAAATACAAGTACTCATACACATGTTTCATCTTAGTTTGAGAATTTTTTAAATCAGCTACTCACAAAATTAGCCAATGCCTTTAAAGATGTTTATGTTGTTTGTTTGAATGCTTAAATTTTTGAGCAAGACCATTATCAGAGAATTGATATCACCACTTCTGCAGTAATATTGCTGGCTTAAACCAACAGTTGAGGGTTATCTAGTTCAAGCAAGTTAAATTTACACTATGTATTACTGAGATAAGAAAATAGACACTTCAGAATGGTATTACTGGAAATATATAAAGATAAATATACGTGTCTACTATGGTACATAATGAGATAAGACTAACTTAAGACTTTCTTTTTAACATTGCTGTTGCAAGGTCCCAAACTATTAAGAATCTGATAAAAAGCTCTTGTAATTAAACCATGATAACATGGACTCTGCACTTCAGCAAACTACAGGGGCACAGAATATGGACAGAATATACATGTACAGTTAACCCCTTCAGTGCCATTAAGGACAATTCAAAAGAAATTTCAATGAACTCAATGTTTCTGTTGGAAGTAAGATGTCCTTTAGTCAAGAAACAAATCATGTGCATGCCTTCTGAAGAATATCCTGAAGAGTATCCTGCAAATAACATATTTATGCTAAAATCAGATACTTTACTAAGAATGGAAATTGAACAGAGAACTATTGAGTTCATTTACACTAATTGTTGGTTCATTTACCCTAACTGCTGGAAAAAGCTAGTGGCCCAGACGAATTCCAACTGGGGTCAAAGATCAAACTTTGAGAGTTCCATTATGACAATTCACGATGGATATAACATAGCTACCGTCCACAGTCCACAAGGCCAAGAGCCCACGCGACCAACATTTTCATGGTGGCTGGCCTTGTGAAAACTTGTAAGAAGGTCCAGAAGAATGATGTCCCAAGAGACAGACAGAACGCAAGAATGACATGACAATCTTGCTGGCCTCCTGACATCCATTCTAAGGCTTCACTGGACTGACGTAAGGTGCATCATCATCATTAGCTTGAGCTTGAAGAATAGCCCAGTGCTTGCTCGAAAAGTAAACCATTCAAACCTTTGACTATAATATGCAGACTATCCCACTAATCCATAAAATAGCGGACTTTTTTCAGCACATTCTCATCAACTCAAGTTTCAAGAGCTGGCTTATCGATCCCATCATGCACGTGTGCCAACATTGGGCTATAGCTCGAGCTAAACTGCAATTTACGGAACTCGAGCTGATGTAGATGCGATTGCATGCTTCAGCTGGGTTGGGCTAATACCCAAGATCCTAAATAGTGGGCTATTTCTCATGCTACATGTAGAGCTGATGAAGACCCACCTATTGTTGGTTTCAAGGGCTGTTAATCTTCTGGCATGTCTTTTAATCTTTCATTTTAATTAACCCGATAAAGTCTGAAGTCTTCATAAGAGTGGTTAGTTAATATTTGTTGGTCAATAAATATTTGTGTATAATTACCTCTAGTTCATCTATCCTTGCCTGTAGTGATTCTCGTACGCTCTCTAATTCTGCCTTGTGCTCTTCTCTCACTTGCTGGAGGGTGACTTCAAACTGCTTCTGGGATTCTGGTATAAACAAAGTGCATTTGAATAATTCAATTAAAATTATCACTATCATTTTACTTGCCAAATTACTGTAACAATTTCTCGTTCACTCATAAGTTACAGAGGGCCCTTAATGGGCCTAAATGGAACATGCTGGAAAAAGAAAATAAGTCTTGCCCATCAGTGTCTGTTTTTAAGAGAAAGTATAAGTCATTTTATCATTTGCCATGTGTAATTCAGATTGTGATATGCCTGCCTGTTTGTCCTGTTTGTCATGTTAATTCATCTTATATATTTTTTTTTTTTTTATAATTAGGGGATTAGCCTTGATAGGCCTTTGGCCTTTGCTGATCCCCGCATCCATATACTTTTTTACATGTAGTTGTCTTTGTTGTATACTGTTCTTTGTAATTTTTATTATATGTTCCCTATGTGTAATGTGATTTTTTTTTCTATATCTTATTTATGAATACTGTACCCTGTTATACAATGTATGTTTTTATTGTGGATGCAAATAAAAGGCCACACAGGCCAGTTAATAAATCAATCAATTTTCTTTGATTTGGGGATTTGGGATGGTAATAAAATGAGAAGTAAATATGACATATGATGCAGTATGAAACAGAGAGAGTGAGAGACAGACAGATGCAGATTTGGTTTGGCTTGGTTTCTGTTTTGACACAGGATATACATTTAGAAATGAAAATAAACAAATGAGTACCCTGTAAATCATAAGTTTAAAAAAAAACTAGTGTGAAAGCTCTTCAATTAGAGGCATTATTTCTCTGTTCTTCCAAGAGGTCCAGAAAAAAATGAAACAACAGACAGGCAGAGACAGTGAGAGAAAGGGATAGAGAGAGAGTATGCATTACATTAAAAAAATTACAGAAAACTACATTGAAGGTAGAACTGAAGGGAAATTAGAAAGATTGATGAAGAGATTTACAAATAACAACAACAGTTACCACGTATTAGCAAAGAGGAGAGAGAGACAGACTGACAGAGAGAGAGAGCGAGAGAGATGAATAATAAACAGAGAAACAGGGAAAATGTATGTAAGGACAGTGGCAATGGAAATGGAAGGTGATCAGGTTATTTACAAATTTCATAGATATATAAAGAAATATCTTCACCACAAGACCAATGTGTCTGCCAATTTCATGACCACTGCTCAAAAATGAGGAAGTAGTTCAATTCAAAATGTTTCCCCCTAATATATTACCATAATATGCTGTTACCATGGCAATGCAGTTTCCAACACATTAAAAAATATGTCTTGCACATTGTCATCCAAAGACCATTGTGTGTGGCAAATTTCATGAGCATTGCTTGAAAAATGAAGAAGTAGTTTGATCCGCAAGATTTGCAAAGGACCACCCTACCACCCTCCAAAGCGTACGCTGATTCCTACATATACGTACCCCCTTGAAACTTCCATTTGGCGGGGATGTAAAAGTGTTATTGATACATGTACTTAAATGTTAATGGGGTATTACAGGCAGTAATTGACAAAGTTGGGCTTCCTATAACGAGTCTAATAAGCTGCGTGGGTACATTAGTTCAACATTAGTGGGATTCTTTAGCCATTAGGCTTCCACAAGTAGGTCAAGTCCGAAGATAATAAGTAAGGAAGCTCAACAATAATTTCAGGTCATCCTTACATCAGATATCAAGTAAAGGTTAATTGCATCTTTATAAAAATGCAAATACTATGTCGTCATTTTCTAGTGTTTCAAATATTCCGCAAAGCTTGTGGCTGCATTATCGGCCTTAAAATTTCTGTTAGCAAATACCAGGCTTATGTTCACCATCCACTATCCCTTTTTTTATCTAGCATAATGCACTTGTTATAAGCCTCATATTCAGAACAATATTTGAACATGTTACTGGCCCATCTCTCTCTCTTAACAATTTATGCACTCTACATTTGCAACTGTTAGGGAGAAAATGAAACTCATAATGAATATCATGAAAATTTTATTTGTAGCACCTTTTTTTTACCATGAAATACATATGTTTAAATTTGTGGAGTCCATTTTATAGGATTAAGCCTTAGAAAATCAAGAGAAGCTTTGCTATCCCCCAAGATGATGTGCCTGTGTTTAAGGCCATGCGCTGGGTGATCTGTAATTACATGTATGGATAACTGTCCCTACTAACTACAAGTGCAAATTACATATGATTTCCCCATAACTTAAGATGAATTTAACCCCTTCGCGGCTGGTGACAGCAAATCCTAGAATCATAGCTACCTTCACTGTAGTTTATTTTGATAGCATTTTAAGCCAAGTTTATGAACAAGTAACTCAACCCTATAACTTACCAGTAAGATGAATTTAACCCCTTCTTTGCTGGTGACAACAAATCCTACAATCACAGCTACCTTCAATGTAGTTTATTTTCATAGCATTTTAAGCCAAGTTTATGAATAAATAACTCAATTAAAGCCCATATTCAGCTCTTTACAGTATATGTGAGCTAATAACTCAAATACTTCGAATGGAATGGAGGCAATCCCCCTTTCCAACAAGTTGCATTTACTTAAAGCACACAAACAAAACCAAACAAACAGAAACCAGTTGGTGAAAGTTTTTACCTACATGTACTGTATCCCTACTGAAACATGAATTTCAAATCTGCAAACCTGTTATTTGGACTAATAATCTGGAAGAACTATCCCATTGTCTGAGTTGTTTGCTACTTTAAGATCAGATAAGCTGCTTAATGAGCATTTTCAATTGTTTACTAATTTTTTGCTCAAGAAGAAAAGACCAAGAAACTACCTTGAATATTGTTTACTCAAATGCTGAAATACACCCTGTACTTTCCCCCCACACTACCTCACAATAAAAAGTATCTTATTGATATCTTATTGTGAGCTCAAGGCCACAGGATACAACGGAAGCACAATGTAATGGTAAAACAAAACAGTAACTGGTTCATGGACATTATGTGCATCATCAGGCTTTTGTATCCACACAATGGTGTTTAATAATAATCTTTATCCATTATTCATGGCTTCTTTAACCTTTAGATACTCCCAGAAAGAAAACGTTCTTTGGGTTTATTTTATTTCATACGAGTTTTTCTTGATTATCTGAATAAGAAGGATGCAAAACAAATTAAGGAACTGGAAATAAATAATACTGTTCACTAATACCAAGAGGGGTAACCAATTAAAAGTTTGGGTTTGCAAGGGAACGCTGCCCAGCTAAGGCTATTTTCATGAATTTTGCCTTTCGTTCAAAAGTGTTATGTCATGTGTAACCAAGACATGAATTACAGTGTATTATCACCATCATCATCATCATCATTATCAGCATCATCATCATCATTGCTAAAATCATCACAATCATCACCACCAACATATTCATCATCATCATCATAGTCATCATCACCTTCACCATCACCATCATCAAAATAATCATCACCCTCACCACCATCATCACCATCATCATCACCATCATTGCCATTAATGAGAGCATCATTACCATCCTCATTATTACTACAATCATCACCATCATCATTATCCTCATCATCATTCTTTCTTTTAATGGAAGTGCAACAGTTACTTGAATTATGTTACGCTTACCATTCCATGAGTCTCCAAGCTGAACATTTAAAGCTTGAATCTTCCTTTGTAACTTCTCAATAGTTTGCTGAATAAAGAGGAACAAATTAAAAGGGAAATTAGTCACATTCTTCTCATTCTTCTCAGAGCAGTAATCAAACAGTAGAAATCTATAAAAATGTGAAAATAAAGAAAGGGATTTTAAATTGCCCATGATATGACCATTGCCTCACATTTCTCAGTAACACTGATGGTAAATTTACTTGAAAAGTTACATCCATATAGGGTTACTTCAAATTTCATTTGCATTTACCACTGTTTGTATAGTTTTTGGTTGTTATTTCTATTCCTATTAACAGGAAATTGGCAGGTAGATCATTTGCTTTGCATAAAAATTTGTATTCATTTTCTTCATTCCATTTTGGTTCTTTAAACACGGTAAATGAAAAGTTCACTTTCAATTTTAGTTTTTCCTTTCAATTTCCCTTTCTTCGCTTTGTACTGTTTGTTCGTATATTTGTTTTTGTTGGTTTTTTTTTATTTGTTTGCTTGATATGTGGTATAATTGAAAGCAAGGATTGGATTATCATTTTGTGAAGTTAACCTTCTGTTTTAGAAAAATGATACACTTGAAAACTTTCTCTTTTGCATGTGTAAACATGTTTTTTCAAACGTCACTATGCGCATGTTAGGAATACCAAGGAGATGGAATAGAGAAAGGGGGGGGGGGGCTGTTTCACAAAGCTGTGTGCAAAGTTATGCTTGACTTTGAGAATGACTTGAATATGGAGAGCCAAGTGGGATTCTCAATCATTTTATTGCATAAGATAAATTTGAATTACCTATGTAGACTGATATTATTATTTTTAACAAAACATTTTTAATATGAAGGAGACGTCTACTAACAATTTAAATGAGACTATGGGAAATATGGTCACACGTTTTGGGTATTCCATTTTGCTGTGCATAGTTACATCATTATGACCTAGATGTGAAAATGTACTAAAAACAAATACCGCAATGAAGTACATGTATATGTATATTCTATGTTTGGCATATTTGATATTTGCTGAAGTTTTTTTTTTAGTAAAGGTTTTCCCAAGAATAGTAAATAGCATAATAGGTTAAATGAAAAAAAAATCATGAACCTCTTATGATATGATAGACCAGTTTAATTTCTTTTAAGTTTCCTCTTTTTATCAATTATCATATAGCTCATTCATTAGGTGATTCAAATTTTGGTTCCATACATAGATTTTCCACAAATACTTCAGATAATCTATTTATCATTCAAAATCCTATATGGCTTGTGTTTCATAATGTGCTATATGGTTGATCAATCACTGCTGGTAAACACAGATTAGCATTTCTTGCTACAAAATTATATAATAATTTGGAGAACAGACTAGATTTTTTTTTTTTTTTTTTTTACATTACCAAATGTTAAGATATTTATTTCATAAAAACCATGTCAAAAAATAATGAAGATCAAAAGTTTAAAAATGAAAAAAAAAAAAATGGCCAAGATAACCTATTTCCACACTTTTGTACATGTAAAGCAGTGTAATGGTGTAGCCTGCATGCTGAAATCCTTCAAAAGCTTAATAAAGTTCTTTAAAGTTTTAAAGTTATTTGACCTGGCATGATGTGAATTACAAAATATATACTGAGGCCAAGCTCTAAAGAAATGTACATGCGCATGCTCTCTTTATTTAAAGTTACGATGTATATGCAAAAACCTACAATACCAACACTAATATGACTTCTGTAAAGAGATATTAAACATTTGAATGCAATAGAGAACAGTATTGGTTAGACTAGCTGATGTACTCCAACAAAAGTAAGTTTTTTTTTTTTCAAAGCTAGACTTGACATGATTTCATTTTCCTTTTGTTTTTCTTCAAGTAATAACCTGGTGAATGCCTCCTTTACTTTTGGGTGATCAACTTTAAAACTTCAACTATTTGTTTTTTCTTGTTGGTTGGTTGGTTTTTGTATATGTGTTTTTGAGATTGTTTGGAAAAATAAATCCTTTAGGATTCATTCTCTTTCCATATGAAAATCTGAAACATCACATAGCTTACAAGTTTTAAATTAAGCAAACAAGAATAAAAGGTCATGTAGCCTTTAACAGGCAGAAAGAAAAAAAAAGGAATCCCTTTAGCAGAGCTACTCAAAAACACATTTTACAGCTTCTGCTCAAAAAAGAAAATGGTCCTCAAAACAGGTAAATTGTATCAACTTTTTAAGTACTGATCATACAGATTCAGTAATTTAAGTGCATTCAGTCAACATACCACAATATTTACTGGAATGAAGAAAAACAGGCTGTATATTCCAACATGGTTTTATCCTTGAAGTTGTTCCTTTAATCCAAAGTTCAAATTGTAATTTCATTAAGATACTGATGACTGCAAATTGATATTGAAGTAGTTTCAGTTTGTTAGTAGAGTTTCTTCGTTAATTTGCTTGCCTCAAAAACATCTACCCTGTTTATTCAACATAAAGATGTTGGTACAATATGTGTCCTTCTACAAGGAGGAGCAGCGTAAAAGATCAATATTTCTCCTTGTGATCTTCTCGATTGTCTTTTCTTTTCTTTCAGTATGCGCATCATTGACTCCACATCATGTAGCAGCTAACTTTCTGCCATTGTCCCATGCCAAAGTTTGAAAGGAACCCCAGATCAATAATAATGGCTGAGGATGACAGCTTAGTAGAGGGAGGGAAAGAGATGCACAGCCCAGGGGGATATACTGAAATCAATATGATCACCATGGTTGTGCTGCAGCAGAACAATTGATCACCGAGCCAAAGTCTGAAAGTGGATCTACCACAGCACCAATATCACAAACTGCTTGTAAACTTCAGCACAAGAGGGCGCCAATGCAGTCACCTCTAACAGGTGAAGAAAATTTTAACTTCAAGATGTGCTTAAAAATATGGTAAATAAAAAGAACGGTGGATGCTGGGGTCATGGTAACTGTATTCCTCCTTTTGAAGAGAAAAAACATGGAGATTGCTTTCCTTGGGCTGAAATGTGGGATATTACCAAGGGAAAATAACATCATGGATGGGAGCAATCTTGATTTCTCCATTTCTGTTGCTGTTGGTGTTGCTTGTTTGGTTTGGTTCACTTTGTGTGATTTTGGCTATCTGGTACATATTTTTTATTTAGTCATTTTTGTTTTCTTCTTTTTTATCATGCACATGAAGCAAGGACATCAGGTAAATGACACCCTACCATTTTTTTTATTTGGTATATTTACAGTATAACAGATTTTTTAATCATTCAAACTGGTTTTTAAGTGACTCTTCACCAAAAATCAAATACTTTTTCATGCATACTTACTCTCTTCAACTTCACTTTCTTTCTTGCACTTACTTTGTTAACACAAACATGGAAATTGTGGAGTAATCTTTAAGGCATTAAAATGTGTTTACAAACTCTGTATTTCAGTAGATTAGATAATAATAAAGCTAATTTGTGGGGTAACTATATATGCATTACACTGGTAGAAGTGACATTTTAATATCACATATTAGTCTTTCAATTAATTGAAAAAAAGTCCTGCATAATCATCCCATCACTGGTAATGAAACCAACATCACAATTATCTGGGATTTGACACATGTAATTACAAGCAATTAGAAATTTTAAAGAATCATTACATCTACACATCCAGAGCAAAAAGGCTCTGTTTCCTTGATAAAGAATTAAAGATATAAACAGTTAGTGTAACATAATATAAAACTTCATGCAAATAAAGACTACATCAAACAATTAGTAGCATGCAGCATGCAGATTAGTGGACATATTTTGCTTGTGTGGATTTTTCTTTTTAAATTCTTTGCACATTCCATACTATTGGAATGCATATTTTTATTTTTTTTTAATTTGCTTCAATGAAAGCAAAAAATAGGAGAACAAAGTCAAAGAAAGTTATATGAATCTAGCTGACAAGTAGGCATTTGTTCTTTTTTTTTCACACAAGCTAATGTCAATCCTTGACTAAAGGGGCTTTCACAATTGGTCGTTTGCAACCATATGGGTACATGATATGATGCACAAAATAGCAAAATGGTCCCAAGCAATCGCACAACCAATTGTTAAAAGGGTTTTACATTAACTTCAAGTTCAGTTTGCCCTTTCTTTGAAAATAAACTCCTTGAAAATAAAAAGCAAGAAAAGTTCCCAGTGGTTCCAATCTTCAAAGTATCTTGTGGTTTTTCTTACTAATGAATCTTTCAATGTCAGTCTTTTTTTTTCTTTCAAATTTTCTTTTTTTTTCAAACACATTTCAAATGTATTCATAAGGACTGGATGCAACAAATATGTTCACAAGGACTGGATGCAACAATTTCAAAGTTAAGCACCTCAATATAATCATATTGTATCTCCACATATCATTAAATATCATTATTTTTCACTATTTCTAAATTTGGAAAATTATTCTTAGCATAGGGGTTTTTTTTTTTCTTTCTTTCTTTTTTTCTTTTTGAAAGCAATGACATAAGATTTCATGCATTCTAAAAACACACCTCTTCATACATGTATATCTTCAAAAACGTATGAATTAAAAAATCAGTGTATTTTCACCAAAGACAATTTGGGAGATACGACTTTGTTTCTTGACTTTGATGGCTCTAAAGTAATGGAAGAGTGTTTTTGATGTGAACTACCTGCAAGCGAATAGTTATGAAGAATAAGAATGGTATAACAGTATCATGAATCTAAAAAAATTATTCTGCAACACAGCAACGAATTACAAATTATAACACATTTCTTCAAATATCCTTAGTAGAAAAGGAGAGATGTTAGTATACAGAAGTTGAAAGACAGATTTGTCACCGCAATCCCATCTAGTCTAATAAAAGAAGATGCTTCAGAAATCAAATTTACATTTTTATTCTGCATATCGAAGATGTTCCGGAGTTCCACAGAAGTGCATATGAATATTTTGCCAGGAGAAAATACACATCACATTGATTCAAGGTAACAAAAATTGCATCATTTTTAAAGCACAGTGATAAAAGAAATAATAAATGTACATGTAAGCACACAAATTCAAACAATAAACCACTGTGTGCTGAATAACGTCAGGAAAATGCACATATTAACAATTTTCTATGTAATCCTCTGCCCCCCGCCCCCCACCCACAGTCCTCCAAATGTATAATAGGCAAGGGGGCATGAGTAATTTACATTAAGCCCATTATTGACAGTTCATGTTCTATCTCAGTCATTTCGATAGACTTTGCCCAAAAATGTAATAGATATTTTATATAGCATTTTAGAATTTGTAAAGGTAGTTGCATAAGAAAATGAAATTACACACTACAATCACAGCCCCTGACCAATACAGTGGGATTCCCCAAAATGCTTTATCATAGTGCCCCACTACAAAAGAGTGTGTTCACATTATTTAAAATTTTATGTGCTTGTACTGGAACTTTGGAAAATAATAATTCTATTTTACATAATATGCAATGGGCATCTCCCACCAACATTAACTTTCTAATGTCAAATTCTAGTGTTTTTCTTCTATATTCTAGTCTATATGTGATAGTTTATCTGTTATTCATAGCAAAAAAAATTCCTGGCCTAGCTTGTAAATAAAAAAATCATTTATGGTTCATCAAGTAAAGATCCAGCTGTAAACACCAAAAGATGTTTCCTCTTTTCTGCATTTCTCCTCTTGCGTGAAGTGGGGGGGGGGGGGGGGGGGTATGGTATAACTATGTGGATACAGGTGAAAAATGGCAATATACCTGCTACATATATCTAATTACATGTATAATTAATAACAAGAAAAATATATCTGAAATTTTGATTTTAAAATCTATATAAATCAAAATCATTCAGAGATTCTAGACTTTCTTCAACATATATTCAATTCACAAAATATAATGAAATAAATTTTCATTTATGATTTTAGACTATTTCAGAAACTAAGCATATTTCCATCACAAGTGGTGCTAAGATTGAAACTCACACACTCAGAAGGGAAAAAAGGGTAAACAATCGTTTATGATAGAAACTATGAAAAGGCAAACATTCAAAACTTTTCATTTAAATAAATTTTCAGATGAATTTCTTTGAGTCACAGCATTTTGTTTTTCATTACATGATATGTGAGCATTGCAGCATGAATCATACACACACACACGCACACAAGAATCCACCATCAAACTGCTACAATTTGCATGTGTACATTCATTTCAAGTAGATGAGATAGAGAAAAATAAATACATGAGGGAGGAGAAAGAGACAGAAAGAGAGGGAGAGAAAAAAAAGAAAGAGAAAAAAGGGGGAAAATGAAAATACGAGAAAGGGAAAAGGGAAAAGAGCAGAGCAACAAAAGAGAGAGAGAGAGAGAGAGAGAGAGACAGGGGAGGAGAAAAGGAAAGATAAAGAAAAAGAGAAGTGTTCAGAAAATAAGACAAAAAGTAATTACATGTACATTCTTAAAGGAAAGCAAGAAAGTGAGCAAGTGGGAAAGAGAAAGACAATGAGACAGAAGAATACCAAAAACATACAGAGAAAGAGAGAAAACAGGAAAATTAAAAGATAAAGAAAGAGAAATACACAGGAAGAGAGAGAAAAAAGGCATAAAATGAAATGGATAAAGAAAACAAGATATTAATAGCAAGAAAGGTCTACCTCTCCTTCGTCATTTGCAGCTTTGAGTCTGGCAAAGCTGTTCTCTTTAGAATTCTCCAGCTGTTTCAAACTCAGCTGACTGTCATCCAATGCTTTGTTTAGTCTCTCAATCTCCTCGTCTCGCTCAGAAATCTCGGACTGCAGCTCACTGATTTGATCAAGTTTTTTCTGTATCAAATAAGACATGGCTTTATTAGGAGCAGGACCGAAAGGTGCAGTAAATACTGTTTAACCTTACAGTGCTGTAGGCAGTTGAAAAGGGGTCAATCCTATAAAAATGAAAATTGCCCAGGCAGAGTGTATGAAATTAACCAAAAAATCCTCTACTTCACATTTTATAAGTGAATGGTTATAGAGGACGGAGAAAATAAAGGATTACAAAAAAAAATTTAAAGGGGCATGGAATCCTTGTATGACTACAGTTCTGTAGGCTTGGGTTTGCAGAAGTGTGCAATGAATAATCTACGCAAGTCACTTTTGAATCAACAGAAAGTACATTATGGCACCTACCAATTCATATACCACCAACAAGGTGGCACCACAAGCACACAGATCAGTAATCACACAAGTATTAAAAGCACCTTCCATCCCACAACAGTTACTAAGCGGGTAATGACTGAAGTAAGCCTGAGTCGATTCGGTTTGAAAACCAATTGTTCATCGTCGTTATCGAGTCCCGGTCCTGTTTTGGCTAAGCCGGCACATCGATGAATTAAAGAAATAAATAAGCAAATTACAGTGTCAAAAGACTTTGAAATTTACCGCTTTAAGACCTATATTTCTGTAGAATCACACAAATTATGTTTCAACCTTAAATCAATGAAATGGAACAATGGAAATAAGATTAGCTTGCAGGATTTCTTGTGTGTTTATCCGTGTCGACTACAACGTCGTTCGGTATCTGGAGGCCGCCATTACTAGTTTACAATGTATGCTTGTTCGCCGCAAGATGGCACTGTATCGCTGGCTACAGAGGCTGGCTATATTAGAGTCCTCGATGCTATTACCAACTGACTGGCAATCAATATAACCAGCGGTATAGCGATATCTTGGGGCGAACAAGCATACATTGTAAACAAGTAATGGACGCCTCCTAATATACCGAACAACATCATGGTCGACACGGATAAACGCAAGAAATCCTGCAAGCTAATCTTGCTTCCATTGTTCCATTTCATTGATTTAAGGTTTGAAACATAATATCATGTGAATTAATGCTATTCTAAAGAAATCTGGGTCTTAAACCAGTTAAACTTCAAAAGTCTTTTGACACTGTCATTTTCTTATTTATTTCTTTATTTCATCAATGCGCCAGTGTTCGACCGGAGCAAAGCCGTCGAGCCCCGGTTTACAAAAAAACAAAATGACTCAGGCCTAGACTGAAGGTACATAAAACATTTACATTGAGTTACATATCAAGTGGATTTATTAAGTCTTTACTATTCATTTTATGCTCGTCATTCTATTGATTTCTGTTTCATTGTGCAGCCCTTGAAAAAAGCTATTTCAGTCAAAAAATTGGGAAATAAAGTAGTATTCAGCTCATAAACTGTTTTCATTTATAATTGTCAAAATACATGTAAGGTCATGTTCGGGAGGTGGGCACATCTAAAATTACATTTTTATATATTCTAAAAAAAAATGTGTCCCTTTGTAGCGCAAATGTTTCATGAACTTCGTATTTTCATCTTCTCCATCTAATAAGAAGGGTAACTCACCTTCGATTGCTCTGCTGCATTCTTGTATTTCATGACTTCCATGCTCTTCATATCAATCTGTTTATACAGCCGTGTCATTTGATCTTCCTTGTCTTCAATTTCTTTGAAAATAAAAGACACAAATAGAAAAAAAATGAGAAGGAAATTTTTAAGGCCACTTTGGGAGAAGCTAGTTTTGAAGTATTCTAACTAGTTACATGTATATCCAACAGCAAATGGGTTGTCTGAAAAGTAGTTTTTAAAATATGAAGGGAAGAACTAAAATTCATTGGAAATCAAGTTCAATGAACAGCTCATTTCAATACAGAATCTAAAAATAAGCTTCAAAATTAACACCAAATGCTATTTCTGATTTTCTGGTAATGAAATCGCATTTCAAAAGAAGCTGTCTTATAGTAATTCTGGATTGTTTGTTATTCAGTTTATGTGTTATATGTAAGAGCGGGAAAAAAAATGGTGAATACCTGCTGGATATCATTACATGTACCGTAAAAAAAAATTGCCTACAGTTAGTACAGGTGAAATACCCCCCCCCCCAAAAAAAAAAAAAACAAAACAAAACAAACAAACAAACAAACAAACAAACAAACAAAACAAAAAAAAAAACTTTACCTGGCATTCTAAGGATTAACGATTAAAAGAGTTTCAGGAAAAGAAAGGCTAACATAAGACCACACAATTTGGATACTGATGGAAAATAAAATAGCTGTTGAATTCCACACACGCCCTTATCCATGTCTACGTGTGCATGCAAGTTGACTATCTACATCACCAGTCACTTTTATGTTAATTGAGAGTTTATTTGAACTCATAATATATCTTTATAGAAGTTATAACAGCTCATATTTTTCATATACATGTAGTATAGCGGAATTAAATCCCTAACATAAACAGCAAAATGTCTTTTGGTGCTTGGTACATTCTGAGAGAAATCACATGTTAACAATTAAGGTGCAAATGCTAGCTAAATTTCCTCATCTTTCTTCTCAATGCTTTGAAATCAAACATCTTCCACTAAGATCATCAAGCAGAAATCATTTGTTTATAGGCCTGAATGTTCAATGTCAAGTTTTGTACAATTTGTGAGAATCTATTTTTGATTTATAACCAGAAATGAGGATTACTTTAATAAGTTATGGAAAGAATGGGAACAGGTGATCACATGTTATCATCAGTACACAAATGAAAGACAAGGTACAATTTTATAAGGATAATGTACATGTATAAATCTCTAATACACTAGCAGTAAAAAACGATACTTTTTCATATCGCTGAAACCCTCCTACTGTGGCAGGATATACAAGTACATAATTCGACTACATATGCAAAAGTTGTAATCAAATTTGTTGTGATTCAGTCTAACTTAATGCAGTTTCTTCTTCTTTATCATACCTTTCTCAATTTAACAGCAGGTGGAAAACTTCAAATACAAGTTTCTACTGTAAAATATCAATTTTGAAATGCAATAAATTCTACTTTCTACTTCTTCAGTACTTCTATAAAGATCTTGAGATGAGTTTGCATCATGTCATGTTACATGATTAAAAATTAAACTTAGCTGAAAAGAAGAAGAAGAAGAAGAAGAAGAAGAAGAAGAAGAAGATGACAAAAAGAAAGAGAGAAAAGAATAAGAGGCAGACAAAGAAAAAAAGGAAAAGAAAGAGAAAAACAGAAAAAGAAAAAGAACAGAAAAAGTCAAGAAAGTAAAAAAAAAATGGTACATGTGTATGTCTTCACTTTTAAATTTGATAATTATTCTATGTTTTCTTACATCTCTCATTAGAAGCCGAGAATAGGCTACAGAAATCATGACATTTTGATCCAAAAGAGCAAGTATTAAAGTCACTTGCAGGTTGTGTCTAATTATCTAAAAAAAATGTAGTCACAAGGCTAAGTTGATGAATACAATTTCATAGCAAATTGGGAAACCATATAACAAAATCTCCAAAACAAAGTTTAATAAAGAAATTAAAATATATAAGCCAGTTCATGGACACAATCTGAGCATGAGCAAACAAAGGTCGTCTGGGACAAAAAACTAAAAACCTACTGACATGGATACTTGATATGCTACATGTAATAATTGTGATACCAATTAAAAGAGATGGAATTATCACTTGTGACCTTCATAACATCCCCTCCTCCTTGAATTCAATCTTGCTGCAATCAGGGAGCATCAATCCATTGTATATATATATATATTTTTTTTTTTTTTTTTTGGGGGGGGGGAACACATTAGAAAGGTTCCCAAATTTTTCATAATGCTCTTACCTGCTTGAGCCCCTTGTAGTTTGTCTGTTAAGCTCATGATATCATCTTTTGCTTGTTGCAGAGCCTTTTCCAACTTCTTTTTACTCCTGTAAAATTTTAAAAAGTATCAATAATCATTTAAGCTCTAGCTGCAAATAATACATACATAAGAACAAAAGTGTGAGTGGCATTTTGGTAAGATTTTTGATCCTAGGAATGATGCAGATCCTAATATTCTTCCCTATTTTTTTTTCATTATTATTTGTGATGAATATAAAGTACAAGAAAAGGCTCTGAATTGTTCCTGAGGGAATGCTGTTTCATAAATGTTAATCTAAATGCGATCTTATTCGCTCAAATTGCTACTTTTCAATCCAATATCATCAATATGCAAAAGTCACAATAACATTGTTCATTCGTTCAAAGAATCTCCTTCAAAATAAAAAATTTTCTTTAAATCTCTCTCACCACATCAAGTCATCTTACTTTTAGTCAATTTTCCTATTAAAAGATATGAAAACCTGCAAAAAAATAATGAACTGATTTCAATTTCTCAGAAAATCTGAGTGATTATGTCCTTGAATACATGCAATTTGATTGATTAGCAGTTTTGTGATATTTTCATTACCAAACAAGTGTGTCATATTCTTGTCTAAGGCTTTAAGGTATATACAGGGGCTACAGCCAGCGTTGTCACTGCAGTGGTCGGTGCCGATCAGAACCTTCCACAACTCAAAAATTCTGACCAGCACTAAATACAATATCACATCTGCCCGCCCGGCACTAATTTCCGCATTGACAAAGAAAAAAAATACTACAATTTGACATACGAACATGCAATTGTAGTTTAATACAGCAGATTCAATGAAAAAATATAACATAAGCAATTTACATGAAAGTGCGCAAAGAATTTCATAACTAACTCCTTCGCAAATACTAATATACTGTACATGTGCGCAATGTTTGCCCGGGTCCAACATCAAGTCACAACACACTCTCCCGCGCCTGGCCTGTGGGCCGGAGCATCGCAATCAGCTGATTTGCATGTTTGAGACAACTCGCCCTTTTAAAACTGACTAGCCAACCACCACTGAAAAGTCCCTGGTGACAACCCTGACTACAGCTTCAGAATCTATGAATTACTATTGCTTTGCAAGAGCTAAAAATGCTGTTTACACTGTACCAATCATCTCCATCTACAAATGTACTTTATCTCTTTTATTATACCATCTACCATCAACCATCCAAGTTTGGTTACAACCGGGCTAGATCCAAAAATTACTAACCCCAGTAGAAACTTGCAGGTAAATTTTAAGATATGACCTCATTTGACCTTTGATCTACATACATGACCTCTGAGCCCCAAATAACACTGGTGTCCCTGTAAGGTATCTACCATCTATGTTTGGTTACAACCGGGCTAGTGGTTCAAAAGTTACTAACCACAGTAGAATCTTGTAGGTAAATTTTAACATTTGACCTCATTTGACCTTTGACCTACATATGACCTTTGACCCCAATTAACATCAAGGATCCCTATAGAGCATCTACCTCCCAAGTTTGGTTACAAACAGGCAAATGGTGGCAAAGTTATTCAAGTTTGATAAGCGTTACAGACAATTGGCCACCGCTAAGGACCCCTTAGTCTCACTCCACCTCGGTGGGGCTCAACAAAAACAGAACAGATTATTCTCTCAATATCATAATGAATGCACTAAAGTATCTTTAAGTAAATTATCCTTGCTGACATTCTTTGCTCATCTACACCAAGGTGTATACTGGTATTTTCTAAGATGAGAAAGTGAACCGGGTATGAGCTCATCTTAAAAAGGGCAAGGGCTGAAATACTTCACTGCAACAGACAAAGATAACTGAATTCACTGACCAAGGAACAATGCCTTATAATTGAAAAGCTTGCCAATGGGTAGAGCTATTTAAGGAACACTACTGATTAGTATCTTTGTCACCTTAAGAAATAATTTCACCAAGATCTATCTATTCCTCCTTTCCAACAAATCTTGTGTCTACATGCATATTCAACGGCATGATAAAATCTGGTCAACCTTGCAATCTCGTCCAATTCCATTTGAATTATTCTGCCTGTAGTGATTAATTATCAGCTAGATTTTTTTTTTTCTTTTTTAACTTCTACTGCAAGCATAGACTTACTTTGATGCAGCTTTGCCTCCAGTCATTTTTTCCACATAAGAGAGGATCTCGGTGTTGATTTCAGAGAGTTTCTGGGTGGCACTTGAAGCTGTCTCTAGAGCATCTTGTACAGCCACTGATACCTCTTCAAGGTCAACATCAGGCTTCTTGGGTTTGAACTCCTCTTCATCCACAGAATTTATGTAGGCTCCAAAGAACTAAATGAAACACACATTAAAAAATAATTGTGTTTGAGAGGGCTTTTGGTTCAAACCAATTATCTGAACAATATGGCACTCAAGGGTTCTGATGCATGGAAAATAAGGAGTTTAATTACTTCAGAAGTCTCAGTTTGAATACACACTGAAGAACTGAAATATACCTTAAATCATCTGAGATGTAAGAGTGTGCATAGTTGGAAGTTATTTTAAAGATTTACATTAACTATCAATGGAAAGTAATTTTCACTGATGGCATTGATTCAAAAGTAATCTGCAATAAATCATATCTTTGCTACAGTGAATCAAATTTTTACATCTTCGGTAAAATATTTAACAGGATTTTACTCAATACACTGTATGTAGCCCAGGGGCAGTATTCTGAAAATTGTTTTATCTCTATGTTGTTGTATCAAAAGTGCTAAGATAAAATAGGTATTCTGAAAATGTCTTAACTTTTCTTTTGTCTTTTCTTGTATCTCTCACACTGCGCGCCTATAATGTCACTGTTAATATGAGTAAAATTGATTATATGGCGCTTAACATATATGCGTGCTAAGAAATATCTTCAAATAATTGGTATTCTGAAAATTGTTTTATCTTTTGTTGTATCTTAACCTCTATGGTACATGTAATTACAACAAAATTTACAACAGCTCGGGGGGTGTTGTATCTCATGATGGCTGCGATTTCCTTGCTCAACAGGAATTAGCCCTTGCTTGACCAGCAAGAAGATTATGTGTTACATAAGATCTTACAGAGGAAACATTCAGAAGACATTACTGAGTAGGATTTAATAAGTTTTTCAGCCATATACAATGTCATTCAAGATGATGAACCTTTGCGAAGACGCCAAGGGGGACCACACCCACTGACTGTGGAGCAGTAAGTTGCATCAGCACTAAGATTTTTTGCGAGCGGTACTTTCCAAAATGTTGTCAGGACGTCACTCATATTTCACAATCTTTACAGAGTAGTTCCATGATGGCAGTCACCGATGCTATTTGTGCTAGATCAGGCCAGTTTATCAATTTTTGGAGACATGGACCACCAGTTTCTAAAAAGAATGAGTTGGCCGAAATAGTGAATATGCCCAATAGATTGGGGCGCCATGACTGTACCCATGTTGGCATCAGGGCACCACATGAAAACAAACATCTCTACCTGAAGAGACAAAATTTCACTCAATTATTAATGTACAAGCAGTCGTTGGTGCCCAACTTCATTTCACAATGTTTGTGCTCGCTGGCCGTGATCCATCATGATTCTTTCATCTGGTTGAACAGCAAAATCTATGAGGAGTTTAAAGAGGGAAGATTTCCATCTGGTTGGCTATTAGGTATGGTTTATGGATTGATTTTTTTTTAATTTATATTCTTTCTTTATTTTGAAAAATTAGTTAATAGTAATAGTCAATTTTTCACTTTCAGCATGATATGACAAGTTCATGACTGTTTAGATATAGACATGCATATTGTTGCATTCTAAGCTGCTTTACAAAAGTAATAATGAATTATTTTGAATGTTGATAAACTGACTGGGGTCATCATGTTCTGTAAATAATAACTGTTAACTAATCAAATTGAAAAAGATTGTCAGTGTATATTTATCATTCAGTGAACTTGTGCTCAATTACATTCACTTTCAACTCACCGTCTTTGTGTTGATTTTATGATTTTCTTTTGTCATTGACATCCTCTCTCTCTCTCTCTCTCTCTTTCTTCTCAATCACTTGTAATGCAAATCATCCTCTGTCATATCATGTCTAGGCTATGTCAATTTCCCTTTTTATTTGTGTTTCGTCATCCCTCTAAGTTAGTGTTTTCTCTGTCATTATTATATCTCCACCTCTTTTTCTCCTATTCACTTTCATTTCTCTTGATTCACTTTCAACTCTATTTATATTGAAGATTCTTCTATTGCCCGACACTATCAAAATTGCTTCATTACTATTAAGATCATTAATATCCACTCCAGCCTTGGCTTCTGACACCTATTCTGCACCCTAGAAGTCCAGCTGAAGAGCGATACAACACCAGCCTGACCAAAACACGCGTTTGTGTGGAAAGAGCCTCTGGACTTTTGAAATCTCTATTTCGTTGCCTGGACAATTCATGGGGAATTCTGTGCTACCCTACAGAAAAGAGATGCCTTTAAATAAGTTCCTAATAGCCTCAGTGTTTGTTTGTTTTGTTACCTATTTGTCTGTGTTTTTTAAAGCTAATTAATGGAAATTGTTTTTATGAATTTGATAAACAAAGTAAATTATTTTTTGAATTACAAAGAATCATATTCCTTTTTTCAAGAAAAAACTGTAAAATCATCACAACATGTTGTGTTAATAGGGCTAATAGGGTAAGAACTAGGGTCAGGATTAGGCTTAGTAAAATTTATCATTATCATTATTATTATTTATTCGGCAAAGAAAACATTGCAGAAACATTATCCACACAACTTACATCATTGATCTGGGTCAACAACTTGAGTCTTTGGTCTGTGACTTCCTCAAAGCCAACAACAAAGATCATGACTTGCTGCTGATATCTTCTCTTCTGAATAGTATCACTGATGATCTTCTCAAGCTCAAGCTGAAATACAAACAACATAAATTCAAATTATTCAAAATATATAACAATTGTATAACTAATGTTTATTATATTTTGGCTGAAAAATTTTATCCTTTAGTGGTTGGTTAAGAGCTTCACGTCATTATGTGCATTTTCAGCTTTTTCAAAATGCTGGCATGAAGGTATACTATTTGGGAAATGACGTCACTTTTTATGACAACATTTTCTAAATAGTATATACTATTTGTGAAATGACGTCACGATACGTGAAATGGAATATTTAGTGGGCAGAAGAGAGCTCCGAGTGCGCATCACGGGCAACTCTCGCCGTGTCACGGCTACTGCATTTCTCAATTTCTGATCACTTTGCAGTTTATCCGTATACCATTTTAGTGCCATGGAGCTTTCGATAAGACATAAATATGAAATAAGGAATGTTGATGTGATTTGATTTGATTTATTTATTTAAACATGGTGAAAGCCCACTTCAGTTACCGGTACCTTTCTGATTTTCAGAGGGGCGTGTATCAATAAAAAAAAAACCCAACGAAAATAGAATATGGATACAAATATCACACAACAATTACATGTACAAAATATAAGAAATTAAATACATATAAATACATATAAATCTTGCTCCAAATATAAAACAAATATATTCTGCCATAATTTCGAGTTTCTGGTTAAAAATATAGGCCTCGGGCTGTGCCCCTCAGTGAATAGTACTATTTTGGAGCCACCTCTTGCCCATGGTTTTAAGCAGAAACTCTCAAGGTAGAGTATATTTGTATACTATGCTCAGGAATCTCTAGTCAACATTGTTTGGAAAACCAATTATTTTCTCCCATCACGTTCTCTGCTTTGTGTTATTTTGCATTTATAGGAAACAGTTCAGCTTGCAACATTTTTGGAGTATTCAAAATTCCAGGAAGCTTTCTCCAGTGCTCATTTTCACCAAATTATGTGAATGTATTTTTTTGTGACTGTGTATATGAGTAGTATTACAGAACACTAAATCTGTTTCTGATAAATATGCTGTACATTCAAATATGCGTGTCCTCATTTTGCATACAGACAGTTATCATGATTATAACATTTTCAGTCAACCTAACTCATATACATACCTACATGCTGACAAATGTGGCAGGGGTATTGTAAGTATCTTGCACTGGACTACATTTACCACATTTGAAAAAAAAACTGAAATAAAATTATGAAAATAAAAAAACACTGCAACATGCACAATGCCCACCATAAATACCCAAATGCATTCTACATCTGTGAAGAACTTACCAAATCAGGAACAAAATATGCGGCTTTGTTTTCATCCATCATCTCTTCATTGAGTTCAAAGGCTGCTACAGTCTAAGAAACATAATAAAGATAAATCCAAAACCATAATGCTAATGACTGAAATTGTACGAACAGCTTTTCCTTCTTTTATCCCCCCCCCCCCCTCTTTTTTTTTTTTTTTTTTTTTTTTTCAAAATGAAAATATCAATCTACTGGGTACTCAAATAAAGGCAGTGTCAGGAAGATGGGTACAGGTACATGTACATAAGCCAAGGAAACTTGGCCTAGGGTAAATGGAAAACAAAGCAGATACTTTTTCTAGTAAGATAAATATATAAGTAGTATGTTTTCCTGGATCAATACTGCTGGGAAGAAACATCATTCTTTACCATATTTTATAGGTAAGTATTAAGATTCATATCCTTCAAGTTAATTTGAGATTAGATAAGGAATATGTTTCTTCTTTGGCATGCTTTAAATGTTTCCAATAGACTGACTACTTTTCAGCTAATACATGTACTAATTCAAGGTGATAATTCAATTTCTAATATGTCTGAATGTAAGTGAAATGAAGTAAGCTGCTACATTTTCCCTAATATCTTATTTTAGAGCGAGAAAGGATTAACTTTATTGTGAGTATTAAATCTGCATAACACCCTTCTGACTCCCATTTGATAATCTAAAATCTTACAACTTTACCTTGTTCACCCTTGATGTGATGCGATCAAGCTCCTCCTTTGTTTGGTCAGCCTGGCGCTGGGCCTGAGCTTTGAGGTTCCTCTCAATCACCAGCTGGGCAGGGGCATCTCCTCGGTCTAAGACAGACATGGTGCCCACCATGGAGGGGGACCACTCCCGCATACTGGGATCTTCATCCATCCTGGTGACAGAAAGATTTTGGTATGGGGACAAAGCTGAAAGAAATGTGCATATCTTGAGTGAACACTAAACATTTAGTACTTTGTAAATTGAGTTTTTCTAGAGAATACAAGTGGTGCAAGCACTAAATTGAAACTATGTCCCTTTCATCCCATGCAATAAAGGTTGCACATGATACTATATGCTCAATCCTAGTTAGTATACATGTACCCTCACATTCGTGTGAGTGGTCCTAGACAGCTTTAAATCTGTCCGGAATTAAGAAGAATTATTTTTTCAGAATAGTATACCTGTAGTCAACCTTTCCCCATCTACACTCAACAACCATCAATACAACCAGAGGTGATGGCTTAGCCTTAGCCCTAAATCCCTAATAAATAATTTAGAATCAATTTCATGACATGGTTATGGCCAATCTATTTCATAAGAGTAACTAGACTGAAAAATTTGCTTCTTGGTTGTTACCACCTTATTTGGGTTGAGTCAGCCCCTCACCCAAAGACAGAAGTGGGCAGATCACTCTGCTGTGTAGGCCGACTCCACCCAAAGCAATTTAGGAAAAGTGGCCAGAATTTTGAATTTCTGTTTTTACGTTAAACTTGCCGATTTCATGATATATTCCAGTTTATGTTTCTTTTTTCAGGTAATTCAAGGTCCCAGGTGTTCTCGATTGAAAACCTTGCAGTCATATTCAAACTGCTTGCATTGGGCATGAATGAAGATGTCATCGGAATCACCTTCATTCTGGTCTCCTAGAAGGGTAAATGATTATGAAGGAAGAATGTGTTAAATAATGAACTTGTACAAATTGATCTCAAAGCATTTTTTTTTTTAATATATATGAATATTTTGACTGTTAGTGTTTTTGAAAAAAAATCATTTGAAATCTTCTTTTTTAACATCTCTTTGTTGCTGTTGTGAAGTTAGGGAGTTGGTTGTTTTTTTTTTAAGGGGGGGGGGTAGAAAAATGTTTTCGCTGTTGCTACTGTTGTAAAGTTGTACTGTTGTAGAGGTTGGGGCAAGACCATATGTTGTTCTCCCCACCCCCCCCCCCCCACACCCCCTAACTTTACATAAAAAAGTACAGTAAATAACCTCTGTGATCATGAGGTACATGTATTACCACATCGTACATTGCATGATGTACTGTACATAGTAAAACGGACATGTGTTGCTGTATAATCTCGCAGGATGAAGAAATAATACTTTATTATTTACAGGAAAGCCCCCATCAGAAAGTCAATACATTAAAAAAAAAATTTTTTTAAGGCATTAAAATCAATGTGTACAATTTGATAATCAAACATATTCTTCCTTCGTAATCATTTTCAATTGTAAGTAGACAAAAAACGAAGGCGATTCTGAATGGACCCACATGCGCATAAACTGATGACATCATCTTCATTCCTGTGCAGTTTAAGCAATTTGAACACGGGTGCAAGGTTTTCAAACTGAGAAGACGACAAAGGGAAGATAAATTGGACACAATTGGATTAACGTGTACGCTAGAATCTACTTCATGACAGTGGTCCCACATTTTCATTTAACATGTTTAAGAAGTAACGCAACAGTTAATAATGTTAGAACTTAATTTACATTGTCATTAGGCCCAAGACCCTAACGGATAATGTTAAAGAAATAAATGCTGGCCATTTTTCCTACTCCATGTCATGTGGTGCGAAGTAACGTGTATAAGCAGTGTAAGTTAGGAGGGCAAACCCAGAGAATAAGGGCCGGACTGCGTGCACTGTATTCATTTGTGTGCAAGTAAATGTAGCCCGGCTGCACAAGATTCAGCGGTGAAACATTTGTGAGTTTGACAACAAATAACCAAAAATCTGAAAGCCAAGAGGACAATGTTATATTTCAGAACACAATTACCTCATTAAAACATATTTCATAATCATTTTGAACTCGATTATGGACTTGTCATTCACATGAGTTTCGGCTGTCTCTGCCGATTTCTGCACTGTACAAATAATTAAATGGCACACGCGCGCGCGGTCTGGCCCCTAATTCTCCAGGTTTGCCATTAGGTGTAACGTTACTCGTTAGGCCCCTAACTTTAACGTTATACAGTGTAGTTTTAAACAGACTGTTATGTAGTGTTAATTTTGTATGATGATTTTATGAATGATCATTTTTTTAATTTTTTTTTTATTTTAGAAATTGCAACACTATTACGGTATTAGATCTATTAGTAACAGTTAAAATCATTCAAGCTTGGGTAGGCTATTTGACAAAATGACTAAGTTAAGTTTCTAGCTGAATGGGGTCTAGACTCTGGAGTCGTTCGTACAATTTTTGTAGGTAGTGCTAATATTAGACTAATAATATAGAGAGGCCAATGCAGAGGCAGGGGTGCAGGTGGATGGTTCAGACTGACTGTCCGACGCGATGGCTCCCATGCCATGCCCATGGGCCTAGCCACCCATAGGTCATAGCGAATAGCGAAACTAATTGCTGACGCAAATGCGAAAATATATTGACTTAAACCCTCTAGATCTTCTATAATAGAGAAGAAAAGTTTTGATTTTACTAAGTCTTAACGTTAGGGGTCTAAGGTCTACCAGCAATGTTCCTGAGCCTGAGGCTCTCAATTTTCCCCCTTTCTGCTTCATATCTGATGAATGAACTGAAAATGGTGAATTTTAAGAAGAAAACCGACGCTTATCACACTTGTAGGTCGACAGCATTACGTCGAGTAACCAATAGAAAAGTATGCTATGTAGGTAGTTACTTTCGGTACAGAATTGTCACTTTTGTGGGACGAGGTCAGTGGGCCTAGCCTGGCCGGGTCGCAGCCTGGCCCTGTATCGACTTAAAAACTTAATCGCAGATGGAGCGACGGACATAACGTAAACATTGATTTTCACTTTTCAGAACATCATGTTCAGACAAAGACAAACTTACCTCGGTTCCTTAACTTGTTCGTATGACCTAAATCTCTACCCCAATACTAAATATGAAGATAGCAGAATATCATTTGGACGACAATACGTCAAAGTCCGAAGAAAAGTTGGATTTTGGTCGAGGCCCTGTCGGCCGCCATCTTGACTTTTCGTGGTAATTGATTGGTCACATGACCCTGGTTGCTCGGTAACGCCGATGGTGGTACATAGTTTTCCGTGTCGAGCCCATTGAATAATGAGACCTCAGTTTGCGAAACATTATAATGCTTATTGATTGTTTCTACTGGTATCTTCTATCACCAGTATTGAATACTTCTTATTGATTACGGGATTAGTCAATGCCATGTTTTTCTTTAACGTGAATTTGTCACACATTGATCAATCTGACCGATGGTGAATCATCCTTTTTCATGTTTCTTCTTCTTTTTCTTCATTATCATCTCCTTCGATCTTCCCCTTCTTCCTCCGAGTCTTCTTCTTCTTCTTCTTCTAATCAGTATCTATTATTATTATTATCATCATCATCATCATCGTCGTCGTCGTTGTCGTTGTTGTTGTTGTTAATAACCGAGAAATAAAATCTATCGCTATCATTGTTTTTATTCTTCTTTATAGTTCTTTCTTCTTCCGGTTGGGGTATGAGAGGAAATGTTCGTGTAGAGGCTGTGATAAAAGCTGTCTTTAATTCACCAGCAGTGGGTGTCGATTTGTGTTCGTGGTTGGGGTATCATTAAAGGGGGTACCCAATGCTGAAACAATGTTAGTTCATTTAAAAGAGCATGATTTTATTAGCAGAAAATCATCTGCCTAAATTTTTTTTAAAAGTCGTGTTGGCAAGGAAACCCCCGAATGTGGTAACATTTCAGGATATTTTTGACCCCTCAGCTGTGACCCAGTTTCAACTGGGTACCCACTTTGACGTCAAAATGACGTCAAAGTGGGTACCTTATCGCGCAATTCTAGCAAAATGCGCGCAAGGTATAATACATATTGTACAGTCTAGCGCGCAGCACAACTGCAATGCGCGAAGCTGGGTACCCACTTTTACGTCATACCTCATACTCAAATCTTTTGGTCATCTCTTGAATTTTTTATGAGAAAATTAGCCAAAATGCATTGATTTCGATTAAAAATCATCAATTTTTTAATGTTATTCTTCTTAGAATTCGATTCTCGATCATATACCAAATTTTTTTCTACCATTGTGTAATCACTTTAATGCCGAATATCCTCGGCGAGGGAGCAAGTGGGGAAAGGGTGTATTGGTCACTGGCCAATATGTCCTAGAATTTTTTAAATCTAAAGTTTTGCTGTTCGACTATTGCAGTTATATTACTAACATTTTGTGACTAGAAGAATAATATAACATTAGATAGAAAGACAAGATGCAAACCAATATCCTGTCATAAAGATATAACCGGCATTGGTTGAGATACTTAAAATGTGACCAAGCGAAGCGAGAAAGCGCTTCCAGGTTATTAATATATTTCTTTTTTTATTTTTGTTTACTCCTTTTCCCTTTTTTCTTTCTTTATTTTACTTTTTTTAGGGGATTAACAGGGGGTCATGCCTTTTTTGATGGTGAATTATTGGGAAATGATAATACAGGCCATCCTCCCAAAAAATATTTGGGGATATATCCCCCATTCCTCCTCCCCCCCCCCCCCCCGATCGACACCATGTTCACCAGATAGGCCTACATACGATGTGTGATTATGTTTCAAGAAAAAGAACTCCTGTAATCATTAAAAACCAAGAACCCTGGGTCACGTTCTTTCATTTTTTATACACTAGCGACAGACCCTCATAACATAATATTAGGCTCGCCAGGAGTAATTTTAAAAATGACATGACAGCACAAAAAATGTACGTTAGATCACTATTCACTTGATGGGAACTAAAGCATCACAGTTACAAAATAAACTGAAAGAGTAAATTTAAACACAACAACAGTTTTTTCCTATTTCTTCCCCTCCCTTCCCCCTCCCCACACACGCCAGTATGTGAGAGTGTTCATCAGGATTATGAAAAACAAAATTGCATTAAACGAACTGAATACCATATACGCAGCATATTAACATGAAATACTTCATTTCCGACCTCCGCTAGTCGCCGTAAACCCAGGCATGCCATCGTGCCTGTGCATTGAGCAACTTTGCCCCATAATGTAGCTCATAATGTCAAGGATAAAAGAAAAATGACTGAAATTTTCATTTTGGATTTGATGGAGAGCATTAACAGGATTTCACACCATGATTACTAGGAGACGTACTTCCCGTCTCCTCTTAATTCAATCCCCCCCCCCCCCCCCGTGTTTCCTTCTCACTCCTATATCGTGTCATTGCAATTCAGTAGTGTTCTATAATATATTCTTTCTTGGTTGCGGTTTCTTTTCCTCTTTTTTTTTCTTTTTTCCTTTTTTTTTTTAATCTTTTCTTTCCTTTTTTTTTCGTATTTGTTTCTGTCTTCTCAGGAGTCAGTTTGTCCCTCTCATGTCCTCTCCGAAAATTGCACAGATTTGCAGTCATTAATAATTCGTATATCCATGGATACGGTGAACAATGAAAGGCATGCAAGGGGAAGCTTCCGGTGATGCATTACTCTTTTATTCTGGAACATAAATAATAATTTATTATTATTTATGCTCCTCAAAATACCAAAATTACGTTTGTTGTATTTCCTTCATGTATAGACAATGATTTTCACTTGTGGACATGGTGGAGTCTTTATTTAATTACATTTATTTTTTTTTTCTTTCCTTCCCGTAACGTGGCCTCTGTCGCTCTAATAAATATTTTGGACAAAAGAAATCTGCGTACTTAACAAGGTTCTTGTGTTCTGTCAAAAAAAATGGCCTGTATTTCGCTTCATCGAAAACTTAAGAATGCATCACATTTTTTTCTTCCCATAATCCTCCAGAAGATACAAATTGGAAGCTTGCCCCACTAGGGGACGTTTCCTGACAGATAGACAGCATTAAACTAAAATCACGACTTGTGACGTGATTGCCAATTATCGAATTATAGATCGTGTGTCTTTTAAAGAGCGCGATGCCCTTTTCCGCTGGTGTATACTGCTTTCACATTCTGAAAACTCTTGAGACCACACAAATCCGACTTTAGATAAGGGTTTGTCTATGTAGGGCTATAAAAAAGTGCTAATAAGATAGTTGATTTGATAGTTCGTGGTCTGTCCACATCGACTTCGTTAGAAAACAAAACGACCACAGAGCGTGAGTATGTTTCAATGTTATCGACCGCGCTTGCTAACTGGAGTATTAATCCCATCACTACCATCTTCGAAAGCACCGTGTGTCAAGTCCAGAAATAGTTAGGGTTAGTTGTTCAACGTAAACGCGGCAGGAAGGAATAGAAACTGCGATAGCTGTAGTTCTGTAAACTTTCCTAGGCGTGACGGATCCAGGGGATCGAATCGGCCACGCCCCCCCCCCCTTTCCTTTGAAACCCAGCGGTCCCCTTCTGAAACCGAGGACCCTTTTGTAAAACAGACACCTGGAAAAACCCACCGCCCCCCCCCCCTTTGAAAAATGCTATATCCGGTCCTGTATTTGATGTTTTGATATTTGAAATAAATCATCCGGATAATTATGGATAATAAACACCTGAAATTTCATTACGCGAATCGACATCATGTTCATGTACACTGTCCAGTAAAAACTTAACATAAGCCATTTTTATTAAAAAAAAAAAAAAACCATTTTATTTTCATAACAAATCTCCCTGTTGGTTATACAAAGGAGAGGACGAAGCGGGCGTATAAGCTACCCCCGAAAAAAAAAACAATATAAATTTAGTAGATAAACAGCACATTGGGCTGCCAAGATACACCCCCCCCCCCACACACACACACATTCAATCACCTGCTGATACACCATCTCTTTTCCCGTTCCCCATTATAGGAATGACACCCCCTATCCTATTATAGCTTGTAAACATGGAAAGTTGATGTTCGTTGTGATTATCGGAGGAAGAAACTCATAAGAGGGTGTTAATCATTAATCGACTAAGACGTCTTTAGACGTGTAAATTGTGTTTTCTTGATTACTTTTTTTAAGGAAATAAAATTTGTCTTTTTTAAAGGCATGAACTAACAAAGGGAGGAGCAAGTCTCCATTCCTGAGAACATATTGATTTTGTTTTATTTCGTTCGTTTTCTGTTCGTTTGTTTTGTTGGTTGGTTGGTGTGTTGGTTTGTTTTATTTTGTTTTAGATTTAATTAACATAGACGTCACGTTGTTATCAAAGTCCAAAGCTACACTTTAAAAAAAAAAATTAAAAAGAGGAAAAAAAAATCACGCCGAGCTGTAGTTCTTATTTGCTAATCTTCAGGTGTTCAGTAGGCTTATGTCAGTCACGGTTTTGTTCTGTGATCATCCAGTTCCTTGCCAATAGAATTTGATATTGATGGGGGCAGAGCTGCAGAGTCGCATCGAAAAATGCCCCACTGTCATGAATCTTGTCAGATCTTTGTGCGCCAGTAATATTCCATGTGAAATACATAGCTGTCAATGTTGAGTGACAGAATGATTTTATTTGCTACATCCTTTTAAGGTCATGGGTCCTTTCATTTATCCACTGTTGAACTCCCCATCCCTCTCTCTCTCTCTCTCTCTGTTTTTGTCTCTCTCCCCCTCTACCTTTCAATCCATCAGATATTACAATAATTTTTCCCCCTCTGAGACAATCCCTCTTGATTATTTGATCACTCTCTCTTGATCACTTTATCCTTTTACCGGTCTCAAATCGCTTCCTAAGCTGCTCCTCCCCCTTTATCTTCCTAATTCTTGGTTCTACTTTTCACACTATCTTCTCCCCCTCGCCCCCCCCCCTCTCTTTCTCTCTCTCTCTCTCTCTTTCTCTCTCTCTCTCTCTCTCTCTCTCTCTCTCTCTTTCTCTCTCTTTCTTTATTTTTCCCTCAAATATTACAATTTTAGTTTTCTTTTTTTCCCTCTGAGACCCTTTCTACAAATTCTAGATTTCACTCTAAACCGCTCTCACATCTCTTTTATAACTGTCCCCCTCCATATCATTTTTCCTTACAGTTGAGTGAGGCTTCCGTTTCAAGGGAGCCATCTATCAATATCGCGTGGGGGAGAAAATACTTGGCCTGGTCGAGCGAAAAAGGGTGATTTCATATTAGACCTAAATTCGATTTGCAGGAGCCTATACTGCAGAAGATCCAATTTGCGTTGGTAAAATGACAGGAAGGAACCACTTTGGGAATTTCATCATTCCGAGAGAGCCATATGATGTGCAAGTGTGAAAGGGAGAAAGTCGAGAAAAGGTTATAGAGTCGCCCATTAGGATTAACATCGTGAGGCAAGAGCGTATCCAGAACCCCCCCCCCCCCCCCCCCCCGCACCCTTCGCCTCCCAGTCCTTCGGGCTAAAAATCAATACATTTTGTTTATTTGTATGCCTTTCCAGTTTTGTTTTGTTTTGCGTTTTGCAGTGGGTAATAATTTCAGAAAATGGCTTTGATTTTTGATATCTTCAATCGTTTTCGGTAGTCTGTTTTATTTGCCGCCTTGTCTAAAATAATGTCTTGATACACTACCCCACATTTAAAAAGGGACCTTTTGAAAATTAGATTTCTCTAGTTCTGATAGATCAGGGGCGTACGAAATAGGTCAGATGGTGATGGCATTCAGGCAGAAACGACGACGATTATGATTACTGACACTTGTCATGAGCGTGTATAACTTATGAATATCTAAATTGTGGAGCATGAAAATGTGTTGATTTTATCATGATGAAGGTATCTGATTGCAGTTTGCATAGATTTCGAGATGAAAATTACAGTCAGAACAACTAAAACCATCAGTTATTTGGTATGAAGTTTTTAACAGTTTAAAAGGAAAGCGAGGTGGAAAGGTGCCTCCAGTGTAATGCATGCAGTGAAAATAATGACGCTTACTCAAATTTTGTAACCGAAAATCATTTTAGCCTTGCATGTAGCAGACTAAAACTTTAACAACAACTTACGTGCTCAATTTAGAATAAATCTTTGACGTGTATTAGTTATTGCAATAAAAATAACCTGTGGGAAATTCAGCGATGAATCGAATTCCATTTTCCCTTTCACCATTTCACTTTAGACTGTGTTCCACGTAATGCAATATGTCACATAATGTCACATTAGTGCCTTTGGGGAGGGTAGGATTGAGTTATTGCCAATATTCGCCATTAATTAATTCGATAATACATTCCATGCATGCATTTTCGATTTGATTATCAACTGAGCATATTCGTTTGCAAAAAGTATAATTGTTATGATTTGTCAAGCTGTCATATTATGTGTTGATATTCTAAGCTTGCTTACATTATACGAAAATAGATGAATAAATGGGATCATGAATGGAATATCAGGGAAAACATATATCATTGCAGAAAGGGGATCAGTGGAGTGAAGAAAGAGAGAAAATGGGTGGAGAGAAAAATGGGTAAAGAGGAAAAAGAGAAAAGGAGAGAGGGTGCATGCATGCTGTTTAAGATTTGTCTATTGTTATCGTTGTTGTTGCTACTGCTGCTGTTGTTTGGTTATTAGTTGTTTTTAGTTTTGTTTATTGTTATTAGTTTTGTTTATTGTTGTTGTTGTTGTTGCTGCTGCTGCTGTTTGTTTAGTTGGTTTTTACAAGCCTTTATGTGTTACACTTACGAAATAGTTATAATAATGATAATTTGTTTTCATAAAGCAATAGGGATAGATGGAAAGAGAGAAAGAAACAAAGAAACAAAAAACAAAGAAACAAAAACAAAGAAAAAATAAACAAACAAAGAAAGAAAAAAGAAAGAAAGAAAGAAAGAAAGGGGATGATTTATTTCATTTCTATCATCCTCTTTTTCATGACTGAAGTAGCAGGATTAGTACACCCCCGTCTCCAAACTGGATCATGTTCACGCTTAATTTATAGTACTATATATGGACCTACTGTAATTGAATTCATCATTGGTGTTACTAGAAAATACTGTAAACCGACTTCTAGGCTTCTAGAAAAAAAAAAGAAGAGTTCATCGAATTGGAAAATCGAGGTTTAAATGCTTCGGTTTTCGTGACAAATTGTTGATGAAAATGTACACACGGAATGGTATCTGATTAGTGCCAGGGCTGAAGCGATTCCTCTTGTAGGCCCCTAACCGTCAGGTTGTAACCCACATCCTGGGCTGTTCATACCACAAAACGTGTAAACATTGTCACTCACCCTATTCTTGGATTCGATCTTCTTCATTTAAATTTCATCATCAGCTTCTTGGCCATTTTCCACCTCAAATACCTTATCCATCCTGTTTAATTCTTCCTTAATTTGATTATGGCAGACCTAATATTTTCTGTGCAATTGTGTCAAAAACCGGTAGAGGTGTTGCCATTTCTTTTTGTATCAAATTTGTCTATTTCCTTTATTAAATGGATTAAAACAATGTGAAATATTGAAACAAAACATCTCATTCAAAATTTCCAGGAACAGCCAACTTTGAATGCCACACAAACCATTATTCATGGTAATAACCTTTCACCCCCCCCCCCCCTCGAATTTAAGACATGGTCAATCGCCACCTCATAGACTGTCACGGGGCATATTCAGGCAATGATGTGCATGGTCTTATTGTAGTCTTTTCTGTGTTTTTTAGTATATTCTGCCAGTGATCAACAAATTGCATTTTTCCTATAGTACAGCCTAAACAAATTCCCCTGAATATATATTTTTGCTGGCTTGCACAACTTAGAAACTATTCGGGAACAGTGACCTCTGGAGACATGCCCGTACGCCTCGATCCGTTATCATTATAGCAAGGATTTTCATAGGGGCAAAAAATAATAATAATAAATGACGTATACTTAAAACTGAATGGGGGAAACCTATGGTTGAATCCGTGAAGCTGTGTTTCTTCTGAATAGGGTTCATTTCTAGGCCTTGTTTATTTTGTCTAGCTGTGTCAGGAGTAAGGTTGTACGGATATGTACGATTACAGTAAAGCACAGATCCGGGAACTGACATGTATAAACAGATAATATAAATTAGACCGACATCCTACAGGGGAGAGGAAATCATTTTCATGATGATGAGAACCAGCAGTGCCTGGTACAACCGCAACTATCAAGTTCATTACCATAATCTTACTTTATCAAGAATGTTCCAGGCAAGCGACATAACATACATGCAGGTAGGGTCAATAGCAGAAAAAAAAAACCGAGTTGCATATAAGTGCACAACCCCAAAATTTGCCCCTAGTTTACATTTTTGTACTCGAAATGCATGGTTAAAGTATGATAACCGTTTACGATTAACCGTTTTGCTTGCTTGCTTGTCGGAATTTGTCGGAAGTGTGCCCACTCCCAAACTTCACAGTCATTTTTCAGCCCATGTGTGGCTTTGCTGCAAATCAAGAAAAGTTGAGTAAAGCCCGCCGCACACTATATACGATCCGTCTGTGATCTGATTTTGAAAAAAAAAGTTTTAGCATTTGATATATTTGATATGAACATTCGAACATGTGAAATCTTAGTTATCGAAGTTTCGAATAGCGCGCATGAATATATAAAAATCGAAATTTCGGGCGATTGCAAGCCTCCCTGTATAGGAATAAAAGCGAACTCAATTCCGAATCGTAGTGACGGAATAGCAATCTTGCAATCGGCTGCGATTTGAAGCCGATTTGTCCTTTACTCCCACCACAAGGCTTGCAGTTAAACAAAATTTCGATTTTAGTATTCCTATCATTATTCTGAACTTCAAGTAAGATCATTCTACCGGCTTATTTAATGCTAAATGCCATTTGTTCGAAAATCGGGTCGCAGTCGGATCGCAGCGGGCTTCAAATTGATATGTACTCTTTGGAGAATACGGATACGTCCGCATTGTTTCAAACAAGGGCGTGGCCAGTAAGGAATTACTCCGATTATAAGGCCTACAAGACTTTTTTCATGCCTTGTGGTTATTGTTATTGTACTTCATGACTCCTTTTGTGAGGTAATTATTCTCCAAGATTTCAGTGCTCCCCCCCCCCCTTGCAAAATCCTTTATTAATGTTAGTCCATGTTTATCGAGGAAAACTTGTCTTATAAACTATGCTCCCATAAACAGAAGTTTAAGATTGCGTCGTAACAGTTCAGCCTTTTCAGGAGATTACAGACGTATAGCTTGCCTTGCAAGGTGGAGGAAGTATACAAATCCCTGAAAAAAACCCCATCCATATGCCTATTAGGATTTAGACTCGTGAAGATGATGAAGCCCTACTATCAAAACTGAAACCAGACAAAACCCTAGTTATGAATACTATTATGCCAAAGTCAATGCGAAACGCCCTGCGAAATTTGAATCGTGATTTAAATCAGACTAATAATAATAATAATAATATGCAACATTTATATAGCGCTTAATTCAAATGTTTCTAAGCGCTGCATATCAGTACCCCGGCTTTAGCACGGCTACCCTGATCAGGCGCTGGAGCATTCAAGGAATTTCTTCCTACCGGGTACCCATTTACTACACCTGGGTGGAGAGTGACAAAATAATGTAGATAAACGTCTTGCCAAAGGACGCGAGTGCTGCAGTGGGATTTGAACCCCGGACCCTGTGGTTCAAAGTCTGGAGACTTATCCACTGATCCACAACACCTCTACAAAGCTGAATAAGGGCGGTACAGATGGCTACAGCCCACAGGGGTCAAAAAGGGCACATGCCACGACTGAGAAATTGAGAAATAAAGAAAGGAAGAAAGAAATGGAAGGATAGTTCTCTCCTCACACCCTCCCCTTGTCACTGGCCTTGTAAAATTCACATTTTATCCATCGAATGAGACTGGTGCTCCCCCCTATGAAGCCAGTCCCCCTTCGGTGGCTGCATTTATGCTACACTATGGGATATTAACGATGTGAGAACACACTGTTTTATAAAAGCAGGGGCTATGATTAGAGAGAGGTGTTCACATATCTTTCCGTGCACAACACCTAATGTCTTTAAAAAAGATAGAGAAGTTGGGTTTTTTTCCATCTTTTAAACATTATATTACATATTTTAGTTGACTCCCCGCCCCCTCTCTCTCTCTCCCCTTCCTTTCTCCTCTTTCTCTTTCTTTCTCCCTCTCTCTTTCTCTCCCTCTCTCTCACTCACATTTTTTCCGGCGGGTGGGGGGGGGGGCGGGTAGGGTTTACTTGCAATAATATTGCAAAAACAAAACAAAAATCAAAGTTTTGACTCTTCTCTTCCTGGTTTCCATAGCGACTCCGAACGTCAACATGACAAGAGCGAAGATAGGCTGTTCTTTCTTTCATCTAAAGAATGATAAGAAGTTGTCCTTATCAGAGAATTTTCTATTTTAGTATATTTCGATTGTTATCATTCCCTGGAAAGCTTTGATGCCAAAATGTCAGGATTAACATATCTGTCTGTGACAGATAACTTTTATTTTTGTGATTTTTGTTTTTTTGATTTTTGTGTACATTATAACTCCAGTATTTTGACATTTTGAGCCTAGGGCATTGCATGATGGCCATCATTAAATTTTAGCTGGAAATATTTTGAGGATAGGGTAATGCTATTGAATCGTCATCACGGACAAAGTAACAGAAGAAAAAGATCCCGATTTAACTAAGCTACACACAAACCAATATACTCCAATGCTATCACAGTGGAGTGCCAGGAGTATCAGTTTGACAGATATGAGCGCTGTGCAATGGTCGGCCAAAAAAAATTACAAGAGAAAGCGAAAATTTCATTGATTTGGCTTCTAATTCCTTTCTATATAAAAATGGGTCAAAGCAGAAAAAAGGAAGAATATTATCTTTTCAAATGGCGTACTGGTCTGTTCGTTAGTTGGTTTGTTTACCTGACAGCTAAGAATGCATGCATATAGCAACCAGAGGACGGACGGCTTTAAGTCCTCTCGAGGGAGCTGGTCATGAGGATTAATGTCCTACCAAAGGGCACTAGCGCATGTCCGTGACGTATGTGCCGTGACGCTGCTCTAACCCACGCCCGTTTTGTTGTTGTTGTTGTTGTTTTGTGTGTTTTTTTGTCATAAGGTACTCAAGCAGCTGTGTTAACACCTTTCCACCACCATCCTCATAACAATTAACAACATCATCAACATCATTATATTAATATCACTTACATCATCATTCGCATCTGCTTTCTCATGGCAATCATTATGCTTCATCATTATCTGCATTATCAACGTCATCATTATCACCATCATCATCACCATCATCATCATCATCATCACATCATCATTACATCATCATCGAGAACAACAACATCGTTATCGTCATTAAAATCATGAACATCATTATCACTATCACTGTCATTATCATCATCATCACCATTATCATCATCATCATTATCAAAGTCATAATCCAGATTATGGACACTAACATCACTATAATCCTCCTCCTCCTCGTCCTCCTCCTCCTCCTCCTCCTCCTCCTCCTCCTCCTTCTCTACTCCTACTCCCTCTCCTCCTCCTCCTCCTCATCATTATTATCATCATCACCATCATAAAAATCATTAAACCCATCATCACCATGACAAGCAGGATCTAGACAACATCAGCTTTATTACCACCACTATTGTAATAACAACTGTTCTTAACTTTTTCAGCATAGCTGGGTGTTTGGCAGACGTAAATTCATCCCTAATCTTAGGGCTTCCATAATTCCCCTATATACTTGGTTATCATTCAAAATCATTTACAGGGGCCGCGCGAGCGGGGGCCGGGGGCTACAGCCCCCTCCTATTTCGGAAAAAATAAACAAAATAATCTAAAATAGTAATAATAACTTATGCATTGTAAAAATTTAGTATTTGTATTGCTCATAGACTTTCAAAACCATGAAAACCTAAGAGCTTCATGGGACTCTGCCCCTTGACCCCAACTTTTCCGATGTTAGCCCTTCCCCCACTCCAAAAAGTTCCGCAGCCCTTCATATAATGTTCATAATTCCATTGCAGTCTTTAATTGAAGGCTTTTCTCATAATTTGCCCTGAATGGCTTCGAAGTGGGTTAATCTGTTAATAACTCTAATTGTATCAAACATCACATAAATCCATCTTTATGAAGAAGAAATCGACTGATAGAAGCCTAGATGACAATCACCGGAACATCTCTTATGACATACTTTGTTATACCCACTGTATTGCAGAAATCTCTTCCCACTCTTTTCTCATTTGTTCCTTTGTTCCATATGTTCTACTTACTGTCATTTCGCTAATCATCGCAATATGTCCACTCTTTTAAAAGAGCACTCACATTATTTTGAAATGTTTTAATATGTATCTCTCATTACTTTTTTTTTCTGTTATGTATTTCAACTTATATGTAATGATGTGCGCTGTAGGAATTATCTTTAATGGAGAAATGTAACTTGATGAATAATAGACAGATACACACATAAACATAATTATAAACAAACAAATTTATCAGTCAGTCAGTCAGTCAGTCAGTAAATCACTGAATGAATGAAGAGAGAATGGAAGGATTGAAGAATAGAAAATAAATGAAAACGACCAACAAAAAAAATATAGATGAATAAAATGAATAAATGAAATAATTAATAGATAGATTAATGAATTAACGAACTAATAAATAAACAAATGAACATGTAAAAAAAAACACATATTACAGTCTGAATCGAAAAGCTCCTTTAGACTTCAATTAATAATATTGTAGACTTATACTCTCGATGCTGTTTCTCATCATACTAATTTTCTGAAACCATCTTGACTTACATAATCTTATCCTCTTATCTCATTTGTTCCTTTGTTCCATATGTTCTACTTACTGTCATTTCGCTAATCATCGCAATATGTCCACTCTTTTAAAAGAGCACTCACATTATTTTGAAATGTTTTAATATGTATCTCTCATTACTTTTTTTTTCTGTTATGTATTTCAACTTATATGTAATGATGTGCGCTGTAGGAATTATCTTTAATGGAGAAATGTAACTTGATGAATAATAGACAGATACACACATAAACATAATTATAAACAAACAAATTTATCAGTCAGTCAGTCAGTCAGTCAGTAAATCACTGAATGAATGAAGAGAGAATGGAAGGATTGAAGAATAGAAAATAAATGAAAACGACCAACAAAAAAAATATAGATGAATAAAATGAATAAATGAAATAATTAATAGATAGATTAATGAATTAACGAACTAATAAATAAACAAATGAACATGTAAAAAAAAAACACATATTACAGTCTGAATCGAAAAGCTCCTTTAGACTTCAATTAATAATATTGTAGACTTATACTCTCGATGCTGTTTCTCATCATACTAATTTTCTGAAACCATCTTGACTTACATAATCTTATCCTCTTATCTCATTTGTTCCTTTGTTCCATATGTTCTACTTACTGTCATTTCGCTAATCATCGCAATATGTCCACTCTTTTAAAAGAGCACTCACATTATTTTGAAACGTTTTAATATGTATCTCTCATTACTTTTTTTTTCTGTTATGTATTTCAACTTATATGTAATGATGTGCGCTGTAGGAATTATCTTTAATGGAGAAATGTAACTTGATGAATAATAGACAGATACACACATAAACATAATTATAAACAAACAAATTTATCAGTCAGTCAGTCAGTCAGTCAGTAAATCACTGAATGAATGAAGAGAGAATGGAAAGATTGAAGAATAGAAAATAAATGAAAACGACCAACAAAAAAAAATATAGATGAATAAAATGAATAAATGAAATAATTAA
Source organism: Echinometra lucunter (assembly GCA_029962745.1). Lineage (NCBI taxonomy): Eukaryota > Metazoa > Echinodermata > Echinoidea > Camarodonta > Echinometridae > Echinometra > Echinometra lucunter. Next base: position 44,055,146 of record CM057151.1, on the reverse strand, counting down.
TAGATAGATTAATGAATTAACGAACTAATAAATAAACAAATGAACATGTAAAAAAAACACATATTACAGTCTGAATCGAAAAGCTCCTTTAGACTTCAATTAATAATATTGTAGACTTATACTCTCGATGCTGTTTCTCATCATACTAATTTTCTGAAACCATCTTGACCTACATAATCTTATCCTTTTCTTCGAATCAAGGCATCCCGAGATTTGAGCGTCCGCGATAAGACAATCCTCTATCCATAGTAATGATACCTGCTGTCTCATTCCAATCTGTGGCGTATCGTCGGTCTGGTCGCTGAGGGGGAACCGGTGTCACCGAAGAGATGTCCATCCGGATGAGATGACACCGGCAGATGTTTTTCAATACAAAATGACAAGAAATCTGATCCGGTGACACCGCCCCTTAATCAAATGAGTGGGCTTATTCCATATTGGGCGAGTGAGCGTAGCAAGTGAGCTATTTTTTTTTAAAAACACTTCTCTTTTGATAATGATGGGCCCACTTCATAGACGGGAGTTTCTGGCTGCGTGATGGTGAGCGCACAATCATATTTCTTGTCATTTTGTATTGAAAAGCGTCTGGCGGTGTCATCAGAATGGACATCTCATCCGGTGACACCGGCGTCATGATGAAGGGGCGAATCTTACTCTGTTCAAAAGAGCAAACTAACAATGTGCTATACCGATTAATGTAAGGTTACGGGAGGAACCATTCCCTTCTTATCTGTCATTTATATCTTTTCCTTTCTGTACACGTTTTCCGATCAATTTCAGGAGGCATCGTCCCCCCCCCCTCCCCCTCCCCATCCTCCCATCCCCCACGACATTAAATTCTCTGGTTAAAAGCTGTGTTTCCATTTAATCAGCTATGTTGTAATCTATACCTCCTTGTTTGGTTAGACCCAGTAATCTGTGACGTAGACCCCTGAAAACGGATGCAGTTTCATCGTATCCTGGCGCGTCTTCTTTCGTATGACCACTCCTTTTTACTTCCTTATTTGGATGTATTCTGTATCATGACTGTTGATTATTTTTCTCTGAGGCCATTATTAGGCCTGTGTTTTCCGTTGCTTGATAGGGTAATGATTCTTGTTACGTGCATTCCCGATCTCAGAGATGATTATCGTTTCTACTGGGATTTAGACTCAAAACTGAAAGACTTCGCCATACTTGACCCATAATTATTTCTTTTACAACCCGCGCTTGGCCAACACATCCGAATGATGTTAAAGCAGAGGAAATGTACAGAAAACTCATACCTCTCAAATCAGCCCCCCCCCCCCCGCCATCGCCATCTTGCTCATGATAACGAAAAGTGATTATTGATCGTTATTTTCAATACTGCTTATCACATTTTTGTTTGAAGTGTGGTCCCTCCGTTTTCTTCTTCCACTCATATTTCTCCTCTTTTCTGTCTCTTTGCCCCCCTGTAATATCTCTGCGCTTGTTTGTATCTCCACTTTCACACACACACACTCACACCCTCACCCTCCCTCACACACAATACTTTTATTTATTTATTTATTTATTTAAAAAACACGTGCACGCGTTGGTATCAGTAATGCCCATAACATTTTCATTTGTTTGATGAAAATACACTCCCACCCCCCCCCCAACACACACACACACACACACACTCTCTCTCTCTCTCTCTCCTTTCATTTCCCTCTCTCCTACTGCCTTTCTATTTCTGTGTTCTTTCGTATCTGCTCTTCTCGATATTTTCTGTTTGTCAATCCCACTGTCTTTAGCTCTCTCTCTCTCCCTCTCTCTCTCTCTTCTTTCCTTTCCCTCTCTCCCACTGCCTCTCCATTTCTGTGTTCCTCTGTCTCTCCTCTTCTCGATATTTTCTGCATTTGTCCGTCCCTCTGTCGGTCTTTCATTCACTAAATCTCTCTTTTCTTTCATTTCCCTCTCTCCCACTGCATTTCTATTTCTGTGTTTCTCTGTGTCTCCTCTTCTCAATATTTTGCATGTTTGTCAGTCCCTCTGTCTGTCTCTTACTATCTCTCTCTCTCTCTCTGCATCCGTCAATCTCCTTCTCTATCATTCTCTTTCTCTCCCCTTTGTTTCCTCCTCTCTCCTTCGTTTGACTCTCTCTAGCAGAGTCTGGCTTTCCTTCCCCCTCTCTCTATTTGATTATTCTCTCCGTCCTTTCTCCATCTCTCTCCCTCTCTGCGTCTCTGTCCTAACCTTTCTCCTCTCCTCTCCTCCCCCCCTCTCTCTATCTCTCTCGTTCCGATCTATTCCTCTATCTCCATTCTGCGTCTCATCCTCGACCTTCTCTTTTCACCTTCCCCATGTTCCCAGCACTTCCTCATAGATGAGAGAAAGAATTCGCACTTGAGGTATAAACATCGGGATCAATTAGCGCTCTGTTTATTGGAAGGCCATCTCAATTATTTTACAAAAATTACGACTTTACAACAATGACGATGCACCATTTAGGCTTTGCGTCATTTCACTTGTTTTCTCATATGACTCGAAGTAATGTACCTTCATAAAGTGCGTTGACATTAAAAACTTGGAATCACTCATTTTTTTCAGAATCATAAGGAAATTAAATGGCATGAGACTTAATCCGACTTTTTCCTCAAATTATATACAAGCCAAGAATCGGGATACACCGAGTACATCAGTACCTGTAAACGTGATACAATCATGTACTATGACAGAACTAGCAAGGTTTTACAAAAATATTTGAATGTACTGTACAAGCAAGTTCTTATGAAACGCAGTTACTGTCCTTATGAAAAGGAAAGAAACTATAAAGGGGTTATCAATTTGAATACACCAATCTAGTACTGGGACCATGATGTACACTTGATACGGGGTTTGAGTAGCATTCCAGGCAATGCGATCAGATGCATATTGATTTTGTATCAGTTATACGATAACATAGAAGAAAGCAATAACTCATTCTTGGAATTTGTAGGCTCTATTAGAATTGATGGAACAAATTTTTCCTATCCTGAATTCAAGTCGTCTGTTATTCACCTAACACTGGCATTAGAATATTGATTATCGACGGCGTCAATATCATTCGTTCACTCAACAGGGGGAATAAATTCTCTTCTTTGTACGTAGAGTCATTTAGCAAACTTGATAAACTGGATGCATGTCTGTTGCACACGAAGCGTCAATTTCCTGACGCAAGGCTGTGTCAGAGATTAGCGCGGTCTTCGAGTGGGAGTGAAGGTCATGCCAGGGATATACTCTGCATGGTCGTACCAGGGACCTTCCAGGGATGTCCCTGTTCGTATACAAAGTTAATGCAAATGCAAACTAAAAAGTGCAAACATGAGGAGGGATGACTGACATACAAGTTTATGGAATTCACTGGCTTGATTGGCGCATGCAACAACGCAATCAAAATGACGCAGCGGGTGCAACAGGCTTAAAGATATCAAGATGAATCATGAGAGAACGAAAATAATATAATTATATATATATGCTCACAATTATTTACAGTTATATACATCACTTGAAGTTGGACGCTAAGAGATGTACATGAAGGCTATCTGTATCCATATCTTTCTGACTGAATCCTGTGTGTACATGTGGTTCAATACTGATTTTTTTTTTCTTCGAGTAATCAGCATCATCGCTGTAGTCATTATCATTTTCTCAAATTTGTGTGAAACTCTCGTGGCATCAATGACACATCATACAGTTTTTCTTTTTTGCATTCGTTAATCATGATTTATCAGGGAGGATTTTATACACATCAAAATTTAATGAGCGTGGCTTTTGATACAATAGTTTCGGCGGGATTCCGAATCAAAATAAGATAAGAGAGTCATTATGATACATATTTGCTGAGCATTTGCGATACGTAGTTGAAGTTCAAAAACAATTTTGTAGGAAACATGTTTAATGGCTAATTTCCACAATAGATCTGGTATATTCATCTTAAAACAGATTCGGTCAATAATCAGGAAAATGGCCTTAGTATGGGATATAAGGTGTTGATATTAGTAGTAACAGAAATTTTAAAAAGAGATCATCCTGAATAAAAAAAAAAAACTAGAACAATTACAGAGCTATTTGCTTTTCTTTCATGAAGAAAAACAAAGAGGATGATTAATTTCTTATCCATCTTTATCGTGAAAGTGTTGTCCACTAGGATGCGGCTCTCATTTCTTTAAATTTCCACGGTCTCTTAATTCACTTATTATTTTACCAACAAAGTGCCTTGATTTATGAATGCGAAATATTCTATTATAGCATAATACGTAGATGTCATGAATATAAGTTGCTGTTGTTTATTTTACACTCTTCAGAGTGTTTGTAATGGAACTAATGAATACGTCACAGAGTAATAGAGAAAGTGTTTTCACATTGGACGATTGGCAATATAAAGAGAATGTTTGGTATTAAACGATTACGTATGAATAGTCCAGAGGCAGAAATGTTTTCTCGCGCTTTGGTAATGGAGTTTTGATGAGGCAATATTTGCGGAAAATTGAATACGTCTCCTCGTGTCTCGGCAGCGCCTTGCAGATGGATGTCTGCGGATTAAGGTCTTATTAAACATTAAGCTACCTGATATGGCACTTAATTACTACTCGTTACCGTTAAGCTCTCGAGAACGTTTTCGTCATCTGTGGGATTCGCTCTCGTGCGATGAACCTAGCTTTTAGGGAATTTGGGGGGATATGTACCTAGCTTTTAGGGAATTCTGTAACATTTTAGGCTTGTTTCTTGAAAAGATGGAAAGAATGACACTCAATGATGAAACCACTCAGACAAAGCTCGGGGAACATATAGATCTGATTAAACGAGGTTTTCTTGATCCTATTGTTTCAGGAATTTGGTCGCTAGGATTAACTCCAAATCACAAGGATAATGCATCACCTGATCACATATCGTATAAGAACAGAAGAGGCATACTCTCTGTTCTCCCACACACACTTGATCTCCACACATAGTGAACACTATAGAAAGTATAGAAATCGTCTAGAAAAGCAGCTCTACAATAAATTACATTTTCGTTCATGAAAAAATAGCTCTCAGATCTGATAAGAATGATAATACAAAATTAAACATAAGCAAACGGAACGGTTTACATAATAATAACCTTCGCTTTTCCCATTATACAGTCGTTCTTCAAAACTGTCTACATCTGATAGTTGAACGAATTAAAAAGTTTGGTTACAGAATGAAATTGTAAACGCAATGCCGATTCTGGAGAAACTTCCGCAAATGAATGGGTTGTAGGTGAAAGTTGAAAGGTCGGAGCATGGAGGTCAAGGTTCTTCGAGCGAGCTATCCATGATCTCTTGGATGAGCCTAAGGATTCTCATTTTTCGCGGATGACTGTCTACAATGATGTCCACGTCTTCACCTGCAGAGGAGGCATAAAGAGGGAGAGAGCGAAAAAAAAGGATAATTAGTTTCTCATCACATTCTTTATTTACCAGTACTCCATGACATAAAACCTTTGCCGCCAAAGGTCAATGAGCCTCATCAAACGCGGTTGGAGGACTTGAAGAGTTGTAACATTATCATAAGCTAAACGTTCACCCCTTTTTTACCCAGCTCTATATATATGCGAAAACACATTTTCGTTGACGAAAAAATACGTGGGGGTTTGTCCAGTAAATTTCGGTAAAGATCAGGTTTAATAAGCTCCTCTTTTCCTAACACGTGCAGTCATTGTTAGTCTCCAGTGTGAATGCATGTTTGACTTCTATAAATAGCTCAGAAGGCTACTTTTTCTTTTATTTTCTTTTTTTCTCTTTACAGTGAACAAGCGTTCTTGTGAGAACATTCAGAAATGATAGACATGACTTTAATCAAAAAGTATATTGTGGGGCTTTCATCACAGAATTCTGCTAAAGGAATGTTAAACATGTCAGACATCACAAAGCAGTCATCGATAATATTCCCCGAATGCATGTTTCTATTTCTGTACAATTTTTGAAGGCCACTATTTTTCAACAGTTAGTGTTCATGAGAGAACATTCGGGAATGTTTAAGGCATCGATTCCCGTGTTTCATGCTTCGCTTTTATAGTTGATTGTCTTCTAAAGGGCATGAGTTGGATTATAAAGGTCTTATGATCTAGAGGTGAGAATCGTGATCAAGTAGTGTTATCATTAGTGTTATCATTATAATTATTCACAGTAGACAAGTACAATCATAGCAGAGCATCTATAGGTATATTGCAGCTAAAAAACCATGATATCTAATGCTGTTGTCAAATGGAAAACATTGAGGGGGTGTACTCTAAGGGATCTTCTCAAGCATTTTATCTTAAATTTCTCTCTTTAGATCGGGAAACAGCCCAAATATGATTATACGCTGCAATCACCGATGACAAGTCCTTTAATTTTCCTACCACTATTTCTACTATTTTCTAAATTAAATCTATCCATTTTATAATTTTTCAAGATCATCTAAAGCAAAGGAATTACTCACATCTCTATCTGTATGTTTGTTCCCCTCTCCCTCCCCTCTCTTCTCTTTCCCTTCATTTCTCTTTCAAAACAACATTCACCGTATCTCAGTCTGAAACATAAAAGTACGTTGAACTTCCTCTGCTTCCTGAAATTCGATAATCCTTCCAAGGAATTATATATACCTGGCTAGTTTTTACTGCGGTAAAATGGTTTAGGTAATGAAATCTTTTCGAACCATTAAGCGCCCTCTCTCAATCATTTTCACTCATGCAAACTCTGCCAATATACTTCCTGGGATTTCTCTATATTTAGCATCAATTATGCTTCCAATATCTCGTTAACTCCTATAAGATGTAAAGGCTATACTGATAACTTTTCTTTTCACATTTCATTACTTTATTTCAAATGTACAATGCAGCCTTATTGGCTGTGAGGAAATGCCCATCTCCATTGGTTTTATTGATGACCAGTTTAGGCGGGCTTTTGTTTGACATGTACTCAAAATTGAACTTCCCTGTTAATGTCGACACAATTTTGTTTACTAATTGCACTTAGAAAGCAAATTTCTTTTCAAAGAAGACACGAGACAATCCTTTTCATGAAACTTTCGAAAACGTCTTTCAAGTAGGTCAGATAAATTTGTACGTTTAATCACTTTGATGATCCTAATGCCACATCTCTTGCAAAGTCTCTTGGTCTCAAATTCATCCCTTTTCCGTCGTTCGCTCACTCTCTGCCCAGCCCCCCCCCCCTTCCCCTCCCCTTTCTTTCTTTTTCCATTCCTTTCTCACTAGCCTTTTACCTTATCATGATTCCTTGAAACATTTGATGATAGCAAGGTTTACCTCATCCAACGATTGTGACAAGCTGATAGCCTACGTTCTGGCCTTTCACAGAAGTTGCTTCTCAAATGATCAATGGATAAAAACTTCATCTGAGATGAATTGTTAGAGTTATGTCATGTCCGGGTTTGTGTAAAAAAAATTTTTTCAAAGACATATTTCAGTATAATAAATATAATCGTTGCTGAATAAGTTCTTCAGTTTGTAGTACACTCTGCAGTTGATAGCGCGCGAGATCATGAACGAAACTATTCAGGGAGCTCTGTCATGTCTGTTTTTACTATAGTTTGTTGACATTGAATGTATGTGTATTCTCTGTTAAATTGCTCCAAATAGAAAACAGAAGTCGGCATTTTTTCCTTTTCCTAATTAATCTACTTATTTTCAAACTTATATTTATGTATTCACCTTTTTCTTTCAATGCATCTCCTGTTTGATTATAAACATTTTTTTTCCTTCAAAGTACAATAACAAGTACATATATAGAGGGCATACCAGCCATAAAAGCAGGGGTGTCCTTTCTTGACTACCACTATAATGCGTGTATCAGTTGTCACGGAGAAACACACAATCTAAATTTATTAGATTAGAAATTAATATAATAGATCGTGATTAGGGACAAATCTAAAATTAGACAAAGAAATAATAAACAATAGGATTGATTTCTAAATTTAAATATTAGATTTAGATCTTTAATAGAAATTTGAATTTTCCCTGATTCAAGTCTAGAATTTATAATTTAGGAAGTACTTACAATTTATTACAACTTATTTCAAACTTTTATCGAACACACCTAGGTCTTAGACCTACTTTTAAGCTCCACAACTAAACATAGCATAAACTATTGCAGATATATATATCACATACAGTTCTGCATTGAGAAGTATGACTGTATCAATCGTCATCTCCTGAAGACCCTTGGGAAATTCATTGCAAACCTTCTTGATGACCAAGGTACTGTTTTAAGGGTTTACCCTCTGTAGAGTCAATCAATCAGCCTTGTTCTTGCTATAGCTATCTGAATATTTCTGTAATATATCTACACATTTTTATCATGTTGGCTCAATTGATAGAGCGTCCGCCTAATGAGCGGGAGGTCATGGGTTCGATTCCCGGCCGAGTCATACCAAAGACTTGCAAAAATGAGACCTTCTGCCTTCCAGCCAGGCGCTCGGCATTTAAGAATAGAGAAGGGTAATAATAACATATTATGTTATGCAGGGCCCGCTGGAAGATCAGCTGATAAAGCTGAAGTGGCTACCCTGGGTAAATAAGGGTTGTTATTAATATCATTATTATTATTATTATCATTATTATTATTATTATTATTATTATTATTATTATTATTATTATTATTATTATTATTATTATTATTATCATTATTATTATTATTATTGTATTATTTTTCTTTATTTTTAAATGAAAATGCTAGTATATCAACAAACAAGTAAAATGTAAGATTGGCGATCTGTTTCTCATGAAAGAAAACGATAGGTTTTCTCGATTCTGATCTCCTTCGTCTAAGAGCTAGATACAAAGTTCATTTTTTTTTTCTCTTTTCTGATTCGGTTGAACTAATATGCTACCATGATTGAGCAGCCGTTTATCTATACGTCATGCACTTTTGGTGACGTCATATTTATGTCACGGGACAAAGGGATTAATGAAGTGCAGAGAAGCTATGAAAGGGGAGCGCTCTCATTTATGACATTTACATATAAACATCGTCGCATTATTTGTGATTTTAATGGAAAGTTAAATGATTTGAAAATGATGGATTTGGTACGATGCTTTATCTGTCACGTACCTGCGCCCTTTGTTAATTTGGATAATTGACTCTTGACTTTTGACGAATGTCAGATTTGCATCGTCGTCTATTTTGTTTACTAATGCAATTTAGAAATATGTTGAACATGAAAATGTAAAAGGCTTTCAAATAGATCTCTTTTTCTAAAGATGGTGGGTGGTCGGTTAAGCCCTATAACATTCCTGGTTACTGATTTAGATTATTCCTCAATATAAGTCATTTACATTAAACTTCATGAAATGTAATATGATTGCACAGTCTAAATCTTAAATGAATTGCGTAAGATAAATTCGGAGAATCCACAGCTAACTTGCCTGACATAGACCACGTATATTGTATATAAAAAAAAAGAAAAGGGGTGCAGGGTCTGGTTATTATTGTTATTATCATTATTATGAATGTTGTTATTCAATGCCCCGATACATTATAGTTGACACAACAAATATTAGATAGATGAACTGGCGTAGAAAATGTGAGCACAAGGGGAGCAGGGGGCATGCATGGCCCCCTGTTCATCCCCTTAAAAAGTGATTTCCAGGAACAAAAATTATATTTTCTTCAACCCCCGAACCATCACATCCCTCTACACTCTCGGCCCCTCGGGCTCTATCCTCCATCGCTTAGATCCTTTACGTCTACCCCCCCCCCCACTGAATATTCCTGGCTAAGCCAGTGGATAGATAAATAAAGACTCTGTTGAGACGTAATCATTTCTATAATCTTCAGGATATGATAAAAATTAGTATAAGTGCTCTCCTTTGTAAGTGTAAAATGCGTTGTTGTCAATACAACAAACGTGAAAAGCGAAGCAATGATGTCAAGGAAGGAAAAGAGAGAAAGAGAGAGAGGTATACTATATAACACACACACACATATATATATATATATATTAAAGGTTTCTCCATATTTATTTTCTCACAAACAGTTGGCAAGCTGAGCATCTGCCTGTCATCTTTGACGGAGTGGAAAGACAGAAACAAGATTCCCCCTAGGCACGAATATCGATTTAATGATAACAGACATCAAATGAGTTAGCACAGTTTCTTCTCTAAGATGTCTTTAAAAATAACGATATTTTCCACGACTATCCTCACAGAAAGTGAATTATATGTAAAGTCTTTTACAGAAATTCTATGAAAACTTAATCTGGAAGATGATTTTCATTTTCAAATATTCCAAAGTGGAAAGTTGCTATTTCATTATTTTCTACTACAAGACACAGTCCACATCTTCTTCGGTTATTCATTTAAAGTGTGTGCGGCACAACATTAAGAGGGCGCTATTCAGAATTACGAGCATGAAAGCCAGTAGATCGCCGGTGCAGACCGAAGGTTTGTTTAGCTCGTTTGGCAACTGTTTCCTAAGTCCGTTTCACACGTCCTACATTGCACTTTGGATTCTTCATTTCGTCACTAATTCTTGATTTTCATCAGATATTTCGGCATTTTTATGATTTTGGGGCTACAGTCGTCAATATCCATGATCAAAATGGCGGCAAGAAATTCTGAACAGCGCCACCTAAATGTCACGCCGCACAGACTTTAAAGTTGATTATGCTATTGCCACTTTCCCAAGAGGTTATATAGGCATCTAGTATACAATTTCGTACAAACTGGAAAGGGTAGAATCAAGTTTTGCATTCGTGAAGTTCAGAAAACCTCCAGAAAGCAAAACTATGAATGGCGCCCAAATAATCTATCTCTCTCCTCTTTACCTTTCTCCACCCTGTCTCTCTCTCTCTCTCTCTCTCTCTCTCTCTCGTTCTCTCATTCTCTCCCTCTCTGTCACTCTCTGTTTCTCTCCGTCCCTGTCTCTGCCTCTGTGCATTTTTTATCTATCTGGTTCAGATTTTGTTTCATTCGTGTAATTAGTTTGGACTAGGATATTCCCATTTTCTCACTGCCTTCTCTATATTTGCGAGATATCACATCACTTTTGTAATATGATTGTCAAAGCTATCGTTGAATGATATACAGAGATCATGATTTATATGCACTATTAGTCAAAACTTGCTTCATGTTGAATTTATTTGATCGCGATGGTCGTGCAACTAATCATGTGTGATCTTTTCTAGCTAATAACTTTATGACTGCCATGCATTTGTACTGCCAACGCAATGAAAATTAATTTTAAATGGACAATGCGAGCCGAGCATTAAAAGATAAATGACTTGATGCGACCGTATTAATCCTTTGATTGGGTTACGGTAAATAAAGCCAGGTACAAGATTCAACACTGCCCGTTGTTTTTCGCGCACTAGACAGTTTTGAATATGATCTAACTGAGTAAAAGTCATATAATTAGACTGAATGATGGGATGAAAGAGAGAGAAAAATATATCATGAGCGCAAGGTTTGTGTGACGTGTTGTGAGAGTTATGTTTTCCCCTAGCAGATAGCCTTTATACGGATACCTTGTGAAAGAGGCATGACTGCAATATTGCGGTATTATTCTGGTATGGACTTCCTGGTATGAAAGGTGGCAAAGGAAATTGCTTACCGATGTATAATGGTGTTAATGTGGCATTTCCAAATATAAGAGCTGTACATGATTGTATAGGTCACTGTATTAAAGTTCAACAGAAGGCAAGATGAAGCAAGAGAACAGAAGAAAGAAAAGGTCCTTAAACGTAAGAGATGCCTTAAATAACTTATACCTATCTCAATGAATATGTACAAAATCCAATTAATTCCCACATAAACGGAGACCTTTTGCACGGCGGAAATCGCAAACTCGTGCGGAAACAGGAAGGCGAAAACAGAGTTAAATATCTTGAATATTATTAATGATGTATGGAAATTTGTTTCCATGAATGTCGTTTAACACGTGTCATTCAAAATCATTTTATCACTTTCTATACGCAGATACACAGGTAGGATTTTAAGACAGAGGAGCTATAGAGAGTGGACGAAAGAGAGACAATAGAAGGAGAGAGAAAGAAAGAAAGCAAGAGACAATCAGATAGATGCGGATGAGCTATGGTAGTAATTGCATTAACAGATTTATTGTAATGATCAGATGACCCAAAATAAAGAAATATACCAAGGAAAGAGTACACTAATCGATTGGGCATGACGCCCTTTCTTCTACAGGCAAGCTCTGTACTCATCTCTTATTCTACCCCTTTCCGTTTCTGTCTTTCCCTCCTCGTGCCTTTCTCTCTGTCTCTCTCTGTCTCGCTCTCTCTCTCTTTCTATCTTTCTTTCTTTCTAATGCTTCGCTCACATCGTTTACTGCGAACCCACAAAAGAATTCATTTTTCACTAGTTCTCTCTCACTCCCTATTGACATTCATTTTCTTCCTTCCTGTCGTTGTCTAGTACAGAGACTTCTAATATCCTTGTTTGGAAATCATGACCAATGAATCTAACCATACATCCTAATATGAAAGTCACAACGACCACACAATGGCACACATGAAGATAAGAGGTGAATAAAGATTATCATTTTCTTTAAATTGTTTGTTTTGAGTTATCTGTGATTTGTTATCAGAAGATCATGAAAACCCAATAAAACTTAAAAAAAAAAAGATTGTCATTTTCCCACCCACCTTGATTTGCCAGGTATTCTGGAGGCGACTGTCGGAGTTGGCCATTTTCCTCGGGTAAGTAACCGTTCAGGTCTATCGTGGAGGGGTCGACGGCGAGGAGGCGGGCGGCGGGAGACTGGGGATCGATGTTGGCGGGGACACTGAGATCGCGGTCGTCCGAGAAGAACGTTCTTTTACCGATGTGTACGTGGCAGAGCTTTGGGTGCCGCCCCTTGCAGAAGGAGCTCTTTGTACTGTGTGTCAGGTGGAAGGTGGCACAGAGTGCTATCAGGACCGAGAATAATGCTGTAGAAAGCATGGAGAAAGGGATATTCTGTCATCACTAAAAATCATTCTCAAGGAGACATGAGTCTCAAAGATTAAAAAAAAAATATGGAGGGAAAATATAATGCTATAAGCTCGAAAACATTACAACACAGACCAGTAAGCTACGAGATACAAATACATAATGAGGAAAATATTTGGCCATAAGCATGATAAGGAAAGAAACATATATGTCATTGGGCCCTACCTGAAGATAAGAAATCAAAACAGATAACATTAGGAAAAATTGTGTCTAAGAGACCGGGTGTGCTAAGATTCTTAACACTCCAAGCCACTAATCAAATGCACTGAACATTACACATTTACTTTGAAAGAGTTCGTGGTAAAATTTTCACAAATTAATGTCCGCCAATTCGTGTCTATTGCTTTTGGCCTGGAGAGATATTTAACGTCACCATCACAGAGACGTCAAATTCAAATTCAAATTCATATTTATTCATTTCCAACAGAAAGAAAATACAAAGACATTGCATAGATATAGATTATACAAACAATATGAAATTAAGATATATACCCTAGTATTTTTCCCTCATGAGTTAACATATCAATAAATAGTTAGAATAAATTATTACATATTATTGATTACGTCATTCAGATTCGAACCCTGGTTTGTCTGTAGCAGAACCAAGGAACTGGCCACTCTGCCGACTTGATCAAAGCCAGTCCCTTGTCCTACAGTCAAATATCAAATGCTAAAATTTCGTAATGTTAGATTCAGTTTGAGAAAGAAAGGTAGAAAATATACTATCAACAACACCCTGGCAGCATGTCCAGGATTACGGAACGAGGAAAAGACATCGTTAGTATATAGCAAAACAGTGACTGAAACTGAGAAGGCAATGGAGTAAACACGGTTTCATATAAATCTCGGAAGTCCAAAGTAATCATCACTGACTTAACTCGTAGAGTATTGTTTCATGAAACGTTAATAATTTGGGAGAGAACATAGTACGATAAAGATGAATAACACAACCAATTGCACATAAAACATGTCTTGAAATTGATAAGCAATAAGATATTATAATCAAATTAATCGTATGCGTTTCCTCATATTAGGAAAAAAGAATAAAAGCTACAACGTATTCACCCTGTAAAAAAGAAAGATTAAAAAAAAATCTTCACGTAAAACAAATAAAATGCTTACACTGCGTGAGATCCATTTTGTTTTGGATGAACAGAGCTGACGGTGAACAAGATATAAAATATACTCTATTTTAGATCAAAGCAATAGAAGCGATTATCTACACTCTTTCTCATGGAGAGTGGGAGCAGCAGTGGTTGCGATGGATGTGTATGCCTTACTGAAGTGAGAACGAAGTTACCAGCCGCTTTTAAAAGGATTCCGTGTGCGATGTGCGAGGTCGCTATCATCAGCGGCTGCGACGCGCGCTTTGCCCATGACATGCTATACAGAAAGGGGAGGAGTTAAATCTGTATGATTATCTTCTTCGGGCGATTCTGATGCGCAATTAACTTCTGTAATGACGTAAAGGACAGTTCACTGCATCATATTTGATGCATTTTTTATGTATCTTACAAAAAATGTTACAGAAGTCAAACATATGACGAGGTTAAACAAATTTAGATACGGAGAATAGAATATGAGTAAATGATGACATTTCAGTACCCTATTTCTCTTATATCATGAACTTAAAAAATATTGATGCTGGTTAAAGTCAATATTTGGCGATCTTAGTACATGTCCGTGGAAGTCAATAAATTGAATTTATGCAGTCACAAGAAACTTATACGAAAGATGTGCATTCATTGTGGAGTAGACCTGGGCATTTCCATGAAAAGCGGTGTTTATTTCGAGTTCATCTTTAATGAACTGTTGCCCTCAGACTAAATTCATTTTCTCTTTTCTTAGATATCACTGTCTTTTCTTGTCAAAATATCAGCTTCATTTTTTCATTCCTGCCTGAATATTTCAGTTTTATCTTGATGTTTTTGTGAACCATTTACATGAATTGCCCTCGTTCATGTCCCCGTAAAATATCATCTGATGGAAATCGTAGAAGCGGTACAAAAATCTAGATGGTTTCAAGATGGAACAAAACATTTTCTTTAACACTGCGCTTTCCCATAAAAACAGAATTCCAATGAATAGGTAACCATATTTCACCTGTACTTGATTCTCTTCTAATTCTATGCGAACCAACTTAAGATTACTAATGCCATGTATGTTTCTGCAAGACGAAAGAGAAATTTATTTCAAATCGCTGCTTTTCTGCTTGGCTTGACCGACATTTGATAGATTTTTTCTGATTATTCTGATTATATATTTCGGCAATGCAAGACATGAATCTACAATTGCCACTCTCGAACCAGGTGTAGTCAATGGATACCCGGTATAGGAAGAAAATCTTTGAAATGCTATAGAGCGCCGTAATAGCAGCCGTGCTATAGCCGGGGTAATAACAGTGCCAGAGCGCCAGGAATGGCAGTCCGACGGAGATGAGTGCTATACAAGGACACACATAATTATTATTATTAATGTTTCGTTAGCCAGACAAAGAAAAAATATAATTTATAATGCTATACCCTACATCATGATATAAAATTCAAATACCTCCACCCCCATTGGGCTTGGTGTATGTTTGATAAACCTCTAAATCTAATGTAATTCGGCGCAAATTATTGAGAGACATTGCAAGGTATGTTTTGTTGGAAGGTGAACTTGCGCGGGAAATTAAAAAAAGGCCAACTGGTTGGCACATTTCATGGTCAGTCTCCTGACGTCTTCAACAAAATCAACAATGATTGGCTTTTGATTGATCCCAATTTTCCTACATCATCACAATCACCTGTCCCTGTCGCCCTAATTGACACATTACATGCATGCAAGAACAAGGACGAGTAGGTTTGGTTGCTCCAAACATTATACTGTGAAGGAAATAAAAGATCAGCCCCGGATTTCTAATCTGATGATTTGACACCCCACGTAATTCTTTTTGTCAGGGACTTGTTCAAGCCTTAAAGACGCTAGGTCGTGGGCTTTCATGGGGAATGGATCATAATTTGTTGACACCAGACTTTGTGAAAAATACCTGTAATAGAGCTACATTTCTGGAGCACAGCAAAACATGCTGTCCCACCACAAACATTCTTCGGCCTGCTTCGGGCATTCTCGGGCCAGGGAAAGTGAGATAATGACTTTGCCATATGGGGGAAGGGTGAAGTATACAGAGCATTACATAAGGTCTGTTGGTCATAAAACTCACAGTGATGGACAACACCTGTTACTGGGTAAGCACCCATGGTGTCAAATTCCCCATGAAAGCCCACGACCTAGCGTCTTTAAATCAGGTACAAAATGACGCGAATAACAAATACCAGAAATTATACATGGCGTATACAAACGGTCAATATCATGACATTCTGAAAGAAAAGAAATCAGATATCAGACATGATACATAGTTTCAAACATGAAAAATGATTCATTTCTCAAATAATAACGACTTTCAACTGATGGTGAAAATTTGATGTAATATTGGAAAGGAACAAATGACTTTGCTATATGCGTTTCATAAAATCACATATGTATAAGGTGAGGGTAAGTATCGAAGATGGAAAAAAGGAAAAGTTAGATTTGCATCACTTCATGCAAACACATGTCAGCTGATACAGAAATCTTTTCACGGTTAGGGTAACCATGAAAAAAATTAACTTTTTACAGGGTATGAAATTTATCTTAGACAATGACAAACTGCTAGCATCATCTGAGCAGCTATCCATGCACAGGAAAGAGCAAAGGATATAGCTCCTAAATTCCCCGAAATGAAAGGAACTATCTGGTGAAAATAATGAGAGTAAGTATATATATATATATATATATATCAACGCAGAAACATGCTTAAAGAGAACCCTTTAAGAATAAGTTGGTTCTTCAGGCAAATTCTCCGTAGAATAAAGGACAAAGAGCTTTTACTGATTTTGACAGTTCATGAACTTCCTGTACTGTAGAAATAGGGAGAACACCCAATGATAGACCAAAAGACCAAAACGGAGTGTTCAGAAGTGCTTGCCCACAAACAGAAAATTGGTCCTTAGTGTTGTCCAATCTCTGCTGTTATCTCCAATTCAGTGGTGTCTATTCTTTTCCATATGAAGAAGTTCATCTAATTTCAACACTTTGTTCTCCGTTGGCTTCAGAGTGCTGCCTCAAAAAAGACTTGTCCTAAAGCACTCTCAGCGGTACACAGTGAAATGAAGGATCAAAATGGCCGAACTTGAGAGGTTTGGTATGTGTTTCGTGGATTATTTTGTTGAACTTCAGTGATATGAATCAATATTCCGTGTTGTTGTTATTGTTTTTTCAACATAAAGTACATTAAGTTACTTATATAAACTAAAAAAGGGGTCACGGTAGATGTTATTTAACAGGAATAGCGAGAGTATGAATCAATCTTCCGGCTTTTTTTTTTTCAACAAATAAGGTTCAAAAAGTTACATAATAATTGTATAAACAAAAGAAGATCAAAGTAGCTGTTATTTAATACGAATAGCAAAAGTAAAATCCGGTAGATGTCATTTCACAAGGACAAGAAAAGTATGAATCAATTATCCGTTCTTTTTTAACATGAGGTGCATAAGTTACATAAACAAAAGAAATCACAGTATACGTGTTATTTAACAGAAAGAGCATAACAAATGTAACAAAACAATAAGAACAAGAGCAAAAATGTTCTGTTCCATTAAATATTATTTCATTTGGGTTTTTTTTTTTACCTTAACCTGTGGGCAATTTTTTACACACTTTAGGTAATATTTTATCCAGTCATGACTTTTTGAACACTGCAAATTGAGCAAACCCTGCACGAGATGAGCAGTTAATTGCCCAGTACTGTTGATCAGACACATGATAACTGTCATGATGGGCAGTTATTACGCAACATGTGTCATTTCTTTACTACAGAAAATCGCGAAATGCCTGAGGATTCATTGACTTAGCTCATAAATTCCCAGCAGTAGAATGTTTCATTATCATGAGACTTATGCCTTTAGCAATAAAACATTTTAATTGTTGAATTGCGTCACAACCTTGAGTATTAAGATCGCACGCTCTTCACAACACCTAATTTCTACTGAGCACATGCCGATAATGGCATTTACACTAGCATATATTCCAAGTTTTCAATTATTCTTTGTGTTAATTTGTAACTATTAGGAACTGTACTTTCTATAATTCATTCTTTTACCTTTTCCCATCCCCTTGCTATTTCCAGATGCAACGACTGAATACATGGCTGAACTGTGTTAGCCACGTATACTCCATTAACCTATATATATTTTACAGAGTGGCGAATCCCCTGTGCTATCAAACAATCCCTTTTGCTCAACACCATGCAAGATATCACACGCTTTTGATTTGACATTTTTTATTCTTTGCGCCTTTTCACAAGTTCTTGCATGGTTTGACATTTTCGTCTTTTTCAAGATCAGCGAATGAAATAATTCCATTTGCCCTTTTCATTTCTAAATATGAAAGAAAAAATCAGAGTAGAAACGAAAAACCTGCGGATCTATTGAATTAGAAAGACCTTTCCTCATTGAACCAGTGTAGCGTACCTCTTCTTCCATTTCATCATTTTAGTCGCTTTAAATCCCTCTCTCTCTCTCTTCTCTCTCTCTCTCCCTCTCTCTCTCTCTCTCTCTCTCTCTCTCTCTCTCTCTCTCTCTTCCCTTAGTTTCCGCTGACCATCCCCGTCCCCAACGCTATTCATACTTCTATCTCAAATTCTCTGGATGATATTTTCAGGTGCAACATCCGGTCGCTGCGTGAGCAAATATAGCAGTCATGTTATGGATAATAAGATGCAAGCAGTTACAAAGGTTTCACTTGAGATGATTTTCATTGTGAAGCATATAGATAAATATATGCAAGGTGCAAATGATTCAGAATCCTTGTCGTGATTTCACTTGTTCGAATTTCAAGTAAAGTGATTTCAGGGAAGGCGGGGTGCAATTTGATAACGATACATTTATCTACTTAACTTTGTGATGTATGTGACTTTTCCTATGGGCGTATATGACCTTTGAGCAACTATAAAAATCCTCGACCTACAAATATTCTATCAGGGTGTTAAGGAAGGTGACATAACCTTCCCACTGGAGCGACCTTAAATGAATTCACCAAGCCTGAAATAAGACGTGATAAGATATGTTACTGGTTACCTGTTGTTGGAAAGCTTTCTCATTCCAGGAGTCCAAAGTTTTCCCTGAATTTAGCAGATACACATCGTTCGTGTGGGGGGGGGGGGGGGGGGGAGGGGGGGTCGTGGGATGTAATTGGGTTCTTTCAGACGTGCAGATACATAAATATCCCTGACTGTGTTAAGAAATATATTAAGGTTTACCAATTCTTTGAGTTTTCGTTCATTTAGCACTGCCATAAGTTTCAGAAATTTTTTATCTACAAGCTATATTGCTGCGATGGTTTTTCATTGTCTAATGCATGTATTTCGTATACCACTTGGCCTATATGTTAAGGAAATAAGCAATAAAATACGCAAATAATTCTGGAAAATATCAAAAATAAATAAACGTAAAACAAAAGAGCAATAATGAATTAGGAATATATTAGAGTTAATTCCATGATTCAAATGTATAAGTCTGCACATTATACCATAACAAATAACCATATGGCTTGAATGCTAAAATGAGATAAAGGGAGCGTGAAATCTAAATGAGTTTTTAACAATAATAGGTTGTTTAAGAATGAGTTTATTGCACTCTTACCTGCATAACAACCAAAAAGAAATAAGCGTAAAAAGGGGAGAGCAAAACTAAATCAGCAATTTGCTGGGGTTAAATCCATCATTCAAATAAACACATTTGCGTGTAATATCACACCAATTAACCATATGATTTTGATGCTCAAATGAAATAAAGGGAGTGCAAACTTTAAATAAGTTTTGAAAAATAATAGGTTGTACGTGAATGAGTTTATTTCAATTTTAATTGCATTACTCTTAAAAAGAAATAAGCGAAAAATGGCAGATAAAAAGCTGCATCAGACAAACGGAGTGCAAATCTATATCACGTTTTAATAATAATAGATTGCACAACCATGAGACAAAATTCTTCTGTTTAATTCAGGGGAAAACACACTCTCACACATACATAGGCACACGCACAAATATAAACACACATAAATTAGCCACATACCCATAAAATGCAATTAATTTGTGGTTGTTGTTTTTTTTTTTAGTGCATGAAAAAAATCAGAAAAATCCTTTCAGTTTCAATGCCAATGTCATAAAAGAACATAAAACATATACTTCGCTTTGACTTTGATTATCTATATGAACTTAATCATTAGTCACTGTGCATTAATATCTTTCTCCAAATCATTACCTTCTGTTGAAATGATATTCATTCCGATAGCCTTTTTATTTTCAGTTTTCATTTTTACCGTGTCCCGAACATTTAACAGCCGACAGCTCGAGATTTCGTGGTGTTTCGTCTGTGTTGTATCATTTCAAAAGTGGGTGAATGACATCACTGGAACTCTTGTTCTCACTTTAAAAGGTATTTAATCCGAAACTTCATCCTACGGATGAAGGGGCTTATGAATGATTTTTCTTTTTAACTTGTGCCATCCATTAAGGGCAGGGGATAAACAGAGAGCATCAAAAGAACACTATGACGTAATGTGCCTTTTACTTGGAATATCGAATGGGATAGACGTGATCAAGGTGGCCAAAATGGGATTAAATTCTTGAAGGAATGGTAAATAAGGCCCGTCCGCCGTCGTGATAATATGGCGTTCCCTATGGATTAAGTCATTGTGAAAACGTGTCCTTCCTGCCCTATCTGTCATTCTTTCCATTATCGCAAATACGCATGTCAACATCGAAATGACAGCGAGAAACAATTATTTATACGACTGTTTGGACAAAATCATCTGACCGTATGTAAGGCTTGGATATTGTACTGGACCCTGTTATCCCTGGTTTGGACGAATACGGTATAATCGAAAACACTCGAGCAGAAGAAATCATGAAATTCTCATAACTGCCATCTTTTCAAATAAGGCTTGCTCGTAATATATTTTTTTTCACAGACAGAAGGCCTACTTCATTCACTTTGCACCAATATCAGCTCCTTGCTGTCCTGTCTTTGCTTTTATCTCCAATTCAATGGTTCATTTTTTATTTTGCTTCCATATGAATGTCACTTGATTTCAACACTTTGTTCCCTTGCCTTCGAAAAAACTTGTCCTAAAGCACTCTCGTTGGAGCACTAAAATGTAGGATACAAATTGCCGAACCTGAGAGTTTTATATGTCCTCTCAACCTGTGGGCAATTTTGTTCCCACCTTAGGCATGTCAGGTAACATTTCACAAAGTCATGGGTTTTTTTTTTACACTTCAAATTTATCAAAACCTGCCGAGATGAGTAGTAAATTGCCCAATTGATCGGACACGTAACAACTCTCATGGTGCGCAATTTTCACGCAAAATATTTAAAATGTGTTATGTGAAATTTCTTTACAGAAAATGACCTTCTGCAGCTGGTTTCGTCACGTTTTCAAACCTATCAAAGTATATTTAACTGAATTTTCGAGACGACCGTTTGAATGGTCATCTCCACTGCAGGACATGCAGTTGAAACTATTCCAAATTACCGCAGGATTTCCTGTTTGTGGGAAGACTTTGTCATTAGTTTCAAAGAGCCATTTCGAATAGTTGCCAGTCTAGTTTTTTTCAACTGAAAGTGTGCTTCATTAGGAGGGCAGGGAAAATTGCGTATCATACCTTATAAAAATTGAGCAGATCTCTTTCTCACACACTTTAAACACGGTTCTACACTCGCATACGCACACATCCAAAAATTGCCCATTACTCTAAATACGCCCCTCCCCCCTCCCTTCTGCGCTTTCAATCATGAAAACCACATTTCTTCCCCCACCTTTCTCTCGGTAGAATTTCAGTTTTCTACTCACTTCGTTTATCTCTACATCTCTTTCAGAAATCAAGTCATCGTGTTAGAATGGAAACTGAAGAAAATTGCTATATTATGTGCTGTTAACAAGTGAGTTTAGATGAGATTTTGCTTAGGATTAACGAAAAACAGCCTCTCGTCATTCCACTGTCCAGTACATGTCATTTGATTTCTGAAAATTGCATTTGAAAAGTTCTTTGTTAACTGATTGAAAAAAAAAACATTTTATTTAGTTCAGTGTGTTTAATACACATACTACCCAAGTCATTATGTCTCATACTTTTTATTC
Organism: Echinometra lucunter; assembly: GCA_029962745.1. NCBI lineage: Eukaryota > Metazoa > Echinodermata > Echinoidea > Camarodonta > Echinometridae > Echinometra > Echinometra lucunter. The sequence goes on along the minus strand of CM057151.1, from coordinate 44,032,975 downwards.
CCTCTCCTTCGACTTATATAAAACGTCCCATACAGAGAGCTTTCTAGTGGTGAGTGAAGCAAATAATTTCATATTAAAACAAAATGTCGGAAGGGGAGTGTAGCATGACGAATACCTCTTACTGATAAGGTCAAGATGCAAATCAAATAAAGTTCAATGGAACAGAAAATGACTATCAAGATATATTTCGATGGTCCTTTGCTGCGTCACAACATAGTCTTTGAACGAGTTGCCCGATCGTAACGTAAACACACAAACACAAGCACACACCCACATGCTCATCCCACACACGCATGTCATGACATGCAGTCAGATTTTGTTGTTAACCGAAAAATATTTGTGATGGAAATGTATTGCCGTTATAACATAATTTTGGTTTATGTTCGCAATTACACAACCCTATCTGCAATGAAGCAACTAAATCGAATAATATAAATCCAGACTTCAGTTATACTTCTCCTTGGGCCATTCGAGAGAGGGAAACACAAGGTACAAGACACAATAGCTACCAACTGAGTGTGCATTGTTTGTCTTATTTAAGTTTAGTATTCTAAGGTAATCTTGAAAATGGCATTTCATCGTGTTTAGTGAAAATTTAAGGTACTCCTTCAAAAAGGTATAGCCTCTGTTAATACAGCTGCAGTTTTTTTTCTTCTTCTTCTTCTTCTTTTTTTTTTTGTTGTTGTTGTATTTGATCTCCCATTATCAGTGGATCTTGTTACTTTAAATGTACAAATATCAGTTCATGCAATATTTCTTGACAAGAGGTTTTTGCAGATGTTCAAGTGTTCCATTTAGACCTCTTAATGATCCAGGTACCATAAAATGCTGTGTTATCTTATAAAAGTATTTTTTCCCTTTTATTCACACATTCACAAGTTGTAGATAACATCATTTTGCATTTTAAAAAAAAACACCCTGTTTCGGTTGTGGTCAGGAGTGAAGCAGGTGTTGTAGAAGAGAACTGTTTTGACAATTTTGATAAGTCATTTAATTTTTATAATTTTGATGAGTCATGTGATTTTCCAAGACATTTTCTTCTTTTTGTTTGTGTGTATTTGATCTCCCATTACCAGAGGATTTTGTTACTTATACAAATATCATTTCCTGCAATATTTCTTGACATGAGGTTCTTGCAGATTTTTAAGTGTTCCATTTAGACCTCCTAATGATCCAGTTACCATAAAATGATGTGTTATCTTTTAAAAGTTTTTTTTTTCCTTTTATTCACATATTAACAAGTTGTAGATAACATCATTTTGCATTTTAAAAGTCATATCTTGCTACGGCTGTGGTCAGGAGTGACGCACTTAACACCGAAGAGAATTATTTTTTATATTTTTGATAAGTGATGTGATATTTCCAAGACATGCATCAACTTCGACATAAAAAAAGGGCTTTTGAGGTTGCAATTGACTGACGTATGACCGCTGTAAAATCACGGACAAACGGTTTTTTACATAGCTGATATGGAATTTACTGCATTCTTTTTAAGTCGAGTGCTAAATTTTTTTATTCATTTCATAAAATAGCTCTCGGCAGTAGTCACACTCACAGATTTGAATATAATCAAGAATACACATTAGCAAACCATTCCAAGCTTTCAAGCATATAACAGAAAATAATTTGTTCAATGTTAAAAAGAAGTTTCAAAGAGAAACCAAAAATGTATATCGCTATTGTGTCATCTGAACCTGATTCTGAAACTAATAGCTTGGAATTTTGTTATGGAATCGACTCAGATTTTGTGCTCATTTACTGAGTAAAATTTTGTTTTTCTTTTGAAATTTAATGATGGACTTAACAGAAAAACTATATCATTGGATTTGTAATATCAGTTCTGAATAAAAAAAGGAGTTTCAGTCTATTAGCTACCAGGGACCGTGAAAACATACCTGGATTTACTGTTATAAAAAGGAGAAATAGGGATAGGTTTTACGTCATCACACCGCGAAGCGTTTGAATGGACGTACGCACACTACAACTTTTTTTGTAAAGAAGAGCATGGCAACCTATGCATTAACTATGCCTTGAATAATGCAAGGTAAGTGTTTCATTTAGATATATTTTAGTTAATCAGCAATATTAGAAAAGTTTCTAGTTCTTTTAATATTGACGAGTCATGCCTTATAAAGAAATCTAAAAGCGAAACCTAAAGTATTTTTGCTTTGGCGTCATCTCCACGTAGTTCTGGATCCAGGTATCAAAATACAATGTAATGGGTTATTTGGGGAAAATGTTTTATCTTCAGTTATTTAGGAATTATAAGAAACCTCCAAAGTCCCCAGGACCCCTTATGCACAGAATAGGGCAAGATCAGGACTGGTTCGATCCATTATGTACATTTCAAATAAAAAATCAATAACTGTGATAAACACAGGTGGTACATATCTGCCAGTTCATGATATGACCTATACATGGGCGTCAGTCGGAGGGGGAGACAGAGGAACACCTCCCCCCCCCCCCCCTCCCTCCCCCCACAAAAATAAAATAGCCTACATCCTACAAAAAAAATCAAAGTTCCCGAGAGCTGCCCTGTCCTTTTTGAAATTTTTGCAAAGGTTTTAAGCTACGCTACCTTTGTTGTCTCATCTCCTTTTCCATGAGGGTTGCCAAAGCTGTTGTATATCTTATATTTCCTATTAATGTGTGTACGTATATATACATACACACATTTATATATATATATGTGTGTGTGTGTGTGTGTGTGTGTGCGGGTGTGTGTGTGTGTGTGTGTGTATAAACATACTTGTGCGTGTGTGTGTATGTTTGAGGCATGGATCGAGGTATTTAGGATTTAACTGATTCCGTTCATTTCATTTAATCGTATACCAGAATTCATTATTTTAGTGGTGGTTAATATGACGATATGTTTACTACAAATAGTCCTATAGAAAAGTTATAGATTATTTTCGTCTTGTAATTGCCTTAAATTGAACCTAATTAACAGTATTTTCTTTGTAAATTTGCTCGATGATCAGCGAAAAAGGTCCAAGTTCGCTACTTTAAATAGATATTACTCAGAATGCATGCCTGCCTTAAAGTAGATGTCAACCTTTCCAGGCTTCTATAGAAATGCAATTTGCGGATAGCCTTTTCTCCTCCGAACGGCTCATTCATAGATTCAGATAAAATACTCTTTTTCGTCCGCTGCTTCGAAAAGTGAGATGGAAAATATAATTCAGATGTATAGAGCATCGGTAGAGACTGTCAGGCTAACGTCTCACAGTTCTTCTTTAGGATTTTTACAGAATGGCTTTTCTTTTTGCTTTGTTTTCGAATGTGAATGATATTTCTTATGTAAAACATTTTGTTCAGGGTATTTCTGAAAAAAGTGCCTACAAAATAGGAAATTAGTAGATGATTATTGCACTGATGAATTTTAAATGTAGAATGGATTCTATTTAATTCTACACAAAATGATACCATCTAGGCAATCTAGGGAATCCACCATCCAGGAAATGCTTTACTTTTTATTTATATCTAAACCCTTGGAACATCGGAAAATATAGTAATGAAATAATACTCATAATGATTAGAAAAACCTGAAGCTGAAAACACTATAAAAATTAGAGCAAGTAAACAAAATAAAGAATCAGTACTATTTTCAATGGGGTTGACAAGGTGCAGCAAGTTGCCGTCCATTTAGTAGGGATTCTGCAATTAATTTTCACAGTGTGGCTATACCACCGTTTGATCTTACAGGTACACTGTAAAAAAAATGCTGTAGGAATTTATAGTAAATTAATGGCAGCAAAGTTGCCAGTATTTCACTGTAAATTTCGTAAATGTTACAGTAAAATACTGTATCATTTACAGTTAAATACTCTATTTTATTGCTGCTACAGTTTTACCGCAGAATAAACAGTACAATACTGTAAAAAACAACAGCAACAACAAACAAACAAACGGTAAATTACCGGCAGCAGAGTTGCCAGTGTAAATTCTACAGTATTTTTTTTTTTTTACAGAGTATGTTTCAATAATGATATGATGAAGATTGCATTTTTGTAAAACAGACCTGATGAACACATCGAACAGAGTTAAAGTGCAATGGCGGAAACAGCATGCAGAGAAATGTTGCTCATTGATGTATCTTGCATCGCATAAGTGAGGGCGGGTAAAGTGGTGTGTGGGGGGTTTACATGAATGGGGTCGTTTATCATGCTCGTGTGGGTATGGATTTAATCTCGACACATGAAAGTACATTCTCCAATTGCCCGACGTGAACATCTCAAAGCGCCTCCACAAAGTGCTAGGATTACATGCAATCCGTCACTCCGAATGGTTCATTATCATCATACATATCTGTCAACTTTCATTTCCAGTCTATAGTGTGAAAGACCAATAGCCAAAAGTCTATCTATATTGTACTATTATGAGATATTCTTTGATCGTTATCCTCTGCATCACACATTATGTCAAGGAAAGGTTTCTCGAAACAGCAATATGCAGTGCATGAACAATCGAGCAAGATAATTTTCACAGATGTACAGGAGACATAATCGGACGATTCGGTAATCACGTTTTTGCATATAATTCTTATAACATGCGTCATCGTTGAAGTATAAAGAGCCTGGGTTAATTTTTGAAAATGAATTTACCGTCTTGAAATATATGTATTTGATAAAGCACGTATTAAGGTCATTAATGTTAATCCTACTTTGCACATTCAAAGATCACAAATGACGTATTAAGGTCATTAATCAAAATTATTATGCAGTACAAGTAATGTTCGCTGACGATTCGATTGTGTTCATAAAGCACGTGCGCCTGTTTTCTTTTCTTCAACGAGATGAACTATGGCTCTTCATCTGACTTTCATTCAACGAGACAACTAATTTAAGAGACATTTTTGCTTTCATTGTTAAAGACATTGGGTAAGATTGTTAAAATTTTAAAAAAAACTCACTTTGCTACTGGAAAAGGGGATAAACATAAGGGTTATAGTGTAAAAATACCAGTCTGAAAGTTTCGAAGTATAACATCCATAGGAAATATTTTTGAATATTAGAAATTAATGTGAACCAATGTTTGAAAAATATACAAGGGTCGGTTGCATAGATTAGACGTAAGAAGTGTGCATGCGCGCATGGCTCAGCGGACCGTACTGCGTGTATTGGCGTATCACGCGGAGGGAGGCAGGTAACGGGTTTTTTTTTAACTCCAGCAAAACGGTTCTCTTATTTATTGTCTCTGAGACCAAAAATAATAAAATCGAGGTTTGCGTCTTTCTAACAGTTTTTCAATCCAAATTATCGTTAGTTTCAGGATATTTGAGTGCAAATACAAGTACTCGTACAGATGTTTCATCTTGCTTTGATAATGTTTTTAATCGTCTGCTCACTGTTAACCAATGCCTTTAAGTTTCAAAATGGAACAGACTGAAAAGAGTGCCCAGTCAGAATAATATGGTTAATACCGGAACAATTTAATGCATGTTATTGTAAATCAAATTCAATTTGTCCATTTATGGAGTGGTCATTTTTACAGATTAGTTGAGCATAATGCACGTAATAAATCAATGGACGGAAAGTGCAAGTGTACGCCCCTCATTGCGATAACACTGTTGTGAAAATGGTAAGAGAATAAACCCAGATTGAGGCATTGGGTAAATACCCCTAATTTCACCTCAATGCCACTGACAGGACGGAAGCGAGAGTAAACTAATCCGAAGCCATGATTGAATGTCCATACTGCGGCTTTCATCATTAGCAGGGAATTATTCGTCTTCAGTAGACGTTAGTGTAGATATGGATGCCCTCTCTTCCACGTATTTTGGTCATTATTTAGAGGGTCATTTACCTTCAAATTTAAAATTACTTATTGATGTAATCTATATCGGGCCGCTGACAATGGTCAGTCCAGTAACACGTCTATTCGGTGAAAGGGGGAGGAGGAGGAGGAGGAGGAGGAGGAGGAGGAGGAGGAGGAGGAGGAGGAGAAGGAGGAGGAGGAGAAATCGCATCCCCCTAAACCATGTAAACATTTTTTCATCAAAAGTGAGCCTGTTGTACTCGCTCAAACAAAGAGAGTATTAAATCATACTATAAGGCATTTGACTCCTCAGGCTGCGCTTAAGCCAATTTAAGACGACTATAACACTGCAAAAATTTAAAGCTTGATCTGAAATTCTCGATTCGACTGATTACTCGACTTACGGATTTACCAAGTATGGGGCTCAAACCTTAACAGAAAACGTGGCATGAATTTGAACAACCGCATGTGAGTCCTTCATGTCGAATATGTTGGAGGTTTAGGAAGACAAAGAATTGATTTCGTGCTGGTCTTTACAGGGCTTGTGGCCGCGGTTTTTCAGAGGCGATGCCGCGATTTACATGCTCAAATGCGGATACATTTCAATCGATAAACCTGAAGGTATGTTTAGACGCCCTAAAGTTGCCCCCTGACTATTGACTTAAACAAGATGATAATTATATAACCCTAGGCATTCATTCATTCTGTCCACATCTATCTGTCTCTATCTCTCGCCCTCTTCTTGTGCGCAACATTTTGCCCTTCAAATTCATTTCGTCCGTCCTTTTTTTTTTCTCTCTTGCGAAATTTATTCCACAGATGCAGGAAAAGAGGATTTCGCGTGATACAGATGATATTGTGTTATAAATGGGCAGGGCTGGACTACAGTTATTCTTGAAGAATTATTATGTTGTGAGGAAAAGAAATGAAAATAAATCTTCATAATGAAAAATAAATATTTACACAAATCGAACAGACTAAGATCAACCAATATGGAACAGAAGATCACTTGGAAAAACATTGTCAAAATTAATTTCAAAATGAAAATAACCCTAAAACATGGTAACGTTAACGTTTTGTAAACCTTATTCTGTAATCATACATCAGACATTCTCGCGGTTCAACTTTTCATATTATGGGCATTGTTTATTCGACAACAGTCGTTAATAACCATGCCTGGTACTTTTACTTGTGATTTTTTTCCGCAGATGCAAAGGAAGGGAGGGGGGGGGGGGGGCTGCTGATGCAAATGATAGAAATTTTTGTTTTAGAATGATCAGTGATATTTTTTATTTATGCTGTTATCGAAAATCTTTTACATAGATCAGTGAGAAAGAAAATTTTTTATGCGACCTGAAATAGACTGAGACCAAACAATATGGGACAAATACGCGGGAAAAAACCGCATTGTCACATTTCAAAATGAAAACAATCCTAATAAGGTAACAATTTTCCTTCTTCGCTTGCTTATTTTTCAATCAAACATCAAACATACTCGTGGTTAACCTTTTTAAGAATGCACAGTATTTATTTGGTCACTACCGTTTATATCCATATCCACGTGACCAACAGGTTTTTTAAACAAGGGTCTGGTTGTCATAACCTTGTTTCTGCATTTGACATCGCCATTCAATTTGGACATCCACCTCCCCCTCCCCCCCCCCCGCCCCGGAAAACCGTGACGTCATAAAATTCAATCACTGTCTGTCCGTCATAATTATAGTGAGATCAGATTGGAAAGTCGGTGTAATCAAGCAAAGATGCATAATGCAACCACGCGGAAGAGCAATTAAACATCCTTTGTTCGACATAGCACCACCACTTTACAAAGGTAATACATATATGAAAGATTCGTTTCCATCCGGCGTTATTTTCTCTGAAATTTTATTGATCATTCGTGGAATATGCTCTGCAAATCTGTAAATATTAGAAATGAATAGAGAGAGAGAAAGGGGGAGCACCATCTGATGCAATTTAGGCATAGCTTAACATGAATAGAGTAAAAAGACATTGGAAGCCTTACCGAATATGGATGCTGTTCACTGTCGGAATACATTTCACCTTTGAGAGGTATTGTGCCCCCCCCCTTTTTTTTTTTTATTATGGCGCTTTCATCGCCGTAACCGCGAAATCGCTTCATTGCCCTCTTGCATAAAAAGATGCGATTAAACGCAACTTGATTTTCAACAAATCAGGATTGAGTATGAGGGACTTGTGTTAATTTTTTTTCAGTTTCGTTTAATCGCAACTTTTTATGCAAGATGACCCATAATGTAGTAGGTTTCGGCGAGTTAGCCCTTTTACCTCTTGTCAAAGAGGCATCACTAAATAATCCTCTACTATTATTAAATCGTAAGTTAATGGGTTCCACTTTTTGGCCAATTTCAAGAAAAAATTAAAACAGTTAGCATTGAACAACACATACCAGAACCAGAATACCAGAATAAATCATTTGGCACCAACCTGAAGTAAATGAATGTTGAATATCGAAAATTCGCATAATCATATTTGAAGTAGATGAGTAAACCTCTGTTACTTAACGATTTCAAGAAATTTTGTCAAGTGATCGAAAATTACATTCTTATGACAATAATTATGGGATAACAGTGAGTACATGGAGCACAGCAATGTGCAAAACCCACCTTTGTTTGTAAGATGAAAACATATTCAATTGATATAAATTCACAGTTTCTAAGTTGCATTGTCCATATTAGTTTCAAAAGTCGCTCTCTAGCAAAAAGTAAGAGACTGTATTAACGATGACCGGAAAGTTTCTGGTAACAGAAGACAATTGCACATGACAAAAAGGTTTCTTCCCTTTCCTGAACAGAATGCTCCAGGAAAAAAAGAGAAGTGCAAAATAAATCGGGTTTTCACTTCACCCAAAAAAAACATCCAATGCACGTTTCGAGCATTGTGCTTCATTATCAAATTGTGTTTTGTCAAACAACTAGAATAAGCCCGATCAGTTTATCACGAACGCATATTTTACAAATCATGAAAGTTTGAAGGCCTGTGTAAATTCTAGTTTCATTGTAAAGGGTATCACTGAAGGCGTTAAACTTAATAAAAATTTGGCTGTCATGGTCACTGACGTAAATCCCTATTGAGTTGGGATGATCAAAATCTTTTGCCGAAATCTCTAGCGCGAACTCACACACAAGCACACACACACACACACACACGCCCTCACCCGCCCGCACACACGTCCACACATGCACATAATTTCACATCTATCTCTGATTTTGATACCATTGCAAATAGAAATTTTACTACTTTAACCGTTGTTTATGATAGATTTATCCAAATTTTCAACAGCTGATTGATTGAAATGTTATTTCTTCTTTGAAAAGTGAGGGTATATTGTACACACCACCCTCTCCCTCTTTAAAGGAGGGGGGACATATACCTTTACCCCCTCCCCCCCCCCCCCCCGAATTCACGCCAATGGTCATGATAAGAGATCACCTACAAACACATCCATAAAATGTTCAATGTCAGTCACGGAGGGACGAAACTGTGTAAGCTTAACCGATCCGACTCACATCTTTTCCTCAACATATCTGACTGAAAGTGTCGCACGAAGCGTCAAACGACTGCGTCACTTCCTACGCTAACCAATCCTCAAATGCAGTTAACCCAGTATATCACTAATTTCAAGGGATGTTCACACTGTGGCGTTCAATTTCCATATTTTGCATTCACTATTATGTACGATGTCATTCTTCAAACGTAACTTCAAATACTTCACTAAGAATAAAAAGATTTAATTTTGCACATATCAAATGCAACACTAGGAGCTCCTTTATGGGTGTAATTTTGCAACCAAAGAAGCATTATGCAACATTAAGGGTGCGGTGAGCTACATTTTGCACCCCTTAAGGGAAGGTGCAAATTTGCACCCTTTAAAGTGTGTAATTGCACCTTTAAGGGTGCAGAACGGCATTTCTGGGTACCAACAAGTACAAAAGGGTGCATCGTTGCCCCAAAAGGTGCTGCTATTGCTGCCTTTTTGGGTGCAAAATTGAACCTTTTATTCTTAGTGTGATCAGTTAGACAAATGACGCCTCGTGTAGTGCGTTGGGTAAAAAACAAAAACAAACGAACTATAAGGAGGGGAAAGGGAATTGTTGATGTCCACAAAGCAGAAGTCACAATAAAATGAGAGGGAGAGCAATATTCGAATTAGTGTCGGTATTGCTTGCGAGCACGAATATATTGGAATGGGGATGAAAATGTCAAATATCCAAATAACTTCTGCTATTAGATTTTCTTTGACCTCCATCAATCTCATACACACAGGGAACATTCACACGAGCACAATTCTACCCTCCGATGAAAGTTCATGTTCCCTTCGTCTTTCAAAGAGTAAAGAACAGGGTGTAGCCCTCTGTGTGAAATGGTGTCTTTGCAGTTTAGGATTTCAGGCATGGGTATCATTGTGACCTGGTTGTAACTCAAGGATGTACTTTAATTCTATGTTTATGCTGTACGAAAGGTAAAGTTCAAACATTAAATTATTATTGCAGTAGCATCATTATAAGGCGACAGTATACTGAGAGTATGAAAATTTTATACTTTGGTGTCACCTGGTAATACGTGGGAAAGCCACGTGCATGGGCATATGAATAATATAGTGAATTTGGTAATGTACGCAGGTATTTGTCTAGTCTTTGCATCAATAAACTAGAAAGCCGATCTAACAATTGTTTGCGGGGGGACAGGTTTAAGGTGGTTGTATGCAAGCATACTGATCAGACTACATGTAAATGATTGCAAGGTATCGATAATTCACACAAAGCATTAGCTATATTGCTTCACGCCCCCTCACATCACAATATAATCCACTTAAATGATCAACCAGTATATCACATTTTAAAGACAAAAAGCACTATCACAAATTGAATCTAGCTACTTTGGGGGTATGGGGGAATGTGCGAAAAGAGGACCTCATGAATTAATTACCGCCAATAACATGTATTAGTAATTAGCAAATGCGTCGGTACTTCAGAGCAAAGTTTCCGATGTTTGCCCCACAAATGCTTTAATGATACTTTGAAGATGGCGATACGATTCACTCTCACGCCCTTCGTCAAAGAATAGCATCAGGCGCCAACAGAGTATCATGTCAGGAACTTATGCCTCGTGTGCATAAGAGATATGAATTTGTTGATATTCGTTGGGGGAAAATACACACATACTACGTCTGTATCTATTTACTTGTTTTTTATCCTAGTTATTTTCAATCATATCCGGTGCATATCAAGCATAGGACATTCGTAAAAATACAATATGATTTGCCTGTCAGTAAAGGTTGTCTATTGCCTGTACCAATACATTTCTAAAGAATTTAGGTCGTATTCTGAATTCCAGGTTACCTTGGCACGCTTATAAGTCAATATTTGTCTAAAGACACCATAATTATGTACAACCTATACTGCAGGAATGTTCTCGTTTCATACTGGTATAAAGTGAATGGTTTCAATCATATTAATACTTTTTGCCTTGAAGTGCAGACCAAGCAGAGTATCTAAAATCGATGTTCTTCCGCTCCCATGCAACAATATCTTACGGTTAAGATGAGAGTGACGGGAGGGTATTATTGATATGATGTCATATTTCGCACCTTAGATGACGCGTCCTGAGCCGCATGGCCCAGATAACTTGAGGGATAGGAAGACGGACGGACGGATTATCGCATGGTCTGATAGATACATACCGAGATATAGAGAGATAAGTAGATTGGCAGATTAGTGGAAGACGGAGAGATGGTATGTAAAATAGATCGATCTCACTGAAAGGGTAGTCCAGTCAAACAAAAAAACAGGTGATTACATGGAGCTGTGGATTGTCGAACTGATTCTGTTTGATCTTTGGAAATATTAAAGAAATGGTACTACTGGAGACTACTTTCCACAACAAAGCTAGGGGATAAATCAATTCCTGAAAAGGCCAAAGTAAGTTCATTAATTTCCTATAAGAATAAGATTACAAAAGGAACACATGAATGTATTAGGCGAGCAGAGGCAAAGCAACCTACTAAACAAGGAAATGTCCTGAGCATGCAGCTGATGACGCCAGGCGATCTAAAGCGAAGTGAAACAGAATAGAGTAGTTTACCATAATAAGAATGAAATAAAATACTACTTTTTTAGAAGAAAGCAAGAGGAAAGTCAAAGGGCTTTAACTACTTTTTATGTTTCATCATTATCTCAAAGCTTAAAATACTGTTATAAAAAGCACTACTGTGAATATTTTTTAAAGGGTAGAAGGTTCGTTTTTTGTACTGTGAAAGGCGAAGTAAATAGTATTATCAGTAATATCAAAGACCTAAACATATTGCACAACTCAAAATAAAATATATAAAACGACTTGACAGATGGTTCGAATATAATCGAAATATAAAAAGGTAAATAGATGGATAAAAATATCATTGAATATGTTATGCCAATGAAAGTATGAAGGCATCTCTATCAAAGACACACTTGAATACAAATAGGAAGGCGAAAAGATGCACCGAGAGATAGGAAGATGCAGTGATCCTTGTACATGATATATGAATATGATTATTATATTCCCGTGGTATCAACGGACCGGAAGATGGATTTAAAGATTACAAGATAAGTAGCTGGATGGGTGAGGAGATAATAATTTATGTAAATGGATACACAGGCACAGATTTGAAAAGGGATCCCCTTTCTTCAGGAAGATTAATCTTGTAAGGAATTCATACCACCACAAATCACGTATAGTATAAAGAGGAGAAAAACAACAGGTGCTAAACTGATAGGCATACAATGAAGCCATTTAGTATGAAAAATACTTTAATAAGTATTCTATACACAGGTCGGCACTATATTCACCTTTAAGTTCCGTCGTTATCATCAGAACCATTATATGTCTCCTACATTAAGGTTTTAATATTTCACGCAAGAGGGACAATAAATAAAATCATTAATAGGAAAGAAGACGTAAGTCTGGTATCATTATTTTAGGAGCATTCTTCTTTGGACGCATTTAGACCAAAGCAAATTAAATGATAGCGGAAATGCATGGTCAGTGTACTGGTCTTGATTTTTCTCCTTGTTTTTTATGTTCTTTGGGGGTGATTAGAGCCGTTGATATCGCTGTAAGAAGTGTAAATTGATGTGTGACGTCTAGGTAATAATATCTGTGTCTGTTAACTGCATGCATACCAACTTTGGCATATCAGATTATGATGTAACATCTGTATTTACACTTCCAAAAAGACCTTGGATATTATTGCCCTGACTTTAACTCCGGCATTCGTATAGCGCAGAGTACATTCAAAGAAAAATTCCTTTGTATACCAGGGGAGTGTTTCATGAAGAGTTTTGTCGGTGAAAATCACTGACAAATGTTATAAGCTACTGAAAATCCTTGCATCTGATTGGCTGACAGCAAATTAGTCGGTGAAAATCACCGACAAAACTCTTCATGAAATGCTCCCAAGGTACACACTTACTACACCTTGGTTGAGTGTGGCGAATTTAGATTACTGTCTAGCCAAAGAATGAGCGCGCCTAGGTGGAATTCGAACCCTGAACCATGCACGCTCCTGTATTGATACGTATGACCACATTTGTACTGTAACAATTCATCATTAATAGATTACAGTCTCTTATGTAAATTTCTAGTACCTCTGTCGACTGTTGTCGCGAATATAATGTGCTCCAAATATACGCAAGATTAACCTTTTGCGACTGAAAATTTTGATAAAGTCCAATTTAGCACGCTGTTGAAATAAATCGGTAAAATCCTTTTGAAAATTACACCACTAATCACACAGTTAGTATTGTCAAGGCCATGTAGCCAGTGAGGTATATTTAGTTTACAGTGGTAAAAGCGTCTTTGCAGGGTGTGTGCAAAATTCAATTAAACAATACTGGTAGTTTGCACGTAGCTGTACCTGTCACTACATGGTCAGTTACGCAAGCGTTTCACTACGTGATCTGTTTAGAGGACAAAATAATGAACGGAGACAGGGATCCAAGATGGTCAGATGGTCGGGGGCTAAACAAAATTGAAATTTTTCGAGGAAACATATTTCGGGAATCAATCCTGCCTTCTCCAGGCTCTTCTAGAAAAGAAAAATGAGCTATAAAGCTCTAATATACTTTCATGATTTTTTTTTTAAAATTAAAAATGAATTATTTGTATGTCCGCAGCCTACTTACTATCCACCAAACTTGTAAGATACATGATAATAGAAGGTTGAGAAGATATCTGTATTGAAGATTGGAAATTATATAAAAAATAAGGGATAGAGGAGCTAGGTATAATTGAACATAACTTGATACAGAAAAACCATACAAGAGGAACCTTTGAGCGGAACAACCCCCCTTCCAAGACGCGCGGACGCGCGCACACACACACTCATACATAGCTATTCAGTATTTTTTGTCATATTTCTTCTTAGTCGTCATCTCCTTTTTTTTTTTTCATTCTCCTTCGTTTATTTTCTTCTTTCCTTTCTACTCCTTCTTTCTCTTATTTTTATCGCTTTCATCTTTTTTACTTTCTTATTCTCCTTACTTGTTCTAATTCTTCTCCCTCTTCTAATTCTACCGGAATACTTACTTCTTCTTCTTGTTAATAATATTATCATTATTATCATTACCATTCCACTTTTTATTGTAATTAAGTACAGCATGATCTCCATTAACGGTTGCTCTCATGCTGATATGATGCCATAAAATAAGAGCCATGGATTTATCTGTGGATGGTATAAAAGTTTCATCTAAGACTAGGTTGTCAAGTTTGGCTTTTTTCGGTTATGGGAGCAATCGCTACCGGAACAGATGTATTATCTCACTACTCTGTACATATCTGATTGTATATAGCTTTTTGTAAATACTTTGTAAATATTTTAAATTGGAAAAAAGAAAATGATTTATTGTCACGTTCTCATGACAGTGCCCCAATACCCGAATGAGTGATATGGGTCCAATAAAATAATTGTCACTGTCAATGTCATTGTCATTGTCATTGTCATTGTTATTGTCAGTAAAACAGGATGATATTGCAAGAAATGTCATATTTCTGGAAAATGCAATAAATATAAAACTGTAAATAAATTTAAAAACTTTGGAATAAATGAAATCGAATTTCTATAGAAAAAAACAGAGACGGAAGTGTGAAAAGTGAAAGAAGAGGTGGGAATGAAATTAAACCTATATTCACTGGAAATCAATATATTATAACATTTCCGTTCTCGACTTTCATAAAATGTTGTTTCATTGCTAAGCTGTGTTTAACTTCTTACAAATACGATGACACCCCAAAATATTGAAATTAACACCATGGCTGATTGTTAATTTGTCATTATTGTTTTTCTCTGTAAAACGTGCCACACATCCGCCACGCAATAAAGTCAACAGGCAGCTTTTTAAATAGAATCCCAATGATGAAAGCAACTTATCATTCAAGTCGTCCAAAGTCACTGAATATTTGATATAACATTCGACAAAGGTAAATTGAAATTGCCTTGTTTTCACTGCATATTTCACCTAAATTTTTATGACCTCATCCTTGATGGGCCGCTCGAAATAACAAAATCATATCCATCGCGGTTCGATTAGCCCTCCGACAAAACAAAAACGTGGTACTCAAAAATAAAACTAGAGCGGGATCCGAAGCGTAAAGGATGGAGGGGGAAATAGCACCTCCACATATCTTAACCTCTTTCAGGTCCATCAAATAAACATCGCAGATAATTTTTTGAAAAGCCAATTTTAAGATTTTCATAGGGATTTCGATTACTGATTCAACCATTGCTTAAATATATTAAGTTTCAAGCAGAACTGCGAGCATTTTGGGGTAGGTTTCTGATACAATAATTAGGTTTGAATGGTGCAATCCACCCTCATTTTCATCAGTGTTCATACCTCATGATCTGCCATCTTAATTCTAATATAAACGACCTCTGAAACGAAAGAGCATGTATGCATATTCCCCTTATTTTCAACTACAATGTTTCATTTACCATACAATGAATCGGTCCTCGCACTCGTCATTTTACAGTTGTGATTCCAATTTTTTATACAAATGCTGAATGCCACAAATCATGATACCCTTAAGGGTTCTCATTATGTCAGTGTTATGTAGCCTCTCCGCAATTATCCCTCCCACTATCAATTTTTAAATCTGTAGTCTTTAGACAATGGGGACGTGCTTTTTAGAAGGGGTAGATTCAGTAGATTTCTCGGGAGGGGTGGCACATATATTCAAACAGACTATATCTAATTGGAAACAAGTTTTTATTTTATTGTGGGTAAGGAAAAAGGGTAACCATGAGAGCAATGTGCTTCATGTTCGGGGGGGCGGCTACCTCTCCAGCATATTTTATGGCGTTTGTACTATAAGGATGCTTATTCGGATAAAAGTAAAGTGCTTGTTTCTGTAAGCATTTATATACCTGACTTCAAGAATCTTTCCTAGTGCTGTCATTTGATTGGTTGAAAATAAATTTGTGATTTTTACTTTGCCCGCAAAAATTTGCTGCGATCCCCCTTGGCTTAAGTGTAAAATTTTACCACATTCTCAGTGCGAGTTGTTCGCTGAATTTAGGTTACTTGCCCGCTGATCTCAAGTTATCTCCGATTTTTTAAATTTATTAAAGTTATTTTGGGTATAAATCACTCATTAATTGACTCTTATCTTATTTAGATTTCTTTAAATGTTCGGTGTGTAAAAGATATGTTGACTGCTTTAATATTCAAGGCCTGGTTGTTTCTATAAGCTCTGGGGGACCTTACATCCTGCTATGATCCAGTATTTTTAAAATCAAACATATTTTCATGATTAATGATCATACCCTTCACCTTTAGTTTATCGTAAATAATCTTATTTTCAGTTTGTATCTCATAAGAGAATGTTTGATTTAGATTTTCATCAGCCATACAAAGCAAATGAGATTGTCCCTAGGGATGAATCAACATTCAGCGAATGAATTTCTTTTGCTTTTTAAAAACTCTTTCACAGGTTTGCAAAAATCTTCAGACTATTGAAGGAAGTGAACTTCACGGGAAAAGAAGAAGAACAAGAAGAAAAACAAGAAGAAGAAGAAGGAGAAGAAGAAGAAGAAGAAGAAGAAGAAGAAGAAGAAGAAGAAGAAGAAGAAGAAGATAAAAGCTACTACCTGGGTGCATTCTGATTATGAGTGCTAAGAATAAACTATGGTGGGGGGGGGGGGGGGGTCGTATGTCCAGACGCTAAGAGAAATGAAGCCTTCTCGTTTGTCTTTGGATTCAACAAAATCTATTAATTGAATAGCACTTATCGTCATCGTATTTGTTCTCTGTAATATTGTCTAATACAAGCGTTAGGAAATGTAAAAAAATATTGCTTGTAAACTTCTTTCATTTGCTGTTTTAAATCGACTGTCCGGATGCACAACCTGTCCGGACACACAACATTTGGGTATACTTATATCATGAATGGTAACACTGGTTCTTTTTCCATTTTCCCATTTCTTTTATGTGTTTCTAGTGTGGTATGTATTTGAAATCACCCGAAAGCCATGGTCTACAGAGAAAAACCGTCACTGACTATCTTAATTGCCTGTTAATGATCTTCAAGGCAGTGTTATATTCAAAGTCATAATCATCTGCAAATAAAAGGAATGACAATGAATTAAAGAAGGACATAAAACACATGCGCGTGCACATGTGCATGTGAAATACAGTATACACTGCTAACTTGGCCAACTTAATGAAAACAACGAAGCAACTGTTTCTTGGGATAGTGGATAGTAAGTGGTCTACAAGGCCTGTATCATAATTATATAATGGTATAAGATATTAATGCCCAAAATTTGCTGCGGCATTGCACTTAAAATGAAACGGATTGAGCTCTTTGTCTTAAAAGCTGCGTTGCACAAACTTTGCAGCCATGAATTGGTGGTTTGTGCTCAGTCATTGATGTCAACGACTCCCAGAACGTACCTGCCACAAATCACGCTTAAGTAATTCGATTAAGGACTACTGCGATGGATCGATTCTTGGTAATTAGTTATCCCATTTCACTAACGATTGTGAAAAGAGAAACAACGCAAGATCTTAAGTTGCACTTATTGAATGTTCGAGAAAGTCATGTGTACTTTCAAACGGTTCAGTTTACCCAATTCATCCTTACGCCCTTCATAAACTTCCCTTTTGCACTTTTTGTTTTGTTTTGTTTCTCTTATAGCTTCAGTTTCGATGACAAAGTACCAAAGGTCATGCAGGCGGTAAAGCAGAAGAGGGAATATATGGAAGCAGAAGTTCGGCTGGGACGGGAATGAAGAATATGAAGAAAGGGAACACTGTTTGGACTAACGACACTAAATGCATAGAACGCACTTTAGGCAATTATGGGCACGCTAATTTCTGAACGAACGTGCTCTATAAATTATTATCCTACTATTTAAATGATAAACCATGAGGCAAATGCATCTCTACCCAATGTGAAAAATAGCCATTAAAAATATCAATGTAATGTCAATATCATAAGTACGAAACAGATTCTAAAAAGTCTAATACACATTACAAAGTTGCTGACATGCAGAAGACAATTAAGAAGAAAGTATTTCGGGGAAAAAAAGTGTTTCTTTCCCCTATAAAAAATATTATGTCCTTGCCTGCTTACGTGATTAATTTATCAGTGAAAAATAGGAGAGCATTATTTGCCTTTGGCACAGTTGATTTCTACAAGGCATTGAAATTAATTCAGATAATTAAAATCCCATTTCAGACTGTCGAATCAACAAATGAAATACAGGTGTAATACTAATTAATTCACCCATCCGCATTTGCAACTTTAATCGGAAATTGCGTGGAATAATCTATGTAATATGAATCTAGAATTAATTTGATCAATTCTCCAATGTTGTTTACGCTACTTTTTTACTTTCACGCACATTCCGAGGTTAGCTTTTTAAAATATTTACTCATCAAGGCTATTTTAAAATACAGTATCAATTTAGCATAATCTAAAAAAAAAAAAACAATCTTCCTTCATATGAAATATGTAGGAATAATAGGTCGTGCATAATGGCTTGATGGTATTGATCAATTGATTTTCACCTGTCTCTGCAGCTGGTATGTTTCCTTCCAGCCTCAAGAATTCAATAAACTGACTTTAACTCTTCCCATTGTGACGTAGGAAGTCTTTAAGGAAGGATCATCGTCAGGATTCGTTGTCATCCTAATATTCTCAGGGGAAAGGTTGCCATTGATCGTTTTGATAATGAATGAGTAATAAGGAGGCACATTAAAGCACAGTGCTACACAGTGGTATGCCATTTAGATTTTCCCAGTGTAAGATTATTATATTATGTCATTCATTTCATTCGTTAAGTAGTGTATGTCTAGATGATTAAAATGATTTTATTAACAATGAAGAACATGTACCCGATAACTCTTTATATCAACATGAAAGGATTTTCACTGTTTATACCGACATGAAAGGATTTTCATTCTTTCTTTTCACCTGCAAATGTAACACCTGTTTTTGGCGAGAGGTGGGTATGAAAGTTTGATAAGGAAACAACCACGACTACGATCAATTAACCTGCTCTCTCAATTAACTGAGAAGACACCATCTTCTACCCTTCTACCATGAAACCACGGAATACGAAATACAGCTTCGGCGTTTCCTGACGGAACAGATTACTCGAATATTATATATCATTGCATCTCTTCTTTTCCTGCTATTCTCGTTTTCTTTGACCTGATTTACATCGACATCAACCTCTCTCTACCTCTCTCTCTCCCACTCTCTTTCTCTCTCTCTCTTTGCTTTCATGCAGTTTAATTCATGCCAGCAGTATCTCCGAGGACAAAAAAGGCACGGCTTTCAGGTTGCATCTCAACTTGGTTGAAGCAACCATCATCAGTAGAATGCTTCCTTTGTGGATGAATATATCCGTACAAGGACCGGATGCAGGTAACTTCTCCCCACACTGATATCAGTATAGAGACATAATACTGAGTCAAGACCAGTGGCGTAGCATGGATCAAGTCAGTGGTGAGGAACTGGCGACATAGGAGGGGAGGTACGCTCTTAGAAAATTTAATGTGCCGTTTAGAACCCTTTTTTCTCCCTCCCGTATTAACCCTGTTGTTGTTGTTGTTGTTTTTTCAAGAACCCCAGAAGGCTCATTTACAACCAGTAATGGTTCTAAAGACCCCTTTAGAACTCTTCAGAGAACCTTTAATGGTTCTTTGAAGATCCTTTCAAGGTTGCAAATGTGGGACAAGAATAGAATCTAATCACCACCAGTTTTTTTCTAAGCGTGACTGGTCCGAGGATAAGATATGAAATACACAAATATGAAAAGCAAACAATAAGGGAAGGATGGGAAAGGGGAGTGAGGTCGTCTTCTTTTCTCATCAGCTCCCCTCTCATTCCTTTTTCTTAATTTCCTTGTGCCATTTTGTAAATTTCTGTCTCTTTTTCATTTCTTTTTTTTTTTTGCCATGCTATTTTGGCACGTGGCCCTCGTACCTAAATCACTGTGCAAAAGCATTACTTCCCCTCACAGGGATTCCGGGGTTAGAGAATGAATGTCAAAACACTGTGTCAAGAACAACTGGGAGCAGGAAGGAGGATACGGTTGCATCAGTTCGATATCGCTAGCATCTCAGCGGGATTGTGACCACTGTATCAGCCTTTGTCGGTGGACATCATAATGGACCCTGTGGCTGCGTCCCCCATCTCAATTAACTGATCCTCCCACACAGCATCCGCTGGTGAAGAATCAGCGGCAAAGTCCTTGACTTGGGTCGAGTCGTGAAGTAAAAAAAAAAGGAAGATATATACTTAGAAGTGGTGAGCTTTCATTCATTTCTACCTTAATTCTAAGGCCTATTATAGGAATATCGCTTTCTTTGTTTTAAGGCACTGATGCATTCGTCTGACTTTTATGTTTTTTGATGGGGTATCGTGTTTTTTCAAGGTTTCAGTAAATTAAAAAATATATTCACGATCCTTATTACACTTCACAGAGAGTTGAGATAATAGAAAAGAAACACCCACAAAAATTTATTGTCCAGACCTATTCTAATAATTATTGTCTTAGACATGCTAGAGGAGTCATATGAACACAAAGAAGAGAAAGAGAAAGGGAACAGATAAATATTTCAACAAAGTTCATGTACTTATAACAATATCAAGTCATTACAATATTCATCTTGATACAAGCATGTGAAATTGCTTTGAACCTCTTGGAAAAGAGCACTATTGAATTACGTACCACTCAAAGTGATTTCTGATGACAGAAACTACACTAATTGTTAGTGCATAAGTCTAATTTCAAAATAACTTTAGAGACTCGACAATATTACTGTTTCATGTAAACAGAATGCTAGACGTAAAAGAAAGAAAATCTTTTCTTACACAAAGTGTATTTTTCCTTTGACACACATTATACAGTATGTGATTTCCATGTCATTATCATATTTCCTACCGATGAAAACTTCATTCAATGTAACATCATGTATAAAGGATCTCAAGGTCTCCATACCCATGCCAAGATGAAGGAAAATGAGACTGAATGGGACTTTAAAGATATAGAATGAGGAAGGTGAAAGGTGGGATAGGCGAGTATGATGATATTATTATTAGCTCATCTCAATAATTACGCCGGAGGCGTTGCCTCGAGGGAGAATTTATTTCAATGAAATCTGACTCGGCCCTGAGCTCTTTTCGTGTCGTCTGTTATCTACATCTACAAAGGAGCGGGCGTTTGGCGTAGCGCCACATGCAACGGAACATGTTGGAGGGGAAAAAATGATAACAACAAAAATCTCTGGAAACAGTGAGTGCATGATATCTCGTGTGGTAAACAGATCTTCTTCACTGATGGGAACATAGGGATGATACTAATTTCATTGAAAATATATTCATAAAAATAATTCATACGACCCCATTTCTTAATTTAATCAGCATTAAGCCGTGCACTGTCCCCTGCCCTAAAATTTGTTTGCTTCTAAATTCGGTCAAGCAAAAAAATGACACGTGCATACAGGATCTTTAGCTCATTGATATTATTCAAAGGCTGTTACACTTAAAGATGTTTACAAATATATTCCTTTCCAAACGGTTTGCCCGGAATTCGCATCAAAATCGGGGTTGTGTTTTGAAATACATTTCCACACATACAAATCCATCAACCTTTTATTTTTCTAGCTGCAATTTTGACCATTTCTAAGGTTCCCCTAATGAAAATGCTTACCATAACAATAAGCATACTGAATTTTCCTAATCATACCTCATTAAATAAATGTTTTCGCTGTGCAGTCTGCACTTAGCATTTCCTTTTTCATCTCACTCTCAGCGCTGTACCTCAGCACACGCACACTGCCGCTGACATTTTCTATGCAATTATTTCATAATTGAAATCATATAAATGCATTCTGGCATAATTTCTTTTTCTATGCGATCTCTCGTTCCCCTCAACCCTCTTTCTTTCCCTCTCTCCCTTTCTCTTCCTGTGCGATATTATCCGTGGGTAATAGGAAATTGACTTTGTCCTTGAACCGAAAGCAAAGGGTAAAGAAAAGACCTATTGTATGCATAAGGGGTATGATAAAGGGCGATTTTTTTATTCTAAGTTATGTTTCGTTATCCCTTCTAAATTGATAATGATCTGTACATAGACAAGAAAAGTGATAGAGAGAGAAAAAGTGAAGGGAGAAAATACCTCTATAATTTGACTCCTTTAGGAGGATGGATTAGATAAATACCACGGCGTTTTCCTTCTTAGGGAAAGAAATATAAAATAATCTCTTAGAGAAAGGGAAACCGAAAAAATCCACTGCCTCGTTTTGTTTGCCAAACAACTTAGCGGATGCAGTTCTGAGATACATGTATACAATGTAAGGGATGGTAATGAGGAAGCATGAAGATCCCGTAGTGTTCACAAAATGACCGATTTAAGGGTTCTAATTTTCCATCAATATGTCGTTTAGTATTGTCGTTGGTATTCATTTTGTCGCTATCATGAAGACATCATTACATTCTTAAATTGGGGGGAAAAGGCCAATCCTCGTCGAAATGCTTTCTATGCCTCACGTACAATTAGCCTTCATGTAATTAAAAGTAATGCGTGATGCTTATTGGAGCAGCAAAGTTCTTCTAATGGAAATTCAGCTTCAAAGGCAAAAATCCAAGAGTGTCATCTGCCGAATAAAGTACTTGATTTCAAAATGTCTCGTTGAAAAATACTGTGGATGTACATATATGGACTAAATTTGAAATAAGTCGTAACAATTTTATTTAGCTTAGGCACAGTAGTCTTTATACATGTCGAGAGTATTCGCACGTAAGAGTATCTTTCAAATATTGGGAAAGGGGTAAAGATTTGTGGAAGACATATTTGAATATTGTGCGTTTACCCTAAAACTGGCTGGGTGTCCTCTATAAAATATATTCACATCTACTAAAGATGATACACCATAAGCTACCATAAGATTTCAACGATTGATAACCTGACCACTATCTCATAATGCATCTTGCTATATGATTCTTATATCTTAGCGCAACATTAGTATGGTG
The DNA here is from genome assembly GCA_029962745.1 of Echinometra lucunter. Classification (NCBI taxonomy): domain Eukaryota; kingdom Metazoa; phylum Echinodermata; class Echinoidea; order Camarodonta; family Echinometridae; genus Echinometra; species Echinometra lucunter. The sequence continues at coordinate 44,009,659 of CM057151.1, read as the reverse complement.
TATATTGTCAATAACGAGATGGATTAGTGCTTTCATGATCACGCACTTGAGGCACAAAGGAAAGAGCTGAGTTTTTCCTCTTCTAATTACATTAACTTAGAGAAAATTTTGTATTTTCAGCATACAAAAGGAAATATTAACAAATGTTTGATTTATGGTAATTCTTTTGCAAGAATCATGGATGCTGCTGCTTGAAATGTACGATGTGATCAATATGTCTTGATGTCTGTTTAATAGCACAATAACATTTAAAATGTATACCACGCTGTAGAGAGTGGCTTCTGCTTTACAAATGTGAAAGGCAGGTAGCAGGGGAAGTCTACCTTTTGTCAATGAACCGACATAGATTAGCAGGTTTCAATGTACAGTAAAGCCATTATGTCTCGGGTATTTCACTGCAAAGCTTTGCCCTTGCATATGAGATTTTTAACTCTCCACAACAAAACAGTGTTGTTGTTTGTTTTTTTCCTTTTCCAATGTCACCCAGGTATTCAGCCATCGAACTGCATACATTCATTTTTAATTTTTATAACCTGAATGTGATAACGGTTTAACCTTGTAGATGTGCAAAACTGATCATAATTAAGGGTTTTTAAAAGTTTTCTGATCGTCTTTATCATCTCTATTTTACTACTTGATCTCCTCATTCTCTATAGATCATTTCTATTCTGTTCATCCCGATTTACCCTTGTATCTATTCCTATGTATACTGTATAGTGGTCATTCTTCAAAGTCCGCAACTTCCTCCGGCTTCCTCATCCCCTTCTCAGTTTTCTCCATACCACCGTCACCACGACTTAGCTCTTCCCCATCTCCCACGGTGTAATTTCAGCTCTTTGTGTATCCAAACCCTGCTCGCCCAACACTTGACATTTTGGCGCTTTAGTCCAGCTTCTTTCTTCCAATAGGCTGACTACATTTCCTGCTTTCATTTCCTCTGTTCTCCTGTGTGGATTCTGTTTCTCCATCTCCGCTTGTCCAACACTTTTAAACCAGCAGCCCAGACTAACTGGGTGAGCCAGGCTAGAATAACGTGTGAGGAGGAGGAAGAGGAGGCGGCGGCGGCGGCGACGACGGTGGCGGGGGACGTGGATCGGTCATTGCGTGGCCTCCAGCATCAAAATTTTCACACCTGGAATTTCTATTTCACCCTATTTCAATTATTTATATGTATTTCTTAGGCTGTCATGGCCTGATTAATTACGGTGTGAGACTATCTGCTTTCATTCCTGACCAGCCATTAATCATAACATCCTCATCCCGTTACATATTCTCGTAATATAGGAAGTGCTATGTTATGTCGACTCCAGGCCAATGCACTTGCGTGAATGAGAGTAGGAGGGTGTGAGAAGGGTGTGGCACAAGAGCGTTAAGATATTTTTCAAAGAAATGATTCTAGTTCTACATGTAATTAAGGCATCCTCATCCTGTTCCCTGTTCTTTAAGGGAAAGGTAAAAGGATTTCAAGTTGATTTTGATTCTGATTTGGGGAGCGACCATTAACCTCACCATCCAGAAGACAGCGTCAGGAACGGAACCCTGGTTGGTGTCAAAATAGACTTCACAGTTGGATCAGGAGACAAAGTCGCAACTATCACCGATAAAACAATCACAACATTTGTGATGGCATTGGAATAATGAAAAAACAGAACGAAAGACTTTAGTGATTAAGCCATTCAAGGATGTGTGCTATCAAACAGTATATTAGTTTGTTCTATGCCCAAGTTTCCCCACGTGTCGTACATTAATATAACGTTCATGACCTTTTCCTATTACCATGATTACACTTGGCATTGTATATACATCCTTCCATATTTTCATATTTCGAAGAAGAGTACGATAAAGCCAAGTAAAGAATAAATATTCGAAAGAATAGTATCTTTCACTGTTTTCTTTGTTGTTTCTTCCTACGCACCCACTCTCCATATACAGTATATACCAATTTAAAAGGCTTTTCCTTATTACTTCACTTTTAACAATCTTGGCTATCTCTCACCCTCTCCTTTACAATTTCATCTTATCTCTCTCGATCTTTCTGCAGTTTATTCCCTTTGCAGGACTGTTTCTTTTATCACATTTCTTGTTTGTACTTTTCTTTCCATTTTAAGCTCCCTCTCTTTCAATACTTCACGTACTGCGCATGCTCCAATTATATAGCTAACTAGAAACACAAGGGGGATATTGCCTTTACCTGTTTTGTATAGCATTCGCCTTTATTTCCATGACATGTCATATATATCAGTCCCAGGGCGATACTCGGATTAAGAAGATGGGAATCTTTGTTAAGCCGATTTCTGGAAACAGGGAAAGGGGACAAACCATTCTCTCATCCATTAGAAATTCAGAAATGTCTATTTTCTAGAAAAGGGAAAGCAAGGCCTCATGATCCCTCCAAATTGCTGAGCTATATATACATCCATAATTGTTCTCGGTTATCAGTTATTATCATGTAAATTGGACTTTTGCCATATTTCAAAACAAACCCAAATGGCATCTTTAAACCTAAAGTTGGGGTGAAATTGTACTCGACTTTTCACCTTTCTTTTCAGAACAATCTTTTGGTCGACATCGGTCTGTGAGCCTGAGCCTTATGATATCCCCGGGGGCTCTGGATAAGAGTTTCCCGGGTGTCCCAGAAAAAGCGGAACGGTGGATTTTCAGTACATAACTTTACCTTCAAAAAGTATGTGATTTTTCTACATCATTGGGTACAGCATCCTCCATCGAGGAGAATGATACCGATATCATTGAATTTGGTGAAGTAATTTTGATTCTATGCCCATGTCATAAAATACTGTCATTTTCAATTTTTGGGCGAGAGATGAGAGCAAAATTGTGTCGGGAAGGCCTTACATAATACGATGTTTGAGGGAAGTCCATTGATGCATGGAAATAACAAAACATGCCATAATGAAAGGCCGTTTCCGGCACAATTCTGTCCTCATTTGTCGCAAAAACATGCGAAATTTGAAAATTACTGTATTTTAAAAACGGGCATAGTCAATCAAAATTACTTCACCAAATTGAATGATCTTGATATCATTTTCCTTGGTAGAAGATGCTTTAGCCATTGTTGTAAACAAAAAATCAACATTTTGAGGGTGAACTACTGAAAATCCGCCGTTCCGCTTTTTCTGGGACACCAGGTATATGTACTTGTGGAGAAAGGGGTTGAGCCTGTCCATATCCTGTCTAAAAAACTTAAAGAGATGTGCAATTGAACCAAGGGGCATATTTCTACCATTCCTACCCTTACAGACTTAGTTCAAACTGTGCACGTACGGATTCATACTGCCATTAAGATTGCCAGACACCTAAGGTCATTTAAACATAACGGCGCACATTTCTATCAATCTAACACAAGAATGTAATGTTATACCGAGGATTTATGTAAGGTTAAACCAAGGATTTATGTATGCCCCGCCCATTTAGTAAGTCTTCTAATGTAATCTGTTTTGCATTAGAGGGTTTCAGATATCATGTATACTCATTAATTAATCCCTGCATCGTTCTACATGTTCTTTGACAAACAAACAATCAGGAAAAGTTCAAGTAAAATAAAACGAAGAAGGAACCAGCGAAACCATTCAACGTCCTATCCAGTTACGGTGTGTGACTGGGGGGGGGGGGGGTATGCGAATGGAATTTTTTACGCACTTGGGTTAGCTTACTAAAGAACTATTAGTCGTCGATGAAATAATCCATGCCGAAACCTTCAAAGGATCTACAGTAGATATAAAAACACGTCTAAAGTCAACTTTTTTTTGCACATTCGTCAATGAAATTTTCTTATTTTTCCTCCCTTCATGTGACTTGATCGTTTCTCCTGCCACCATGTAACTAACAGCTGCTGTGAATTGAAAAACGTTGAATATTGTGTTAATTCAGACATCAACAATTTCCGTCTCCTTAAAATACATTTAGGACGAGACGTCCCGATGCACTGTCACAACCTACGTGGGCTAATATGCAAATCGGATTAGTAAACCTATTCCGTGTCAACGCCAGGCATTCATCTGTCCCAGCTGATCGAAAACTAAATTTGCTTCAGATTTAATTACCGTCCTTTGCACATCAAGACGGACATGCCCCCGGAAAAAAAGGCACGTCCACAAGCTGACTCCCCCATCAATGATCTCTTGTCATTTGACATGCTTCAAGTCGCCTCTGAATGAAACGATTCAGATAACGTTTCCACCCATCCGCATCATGCTTTACGCTGCTTTATCCACTCTTTAAGATGTTTTGAATGTCACGTCACATGTTCGAAGCTATTTAAGTCGAACTATGGGTCTGCCTGGAACAGCCTTTGCTACTTTTGACCGGAAAATGATGTTTGAACACATGAAAGTGACTGTGTTGGTTAAACTTTGTTCTTCATCAATGAAAGTAAAAGCTTATACCCTTTAGCAAATTGTTCAGATTACCTGATTGGCATTATACTTTATATCTGTATACAGAACAGAAGAGAGGACAAAAGAAGAGGAATTCTTCTCATCGAACAAAGAGAATAAAATCACTATGAGCATGACGGACAAAGAAAGCGGACAAAATAAACAACCCCTCACTCTACTCTTCACAATGGTTCTGGTAGTCAAAAGAACATCCCTACACTGCTATCACCTGGAACTACCTGATTAAACATAATAGCTGTGAAGGGATGTTCTTTTGACTACCAGAACCATTGTGAAGGGTAGAATGAGAGGTTGTTTATTTTGTCCGCTTTCTTTGTCCGCCATGTTCATAGTGAATGTTCAATCATTTCATTAGGGAGAGAAAATCTCAAATATGTACAAGTATCCGCTAGGATCATGTCACTCAAGTACATAACCATTACACTGGCCAAAGCTGTTGATAAAAATGGCATTCTTCCTTGTTTTTCAATTTCGTTATGAGGAACACTATAACATGGCAAATCAAACAAAATATCCTAAGTTAGGTTTCAAAATGATTTACCCATTGAATACTAACTGAAATACAAATTGACCCATTGAAATGAAACAAATAGGTCCCCATTGTCCCCATGGGATACCATGGAGACCTATATGGCTAAAATACATCTTCTCAGGTAAGACTGGCATTTCTTAAATCAATAACCAGCTCTTTTTGCATGGATTTGTCGAAATCTCAGTGAGAATATGTTCAGGCTTACAGAAGACCACTAGAGTTTTTGAAGACTTAAGCATGATAAAGTCATTGGAAACCATGGACAAGATATCATAAATATTGGGCCCGTTTATTTCATGGGAGTATTCCTCACCTGACTAGAAATTTGTAGATGATGATAAACAGATATACATTTCAAGTTGTTTCTAAGTGACTGCAAGTGAAGCAGCTAATACCTTACAGAAAAATCATTAAAAACGAGTATATAAGAAGAAATATTGTGGAAATAAATTAAATGAAATGAAATAAAAAGTTATTATCAGCTGGGTTTGCGCGGATTTGTCTAAAACCACTTTTGAAATGCTTGAAAGAACAGAAGTGAACCATTTTATAACTGAACTAGGTCAGTACGGTTGCATCTTACTAAAATATTATACAACAAGAAGTTATGGGGTTAAGAGGTTATGCCATATACCGTGGACTAGAAACAGCGAACTCGCACTTATAATCAATATATACGTTTACTGCATTTGCTATAAGCCATTCATCTTCTACCCCGCCCGCCCTCGGCCGACCGCCATACACGATACCGTTGTCGGAGAGGCAGCAACTAAACTCCATCATTTTCTCTTTATGAAAGTACCTAAGGAGCTAATGATCATGCCTATTATGGCAGTTATGAGCTCGTATTTCTATAACGTGTGTTTTCATTTAGGCTAGAGAGGATAGAAAGATTCACAATGTTCCAGCAAGGTATTACATTTCTGTATGTAGGTCTATGTTGAAAACAACTTTGAGTAATGGCGAGATTCGAATTCTATGCGCATTATTATGCGATTTTCATGAATTATGGACTTTTGTTATCTTTTGTCTTTCTGACCTGGCCCTGTTGGATAAAACATAATTAATGGTAACTCTGTCATCAATGGTGATTGCCATGGTAACGTAGCTCAACAAATTCAAGGTTTCCATGGAAGTTACTATTGATGGCATTGATATTCTTTTTTTCCCCGATTTAATAAAATAACGCTAGTCTTACATAATCAATACAATACTTTTTCCACCGGGCTTCTAGCCTTACTATCCCCCTTTTCGTGCCACAAGTCTCCGGAACTTAATGGAATTTCGTAGATCAATAGAGATTGGTTAAAAGTTATTTGGCTGTGCAGAAGAACTGCCTGAAAGTCATTTTCAAAGTGTTTATTGTAGTGTGGAAGGGACCAATGGAGTGTCTGTGTGAAGAGCTATAGAAGCTATACGCTTCATAATCACCAGAACTAAAGACAAGTCAGCTTGTAATCCCCTCATGATCTCACACAACCGTGTTTCCATTCATGAATCACTTATGCCTATATCATTAATATTTATAACCAAGTTTAATGCCTCATGAGCGATGTCAGTGCCCACTATGCACTGCTCAATCCTGGGTCTATGTCTGTCTTCTTCATGCAGACAGAAAAAACCCCAAACAGATAGGCACACAATTACGTTTTTGGGTATGAATAAAGATACAATTTTGCATATAAAAACAGAGCTGAAATACTGGGCATTACATGCTGAAAAGATATTTTCATTGACTTCACAACATTTCATTATTTCACTCCTACGTCTAATAACTTGAGGTAAGATTACTGATTTTGTTATCGCTGTCATTTTGGTTAAATGGTTAAATGGTTGGTTAATTTACCTGACTGCTAAGAAAGCACGTGTATGCTTGTTAGTAAATAACCAGGGGACCGGCGGCTTTAAGTCCCCTCCGAAGGACTTGGTAATGAGAATAAATACCTTACCAAAGGAAATTAGCGCATCCACTTGGTTTCGAACCCGGGTACTCCCGGTTACGAGACCACTGCTCTATCCACTAAGCCACAGCACCTCCTTTTGATGTTACACACGTTATTATCATCATTACCATTGTATCATCAGTATTTTTATTATTGTTATTATTATTGTTGTTATCATCAGTATCATTGTTGATTAAATTATAGTTTTACTATCATAAATTCTATAACCTTTATTAGCACTATTATTACCAGCTAACTCCTCTCCCTCCTTTTTCTCTCTTAGTGCACGTATCTTTCTCCCTCTTCTTCTTTTCTCTTTTTTCCTCTATTTCCACTCTCTTTCTTTCTTTCTCTCACTTTCTTTCTCTCCTTCACTGTATCCACCTTTTCTGTTTCTCTCTCCCTCTCTCCCTCTGTTTTTCATTCTCATACTCTCTCTCCCACCTTTTCTTTATTATCTCTCTTGCTCTTCACCCTCGCCTCCTTCCGGCTGGTTTCTCTCTTTTCTCTCTTTCATTGCATGTTCCTTTCGCTCTATAGTTCTAACTTTAAAATACTTGTATTTCATATCACATATTTATATTTTCCTCCAAATGTAATGTGACTCCTGGATGGCTGTTAACTTGTTGGACACTATATTTCAACATTTGGCAGTTCGTTATTTTGGTAAGTTATTTTTCCTCTTTCTTTTCTTCTCCACTTTTCCCTCTTCTTTTTTGCTATATGCGTTGAATGTTGTTCACGTGATGTATGTGCCTTAATTATGTTTTTGTTGAACTATGATGTATTTTGGTCATTTACTGCCAATGGCGTTATTTTCCAGGTTCTTTAAATCGATTAAAAAAATCTGAATCTGAATCTGAATCTGAATATGGATTATTATATATATATTATATTATATATTATATCATTATTATTGTTGATACAATTACAATACGTTTATTATTGCTATTCCATTCAGAAAATCTTGAAATAAAAACTATGGTATCCATTAATTTTTCACGCTGCATTTTGAGACTATTCCATGTGTCTTCCATGTGCCACGCACGAACACCTGTGCGAAATTTATTTACATATAAAGAAAACAGAATCACAATCATCCTAAGTTTCATTTAAGTCAAACTGTATATTGCACTGGAACATCTCGCCACTTATATTCGATATTTTTCCTATTGACCACAACGTTGCATTTACAATGCTCACGACTGAACGCGCTCAGACGACAGAATAGAGTACGAATAGTGCAACTCTATTTTTTTCTATCGATCGATATTGTAATGAGTCGGTAATGGCATCGATGTTGCCCGCGAGTCACGATTTTTTTCAGTGAGTGAACCATTTAGGCGTTTCCTTCTTTTTTCCACACAGAGAGAAAACAAATTCGGCGTGCAGGGATGGTGAAAAAGCGCGGGCTCTTGTAATAGATGCGCAGTCACCAAACGTGAAGTACATGATTTTAGTTAAAGGTAATAATATTTGTCTAGCCACATCACGCACGTGTGAAGTAAGGTACTTTACACGGTTTGCCTTGGTGCATATTTCCTCGTGATGTGGGATGTGAAAGTTATAGGGTTAATGATTCGGAAATCACAAAGTGTGTCTCATGGAGATGGGACAAAATTAAGTTGTCTCTAGCCAAATTCGAGATGTGATAAACAGTCTAATTGTTTGGAAGCATGAAACTTTTTGATATCGAGTTCCACAAATCCTGCAATGAGCTGCATTTCACCACAAAAAAGAAAAAAATGAAAGTTGATATGCGGGCTTTTCGTTTCGAACTTAAAAACAAGTTTGTCAATTCCATAGCTTTCAATTTAGGCAATGCGGAAGGCAAAATATAAAAAAAAGTTTTTTACGGTTATCAAAAATTAATAATAGAATCTGCAATATTTCTAAGATACCTTTACCCTTTTTTTTTTTTTCAACGCTTCATCACCAAGCCAAAGTACGGTTCTATCAAGACAGGCCTAGAAAATAAACTCGGAATGCCTCAGAACATTATACTGATGTTGCATTCCGTACAGCGAGAGGCCACGCCATATCTTGAAACTGTTGACATTAAGTAATGTTTTTCTGGCACATATAGCGTCAAAAAATCTGAAATTTGAAAGTGCAGAAACAGAACAACAATCTACATTTGTTTATGCTTGGTTCTTGAAACAGAACGACAGCATAAACTAAAATTGCCTGTTTGTCTGATTTTCTTTTCGTCTTTTTTTTTCCAGTCATCGTTAAACCTTCAATCACTGGCACATTTTGACGGAGATCCATTCGGAGACTCCTGTCGTGAAATACGATCCTCAGATTCGGGGAAATAATAGATGTTCGTACAACAGAAAGACGCTTCAGTGGTATCAAATATCGGTGAGAGCAAACTAGAGCGAGCATGATGGGGATAAACATCGGCTTCCCCATCTTACATACTCCCATAAAAAATATCCAGTTGTATTTACTGATCGTTTCACTCGACATCATGGAATGCTCTGAGCTTCCATCCCAAGACCTGTTCCGTCACTTGCCCTCGTAGCCTACCATTCGGCCCCCTTCCGATCAGTATCGCCCTCCACCTTTCCGTTCCATTAAAAAACAAACCTGTTATTTCCCGGACTGGGTTTACCTTTCTTTTTTTTTACTCCCAATTTTGTAACCTTTCTCGGATAGTATACTCCACCACGTGAGATCAGTTGCCTTCTGTAAAGTATCTTTTAAGCTTTTATCCATATCGACAGCGGAGCTTTAAAGTGTCTTGTCTGTTTTACCCATTTCCCTTGTACATCCGCCGAGCACGGTGTATATTCCTCTCATATTTTCCTCATCAATGTTTTTATCACTTAGATCTAGTTCAAGTCAACACGCTCGCAAGGACAAACCACCACTCACTCACCCAGTATCGTATTAAAATGGAGAATTCAATGCCATCTTTTATGAAAGTTGATATTCAGAAGTAATGTGGTAGAGAGAAAATATAAGGTCCCTTCCCTGCTTTTGTCGGAGAAATAGTACGTTATTTTTCATTCTTTGAAAAGTCACATTTTAGCTTTGAGTTGTTTTCATAAATTGTGCTGTCAATCCTTCATTATGGTTGCATTATCTTTGAACAAATGTAAATTAGATTACTTAGTATTTATTGGTTTTCTTGGTATTTATCAGTGTTGAGTAATTTTGCTGACCTCATCACTAATATTTTTAGCTGTCGAATATCATCATTGTTACCGGAAATAACATACTTCGAAACGAAACACTTAAGAAATAGCACGTACCGAAAACAAGACCGAAATCTCGACAAGGTTCTTACATAATGCGATTGAAAAACACAACAGAATTTTGCTCATGTGTGTACTTTTTACCAAGAAGTCATTTCAAGTTTAAAATTTTAAAAAGAAATTTTGTTTTGTTCAAAACAGAAGCTCCAATATTCAACTTTTCCTGTTCGAAAGGAATCTGAACAAATCTGTGACAGTCAATAATTTTTGCCGTGTTTGTAAAAAAAATGCTGATGTGTGTGAAAATTATTCTTAGAAACGTTTCCGCCCAATGATACTGTTTGGTTTTCACGCATAAACGGCGTTCTTTCATTCACTGCGGTTAGTCTCTTCAAATGATACTTTCTGAATAGTTAATTTTCGTTCCTACATGTTCAACTAGAAAAATTCTTGGACATGAATGTGAACACATTTTTATCTCTCCACTATTCTCTGCATTTTCAGGAAGAAAAGGCAACTCAAGCAAGTAAAATTAACATTTCAACCTCATGACTATGCACTGGTGAAAATCAAATGCGCCCCACGTAACTCATCATGTTCATAAATCGACCAGTCGTGAAACTCTGTAATCCCTTGAGAATTACATATCAGAGATTATAATCCTTTCTTCCAGAGAAATGGGGTTCCGATTCAGTAAATTTCATCATGATCCTCATTATCTCAAGAAGGTCTGAATGGTTATTTTCAATTAAAGTTCGCAGTGCCATCTAAAATATGGTTTCCCTTCAGAGGCAAGACTCGATGTTCCGCCATGTTCAACTTTTACTCCTTACATTTTAAAGTGTCATTTTTTCAATATCCGTCAAACAGTATACTGATATACCTCTAGGAAGCCCCATCCCTTGGCCGTTTCCGACGTTTGATATCACAAAACTGTGTTTCTTGGTACAGATGCTTAATTTCGTACATTCGAATTCAAAAGTTGAAAGAACTCACTGGAGTAACGTTTTTTCATGCTTATTTACGAGGAAAAATTACAGATTATGTTAACAAAATTGGAAGCCTCATTTCTCAAATATTACAATATCACAATGATATTCTGAAAAATGTGAATCTGTGTTTTACTGCAGTATGAACAGATCTAATGCATCATTTTTTACTTATTTAAAATGTCACGGAAATCACGTAATTCAACTATATAAAAAAGCAAGTTTCAAAATACCAACCTCCTTCTTGCTGAGGGAAGTACACCTTCTAAAAATAAAAAAATGAGGAAAATGAGCAAAACAAATAAATGAAATTATTAGAAAGTACGTAAGATGTCGTCGAAAATCAAATGTATCCCCTAAATAGTTAACCTTTCTCACTGTGGTTGACTTTTCTAGCAAAGGATGATATTCTTGTCCCTTCCAGTGAGCAAAATTCAACGAATTTGAAACTTAATTATGAATGGGTACAATTTTTTACTCAGAATGCTTTCCAGATTGAAGATGCTGATGTGAACTATGTGTAACGTAATTATTATCATCATCATCATCATCATAATGATGATAGTTGTAATAGTAGTTGTGATGATAATGAAAAATAGTAATAATAACAATAATAATGATGATAACAATAATAATAATAATAATAATAATAATAATAATAACAATAATAATTATAATAATAATAATAATAATGATAATAATAATGACAATATTAAAATGATATTTATAATAAAAAAAATAATAATAACAATCTAGCGCTCATGTCTGTCATACATGGCACTCCTGGCAGTCCACTGCTTATACCCCAGCTTTGGCATTGACGCCATTAAGACGATCTAGCATTTCAAGGAATTTCTTCTTACCCTGTACCCTTTTACTTCACCTGAGTGGAGAGTGGCAAACGTAAAATTAACATTTTGCCATAAGACAGAAGTGCCGTGACGGGACTTGAAACGCGAACCATATCATCCACAGTCTGATAATGTATCCACTAGACCACATCTAATCGTGCGGTTCCGTATATATTATAACAGGGCTGTATACTTCTCTTCGGTCTAGTATTCCGGTCATCGTTATTTTCCTCTTCGAATTAATACCATAACTTGCGAACGCTTAACACGAACTATGATATTGATCATTGCCACGATCCTTTAAGATTCACTCGCGAGGAATCATGTACCATTATTAACCTTTATTATGGTATTTAGGTGAAAATCATTATCCCCTCGATACCCGCATTTTCTCTTTCATTCTAAACACAAAACAAAAAGTAAGTTCCCCCTAAAACATATCCGTGTATTTTTTCGATCAGGAACCTTTGATGAAATCTGAATACAGAATCATGTAGCTACACTTCTCAGCTACATTTCCTGGAAAATTCAGGGCAAACCCTTCAGTCACGCTTCAGTGAACACGACAAATATGCAAAATTGTCATTTTTTGAAGTTCACAAGCCTCGTGCCATGACGTTGATGCAGTGATATCGGAACATACTTTAAGTTTTCTGCGTTTGAAGGTATACAAAATAAATTTTATTCGTTACCAAAAATGCTACATGAGTTGTGCACCAAATTTCATGCTTGAGTGAGCAAGAGGTGAAAATGGCAAAAACTGCAGTTTTAACATCTTTTGCGCGGTAAATTTGATCTAATGCGGAGGAAATCATGTTTCGGAAGGGTGTTTGCAACTTTTTGCAGTTGATACCTATCAATTCACGGTTGAATGAACACATAATAAAAGCAAAATATCACCACGTTGAAATTATCCAGTAATTATTGCCTTATATTTGTGCACTAAAAATCTTATTGATAACATTTTTATATGTTTATATGACCGGTGTACATGTATTAATGATCTCATGGCATTTGATTGAAAGTTCACGCTTCAATGAGCACGTGGGACTGGAAAAGCTCTTCTTTCACCTTTCGACCAAAATTCAGTTGCTTAATGTGGTTAATCATCATAGAAATCCCGATCTCTTACGCTTCAGTGAGCAAAAGAGACACGAAAATTATGCAAATGAGTAAAAAGTTTAGGTTTAGGGCGTTGTCCCTACTCCGTGCCGTATCGGATACTTAATTTAGTGCAAGATCCTAATAGTTAATGACCTCCTGAAGATATGTGCTAATTTTCATGAAATAACTCCCAGTAGAATGAACAATGATCATCGATGAAAATAGGCCAGTCTTGTGAACTTCAAAAAATGACAATTTTGCATATTTGTCGTGTTCACTGAAGCGTGGCTGAAGGGTTTGCCCTGAATTTTCCAGGAAATGTAGCTGAGAAGTGTAGCTACACGATTCTGTTTTCAGATTTCATCAAAGGTTCCTGATCGAAAAAATACAGGGATATGTTTTAGGGGGAACTTATTTTTTGCATTGTGTTTATATACCCCCCCACTCGCTCTCTCTCTCTCTCTCTCTTCCTCTCTTACTCTCTCTATCTCTCTCTTCCTCTCGCTGGTTCTTTCTGATTCTATTGTTTCAATCGAATAATCGCATATTCACTTGATATTTTGCATAAATGTATATCACATTCTGCGTTTCTCTTTCACACACACTCACCAGAAAAAAAAAAGATTTATTTTTCATGCTCACGTTTACACTGCAAAACTCTCAACTGGGTTCATTGTTTTAATTCTGCTCATTTTGTGCCTCCCTCTAAAGCCTATAGCTATATTTATCATGCAGGGTAATTAATCATTTGGCTAATCATATCATTTTCTACAGGCAATTTACCCTAAAACACATCATTCTTATAATGACTTTTTTGATGACTTCTTTTTTTGTTTCATTTCAGTCGATAATGTTTTTAATGTCTTTTTTTTTATAAACAGCTGCGAAGTTAGTTAAGTGTCGATGTGTGTGGGTGCGCGCGCGTGTGTGCATGGAGCATGTATGTCTCCATAATTGCTGTGACTTTCAATTGATTCAAAGTAACTTTGTTTAATTAGTCTTCACTAAAACCCTGATGGCATAACTTTGTCAAGGAAGGAGTGTACTGAACTATAATTCTTACTTTTGACAGTGGCTAACCATTCTTTAGGATATTCCCCGACATAATAAAGCACTTCTATATGTTGAAGGAGCTAAAGTGCTTTTCTGTTTGTAAAGATATCACCGATTTTCAAATTTCAAAACACTGGTTATTTCCGACAGCATTCAGACAAAAGTACTTGAAATATGTGTCATTATTCAGAAAAGGATTGCTAAATATAGTGAAGTCATTTCATATTCCTGGCAAGCCCCCTTATCTTTCAAAAGTTACACAATTTTAATAAAATGCTCAGTTACAAATGGAACCATCGCTCCAACATTCTCTTCACTTGAAAATGAATTACAAAATTACCTTCGTTATTATGGTCGAACGCGTATTCCCCGGGGCGTAATACAATTATTTGATAGTGGAAAGGCTTACAAGTGACTTGTAAAGAAAGTATTAATTAAGTTAATGCAATTAATGAGGTGTTGCTAATGGATTAATTGAATGGAATTCATGTGAGCGTCATTGAATAAGTTGATGAGAATGGCTTAACGAAGCCAAAGTTCTTTTCTGAAATGAATTAAGTACATGGGGGAAAATAGGGTAGCTAATATTGAGGTGATACGACTAATGCGCGGTCACATCAATATCGAACGATTAGATTCTCTATTCTTACACACGTAACCAAGCTATCCCACCGTCGGCATAACAACTCCTTTGCGGAAATCGAAGAGAAGAAGACAGAGGAAGAGAAGAGGGAGGAGAAAAGCGTGCAGGGAAGAGATTGCATCTGTTCTACAGGATAATTACCTTCTTGATCCATATTCAAGGTCGGATATCATCAATAAACGGTCGACCGGCACAAATTATTTACCCAATTATTCTCATAACTGCCTGTTTCGATCCATTCTTAACCACAGGGAGAGTGTGGGGTGTAAAGAGGGGGGGGGGAAAGATGATTCTGAACATGAAAAAAAAAACTGTCTGGAGAAATGAAGTATGCATCGGAGATGAGGAGAAACAAAAAGTCGGATTTTTGCCTCTGGAGTGGGTGGTAGGTAAGAATGGTGGGAAAGCGTGAGGTCTTGAACTGGCATGGCTCAGTGTACGCACGGTTCCAGCTGTGGAGAGGCCTTGAATTGCGAACGAAAGAGGCGTTCTATTATCCTCGTTTCTTAAGACGCCAGGTCAAGCGGAATGATGCGCTCTTCCTTTACTCGGGAGAAAAAAAACCAAATGACGAAGATCACAAATGGGTAGCTCTAGAATGGAAAAAAATCTCTCCCAGTCTTTCAATCTTAATGTTGTTTTATTATTTTTTTTTCTATTTCATTTTTGCCATTCCTGACATCATAAGGCAATCATTTCATAGTGGAAAAGGAAAAAGATTTATATTTGGTCCTAAGTTCCGAATGCAAAATAGGGCAGATATGAATGTCTTTAATATTTCATTAGTAATTTAGGCTCCAATTTTCAACAAAAGTATCAATAACTAGGACATTAAGGATTTAGTAGAATGAGATAATTTCCTCTGATACAGTTACTTCACATCTTATAGAGATAGCATTTTCAAATTATCAGGAAATTGCACCACATGCTATACTCCAGAGAGTAATGGTGAGATTAAAAATAGTATTTTGTGAGCTAAGGATGGTGGTGAACAGTAAATTGGTATTACATGTACATGAAATGGCATTGAAGAACCATGCCGTGATAGGACATTGGAAAAGAAGGGTAGAATAATGAGAAGGGTGCTTTGGGTCTATATAGTCTACAAATATAGCCGGAAGAACGACAGAGGAGTAAAAGACCAAAGATAAGAATAAAAAATAACAACTAGTTGAGGAACAATATGCTGAATGTCTTCAGTTTGTTCATTACTAATTCATGTTCAAATTCTTGACAAAAAAAGATAGTGTTTTCAAGATATTAGGAAATTACACCGCATACTATACTCCAAGGAGTAATGTTGAGAGAATTCAAGTGAGATTAAAAATATTTTGTGAGCTAAAGATAGTGGAGAACAGTAAATTGGTATAACATGTACATGAATCGGATTGGAGAACCATGCCGTGATAGGACATTGGAAAAGAAAGGTAGAAGAATGAGAAGGGTGCTTTGGGTCCATATAGTCTACAAATATAGCCGGAAGAACGACAGAGGAGTAAAAGACCAAAGATAAGAATAAAAAATAACAACTAGTTGAGGAACAATATGCTGAATGTCTTCAGTTTGTTCATTACTAATTCATGTTCAAATTCTTGACAAAAAAGATAGTGTTTTCAAGATATTAGGAAATTACACCGCATACTATACTCCAAGGAGTAATGTTGAGAGAGTTCAAGTGAGATTAAAAATATTTTGTGAGCTAAAGATAGTGGAGAACAGTAAATTGGTATAACATGTACATGAATGGGATTGGAGAACCATGCCGTGATAGGACATTGGAAAAGAAGGGTAGAAGAATGAGAAGGGTGCTTTGGGTCCATATAGTCTACAAATATAGCCGGAAGAACGAAAGAGGAGTAAAAGACCAAAGATAGGAATCAAAAATAACAACTAGTTGAGGAACAATATGCTGAATGTCTTCAGTTTGTTCATTACTAATTCATGTTCAAATTCTTGACAAAAAGACAAGATATTAGGAAATTACACCGCATACTATACTCCAAGGAGTAATGTTGAGAGAGTTCAAGTGAGATTAAAAATATTTTGTGAGCTAAAGATAGTGGAGAACAGTAAATTGGTATAACATGTACATGAATCGGATTGGAGAACCATGCCGTGATAGGACATTGGAAAAGAAAGGTATAAGAATGAGAAGGGTGCTTTGGGTCCATATAGTCTACAAAATATAGCTGGAAGAACGACAGAGGAGTAAAAGGCCAAGGATAGGAAATGAAACGTACAACGTGTTGTACGATTGATACAGTTTATACAGATATAGGATCTAGACAGACAGACAGACAAACAAATAGAAATTTTAATTACCAGGGAACCAAGTTCAAATTAAAAAAAAACAACTATTATGCCTGTTTTTAAAAATGTATAAAACTGCCATCACCGGAACAGAATTCTGTTCTGATATCAAAATGAACACATTACAGCTGGATGTGGATAAATAGCTAGAAAGAGACGACATTTCAACAGTATGAGTGCACTTTCAGTTGATTAAAGACCGCCGATTTGCACGCACTTATAGTTTTTCATCTAGACAGCAGCGATAGAATGTGAAATTTGGCGTAATGCACTTTAAGGTCCACGTGCAACTGTTCTATAAAAGCGTTTCTCACGGGAAGGTGCTCAGAACAGGCTGCAAGGCTCTGAACTATTACTGTTATTTACCCGAATTCCCAAACTACCATTTGGCAATTATCATCTGAATGATTAATTCAAAGCAGGAAAAGAGAGCGAGAGACTACAAATTTGGAATATTTTTTTCTCGCAGGAGATTAGGGTGCACTCGTGTGTTTCTGTAATTCGACAATAGTCAAGTTCAGAGCCAATTATCGCGTAATGAGATCTGTCTGCGAAAAAAGGACGCAACGTACATACGCTACAAGATCTTTTTAAAGGCGTTACTCTCGCCGTGCCTTAGTTCATTATAGCAGGCAATTGAGATGCAAACTTGTTATCACGCTAATGTGAGCACTGTTGATAAATTCAATATCTTTAGAAAAACGTCACCTCAGGAGAAGTTTCATTGGTCGATTCGTTGCTACCAAGCCAAGCAGAACTGATGACTGTGGTTTTCGTGAAACGCGTATACTAACGTTTTGTTTGCCAACACACTCAATAAAGCACGTCAAAATACTGAAAGAGGCTTGCATAATGTTACAGACTCATAATGGTAATAACTCTCAGAAAGAAAGAAAAAAACGTTTCAAATTGCTGAAAATGAACATATCGAACCCTGAAAATGTCAGAACATGAATATAATGGGTTTCCCCAAGGCATTAATTATTTCTAACTCATCGAAACTACTTGTTCGTAGGAGTGCCGACAGACAAAAGGCCTGTTAGGAACATAATGGGCACGAAAACATAAATCCTATGATCAAATACACAAATTACAATATCTAATGAAAGTGAAAATGTCCAAAACCGTGAAGCGAGACTGCTGGTTTATTGTCTGAAAATTAATGGACTGTAACAAGGATCTTACTGAAGTTGGCGGTACCTTTATAATCAAATTTCTCTTTTGTCGGAAAGCCAAGTCATTAGTTCAATGACTGTTCTATACACTAAATAAATTCATGAGGAAATCAACTAATGTACCAGCACGAAAATGAAAGTTAATAGCATTAACGACACTGACACTATCATGCAAATTTGTGGGAAGCCACATAATCAAAGCGGGAAAGGCTGTACCGCGGCGCCTTTCTCACAATGCATCAAAGAAGAACTTTAGTAAACAGAACAAGCCATGATTTGGAGAGTACTGCAATAACGTCGCATCTATACATTACTTCAATTGTTTATTTTTCTTCACAATTCTAAATTTTAACAAGGACAATAATTCTAAATAATGATTTTCATGCCTTAGCCATAATCTTTTTAATCTCTAAAACTTAATCGAATCAAATTTCAATGAATTACATGAAAGGAAAAATGGGGGACAATACGATTCCTCTAGATTTGAAAGGAATTCAAACTAATCTTCTTACCGAGATTAGGTCGTAGACAAGGCATCTTTGTTACAGGTACAACGGGAAGGGAAGGGAACAAAGAATCGACGTCGTAGCGTCGTCGTCGTCGCCTTCTGTTTCAGTTCCACTCACTTCTAGGTGCTCCCTCCTCTGTAACAATCCAAAACGATGCAAAGGTTCTTTTTCTGACCTCTCTTGTAGCGTCCTTTTAAATCACGAACACGCTTAATAAGCTTTTTGTTTACTTCACTTTTATGTTGCAAAAAGAACCTGAAAGAAATCCGCCCACAAGCGCATCTATTTCTCGCCGTTGGTTGTGTTTCTCGGAAAAGAACTCATATTCACAAAGCTTAATGACAACAATGCTTCATTCAGTCAGAAGGACGAGCGGCTTGTGCGATACCACTTGCCGATTCCCGCTACGATACCAAAATTGCCCGCGCTTTTCATGTAAGCGTCCCAAATTTTCTCGCGCAAGCTTTCGGAGCGCGATCAAATAGCAAAAAACGAGCGAGCGGTTGGAGCGCTCTATTTAGTCGGTCTTGGACACACAGCGTATGAAACTGAGTAAGCAATGAAAATAAGAGGGGAGGGTTGCACTGAGTTCTGATAAAGAATAGAATCATTCAAAAAATGAAGAACGAAGGAAAAAGAAATTTGGATGCAGCATGGGAGACAGCTAGAGAAAACAACTGAAACTGGGAGAGAGAAAGAGATAGAGAGGGAGAGGGGGAAAGAGGAGTCATACAGAAGGGAGAGGAAGAACAAAAACCACAGCAAATTCGGCAAGATGTATTTTATCAAATACTATATCAACTTTAAGCTATTTTGCATTTGAAAACTGTATTACAAATGCATGTAGTCCTAAGTCTCCGTCTGTCACTAAACGCTTTCTGCAATGTTGCTATATTCATTACTGTATATTCATAGTTTTGTTATTTATATCAGTCATGTTGTTTTCTTTTTCATAACTCTTGGTCAGACATGCCTATACTTAATCTTTTAGAACTATGAACATGGAATTGTATAAATGTTGTTTGTTGATATCAACAACAAATGTATATAAATTGTTATAACATATTTATTTATATATGGGGGTGTCTCAACCCAATCTCATAATGTTGAAAGTGCCTCTAAAATGAAAATTTATTCTGAAAAAAAGTATTGACAATAAGCTTCTGACAGCAATACTACATGCAATTTCATGGGGAATTTGAAAAGGGCATGCTCAGGATTTTTCAATAAGACAATGTTTGTGCTTCAATAACATGAACAATATCACCCGAGGAAATTCATTATCCTCCAGGGTGGGCAGGAGGCTGACTTTACAATTTCTTGACAAGAAGTAGTTTCTTTCGGACCCCTATAAAGACAAGCCGCCACCGAGCATCTACACGCCAAAGAGGTAGATAGTGCTCATTTTTTTACAACAGAATCTCAAATAATCAGCATCCTCTATAGACAACACTTCCTCCTTTAAGCATAATCTTCATAGATTTTGAAAAATAACGCAAACAGTATCAGCAGGAGACGAAAGATTATGCAAATTGTGCGAATAACTTTTCATAGCTCGAACATTACTGAAGATCGCGTGAAATGGCACAACAATATAGTTTCAAGGCTTGGGTTGGGTGTGACGTCTTTGGAAACAGCAAGATACTATGTTGTTTTTTCAAATTGAGAAACTTAACAACGGAGTGAAATGTTAAGCCTGCAGGCACTGTAATCACGTCCCTTCGTCAAGTTCCTAACTGAAAAACACTTTTTAAAGTGTTGAGTTGTCATTACGTGCAGGGTTGACTCTTAGACTTTGTGAATGAACAAAAGAGGTTGCCTATAGTTACCTTTATCATAATTATGATCTTGAGACCATGAATAGACACATTCCCTGCAGAGAACCTTTGCTCAACAGATCTTGTACATTGAACAGCAATAGCCCCATGTATGTGTAGGTATGATACATATAGGGGCAATTCCGTGATTAGTAACGTTACATTTAAGCAAATTTTCATACCTTTTGATACAAGGAAAGTAAATATCAATTTCATTTCAAGTCCTAATCTTTGAACAAAATATTTTCCCGCCCAAGGTCTACAATAGGCCTACATAAAAAAAAAAAAAACAGCAAACGGACAATGCCGGAGCTGTAATGAGAACTTTTGACCATGGTTAGTAACGTTACAAAAAAGGACACAAGAAAATAAGCAATGTTTTAAAAAAAAAAATCCCAACTTACTGTGTTTTACCTCAAACTTAGAGCCATACCAGTTTTACTTCTGACATGATGACAAATGTTTATCCACAAAAATCCAAAGTTTTCCTCTCTGTTTTTTTAAGTAGACCCCAAAATCTTGGTTAGTCATGTTACGGTTAGTCATATTACATTTTGTCCAGTACTGTATACTTTAGATTTTTATACATTTTCAGCAACTTTTTGTGTGTGAAATATTTTCTTTTAATTTGGTGTGAAACAATGTCCTTCAGATTATCCAATTGAAAAATTTACAAAAGAAATAATAGTTTTCTGTCTAAGTCTAAAAAACTGTGTGTAGTCCAATATATCTATATTTTTGTATGGTTCGGATTCTCCTATAAGGACACATTTGGAACAAATTTTTGTTGGTGAGTATGAAACATCTTTGCATTTACAATTTCTGAATGAATTTTAATCACCCGAATTGACGTGAATTTTAACCCCCCAAATTGACATGAATTTGAGAAAGAGCAAAAATAAAGTTTGGGACGATGTCCACTTAATCATGGAATTGCCCACAGGGTGTTTTGAAGTTTTACTAGAGTTTGCCAAACTCAAACAACTCATTTCCTGGCATGGTAAACAATCCAGGATAACTTTTTAACGACTTCCTTTTGATCTTTTAGACTTTAAGAAATCGTTGCAATAGCAGTTCCGGAGCTAAGTCGTTACTATATCGCTTGAGCACGTAGAAAGTTTGGTTCAATATCCACTACCAATTTTATCTTTTCAAATTTTAATGCAATATCGAGAATGTTTATCAAATTGCCCATATGTAATGTATACATGTGTTTCTATAATGGATTAACAGGGAGATAAAGGTGTTGTCAGTTAATTCCACACTTCGTTCTGCCTTTAATAATGAATTGGTGAGTGCTCCTTTCATGAAAACACGTTCACCTGCAACATAGAGTAATAATATTCAGTAATTGCTTGTTGATATGTCAATCAGATTTTTTATCGTGGAGATAAAGTTAGAATGTCATCCTGTAGGTGGCTTCTGAAGCAGTTAAACAGAACTCCCATAGCTAGCGAAAGAGAAACGGAGGGGGGGGGGAGAAACAGGGAGAGGGGGGTAGAGGAAGGGGCGCGCTTATCGCTAGCAGGAAACGTTGGGGTGGAGGCAACTTAATTTTTAAATTTGGTAATTCACTGGTTTGGTTTTTTTTTTTTTTTCTTCGTTATCGCAATATGAAAATCTAAGAACTTGCTTGAAAATCGCCTCCTACCTTGTCGATAAATGTGTTTTGGAGGCGCCTCTGAGTTTCTGCAAGAATATTTCAAACATACGTGACACTTCCACATTAGGAATTAGGTTTTTACTTCGGACGCAGATCAACTTCAATCCAAGGATAAAACAAGATCTTTTTTTACTGGATACACATGAGAGTCGATACTGGAATACAGTATTTGAGGAAATTAGATACTGCAATGCTGAGAGGTGAACCAATACCTGATGGTTTGATTGCAGTTGGTCTTATACTGATATCAAGCGAAAACGCTTCTACTTTTGATTAAGTAATTTTAGATATCGCCATAAAGCTCTTCATACATGTTCAGAGGAACCCGGTCCGTTCTTTATCCATATCATCTCTTAAAATGGTTCTCCATGATTTGAATAAGTTTTCTTTTAATTTGACTTTTCACGCATAACTCGAATTTCGTTAAACGTCTTCAGGTCCAGAAGTTGTTTTCTTTTTAAATGTTTTCGGTAGCCTTGAAGATTTCAGAAAATGTCAGATCATGTTCTCCGACCAGACTAATTAGGTGGTCTGTCATCTATGACAGATCACCTCTTATTTGCAACTTGTTTCTCTCTTCCCGCAATGCTTTCTTTTTCCAGTTCCATTAATTACTTTTGTAATTTATCAATGTAAATGAGACCTTACGCTGAACTTTGATCTTAAATGCAAACTTATTTTGTGAGCTTTCTGTTATCTAATGAATACCCTGTAACAAAAAAATTTACATGTATTGTTATTGATTTTAAAAAAAGAAGAGTTATGTGCCTTCGATGAAAATACAAGCTCTTCTTTTTCTCTAATTTAATGGGTTTTTTTTTTTCATTTTTCCTACAAGGCAATGTATAATCCTCCCTAATTTGGTATATACAAATTTATTTTGACTTTATAACTTGCTAATTGTATTTGATCACCGAGGAACTAATGTTTTACAAGCTTTGCTTTTTTTAGTTCCTCATTTCTCATGTTTTCTATTTCCTGTATAATCATGCTATAGGTTTTGTATATGTATCTATGTATCTATTGCCAACTTGCTTCAATTTTTGTATATCATTTTTTCTTATATTGTAATTTCTGTTTGTTTGTTTGATATGTATATACGTTACATGAGAAATAAACACGCCTGAACTGAACTGAACTGAACAAGCTCTTCAAAAAAAATATGACTGCATGAAAAAGAAATCGGCAAGGTTATGGAAATGTCCAAAATCTGTGTAACCGTCCTAAAAACTAAAATCTATAGGAATCAAATGACTTTATACTTAGAATAATTTGTACTTCACAATACACCAGAAATATTAGACTTCGTTTTAATTTCTTTTTCCTTCATGAAGTATCAAAAGTCAGAATTTTAAAATCAACCAGAGAATCACCGCGATGTCGTTGACCAGAAATACTCATACAACACAAATGTCAATCGTTTGCATTTCGGGTATTCATTCCCAATCAGCAGATACTCTTTCAGAAATAAATCCTTCACTTAAACGTTTTCTGAGTAATAAAGGGTAAAAAGAATCGAATGTTAACCTACATGAATATTAAAAGCTTTCTCATTTGAATGATTTAGTAGGCACTGTAAAATGCTTTGTTGCCATGTTGTACAATAGCGAAAAACACTCTTTTAATGAGCTGAATGAAAATACCTCAAAAAGGAAGAACTTGTTAAGTGACATCAAAATAAAGGAAAAAAACATCACGTTTACAAACTATCTTTTACCCATGGCGGCGGCCGATTGATTTTATGCAACTGTTTTACAATGCCCTCAGAAGAAGCTCAAGGTTTTCTCCCAATATTTGCGAGTTCGGAAGAGCACGCGTATTTCCGCACAGGTCGTAACGGTAGTAAAACGTCTCATTTTGTGTGAAAAAAATCCAATTTCAGTATTATGACACGCACAGAAAAGAGAAGAAAATAAAAATCGAAGGGTAGGATGGTGAAAGGGTTGTCATTTCCTTTCGACCTAAAGGAAAGTCATAAACGTTTACTTATATGTCAATACATTAGCGTCACCCATATGACATGTATTGATTCATTGCCTTCTTCCTGCAGACGGTAAAGTAAACACTTCGTAGTTTAATTTTACTGCTTCTGATTTTGGCGCTTAAAGGAGAAGTAAAACCTTCATGTGATAGTTACATTGGACCTCTTTTACTATTTTTATATCTAGTAATCATATTCATGATTAACATACATTTTAATGAATGAATGAATGAACGTCACCAGCAGATTTCTTGTATTGTTTTTTTTTTCCTTTCTAGAGTCTACATTCTTTGTATTACTCGATAACATAAAATCACCCATATCGATTTATCCCCTTTGAGTGCGATGACTTTGGCTTTGGGAGGCACTACCGTTAAGGATAAACGTTGTTACTCGGTGACCCTTTAATCATTCATTCTGCAAGAAAATGAATGAATGTCAACAACCAATCATGTGACCAAATACATGAATATGTAAATATCTAAATAATACATGACAAATATCAATCTGAATTTCGCACTCCGTCTAAATTACTGTCCAGATTGTTACAACATAACAAATGCAAGATTTTATTACATTGAAAGAGATATAAAAGATATCATCATCTTTTTACTTGTCACTTTTCATTTTGTTTTCTCAACGTAGCCTATAAAAGTCTTTTATCACAGGGGCGTTCGATTCGTAAGTTTCAAGAGAATTTTGAAACTATACTTATATTCTAGCAAAATCATTACTCAGAAAGCAATTTGACTGTGTAATAGATATATTTTCTCTGTATATTTGTCTTTTAAAATTTCTGTTTTTGTGATGACAAAGTACTTTGACAGTCACAATTTTTCCCTCGCTCATAAAATGTAAAGATTTAAAGCCAAATATTCGGACGAAAACCTTCAGTCAATTCGGCTTGTAGGCTTTATTTACCGGAGTGTGCCTTTAAAGAGAAAATAGGCAGCAGATTATCGTCGAGTTATTGATAGAGGCCTAGCCCATCAAAGCCACGCGTAATTTCATTTGAGGAGGAGAACTCAGATGAATGGACCAAGAGTCAACTTTAATTTGTTTTATCGGCGATGTCAAAGACATTTACAACCGCGCCCGCGTCATTTTCTCAATTCTTTGACACCCCCGTGTAACCAAATTATGGTTCAATATCACTTGATACCGCTCAGGTGTCAGACATGGTATGCCAATCACGTCGATGGAAATCCCATACGTAATGAGTAAACTCAGATTCTCTCTCTTAAAGCAAAATGTAAGCGATATTACCCGCTGAAATTGATTGATTAGCAAAATGTAACCGATAATATCCATAACCATGATAACGACTGAAATCAAATATCTATCAACAAAGTCGTGTCGATCATTTTATAGAGGTATGAGTGAAAAAAAAAATTAAAGCATTTGGGAGCATTTAAGTGCTCA
Organism: Echinometra lucunter; assembly: GCA_029962745.1. Taxonomy (NCBI): domain Eukaryota; kingdom Metazoa; phylum Echinodermata; class Echinoidea; order Camarodonta; family Echinometridae; genus Echinometra; species Echinometra lucunter. The sequence continues at coordinate 43,984,049 of CM057151.1, read as the reverse complement.
TAACAAGTTGACTCTTACGTCATTTGAGTAGATCGTGTTCGATAAAGTTTACACATCCTACAAACTTTTGAACTAAAAAATACTTGCTATCGTATAGTTCCAACAAGTAATTATTTATAAACTTTGCACGAACTTTGACTGGTAATTAGTTTAAACAATTAGCATGTCACATAAAAGTATGCTTTTTATTTTTTTTAAGACTAACGCTCACTGATGAATTTCCAAATTATCTACCTTATCTCCTACCGTTTTGACCAAACTGCATACTGAAAATGGTAAACAAATTGACGTTTCGGAACGAATCGAAGGCCACATTGGTGGATTTTAAGCCCGGATTTTAAGGTAATCATGGATTTATTGATCAAGAGCAGGTGTATTTGCTATGGTTGAAGTAAATATGGTATTAAATAAGTTCATTCGCATTAATGTACTGACCGGTGGCAAAATAGCTTTACAAGATCCTGCCAGAGTACATTACATGACACTGAAAATATCTCTCCTTAAATTAAGAAAGAAAATTAACGTAAGGTCAAACCTTAAAGAACGTGATACCAGGGGGGCGTTTCATAAAGAGTTAAGTTTGACTTAGAGTCGTGCTAAAGGGCCAATGCGCATCCGGTATTTAACGCGTAATCTCATTGATAGACTTCCAATAATGCGCGCCCCCTGAGCATGATCTGACCAGTGGGGTGATGCGTAATACACAGCACGCAATTAGGAATTTAAGTGCGACTTTTAGTCAAACATAAATCTTTGTGAAACACCCCCAGATAAATCTTATGTAAATTTTCTGTGAAATATGACTTTATAGATTATCAAAATGTACTGGATGCTTTTGCCTGATTGCAAATATGGTACTTGTCAGGAAATGAATATCTAAAGAATACCACAACAATGTTGAACCTTTATACCATGCAGGACTTTGCTTAAAGTGAGTGGCGTAGAAAACATATAATATTTATATTTTCGAAATTGTGTATAGTCATCTAAGAAATTGAGATAGTGCACGGGTATCTTCACCGCAGTTTGTGGTACAGATGCGTATTAAATACTTTGCTTTGATAAGCACTTTTAACTCAAGACATAAGCGTGAAGTACATTTCAGATCACAGGGAAAATGCTACCTGGTAAAAAACATTCGGATGAGAGGCAGTCATGATGATGTGCTGGAACCAAAGAGTAACCTCCTGCAAATAATCTCGTAAGAAACACTTCCTAGCAGGATTGTGACCCCTTAATCTACTTTCACCTCATCTTACTTCATCTTCTCTTCATGTTCGATTTACAATTTGCGGTACAGTTACTCCCTGAGAGACACATTTTATAAGATAATGTCGGGTAATTCAAACTTGATGAGTGTTTAACAAAAATGGTGTCTAATAGTTAAGTTTTGTTTAGGAAATGTAGTCTATATCTCTCATTTAAAAGGACATTTTGAAGATTATGTTGCAACTGATCAGTGTAGAGAAATCAATTTGGTAATACAATCAAGAGTTGGACACCGTTTGGCTTGAGAGTATCTGGAAATAAGTTCCAATCTGATATACGATAGAGTCTACATATAATAAAGAAAAACAGAACGACAAAATTTAGTTGCGGAAGATGGCGACATATAATTGTGGACAGTAGGGGTCAAACTATAGCCCTCCAACTGAATTTCTCCAAAGTTTGATTGCAGGATATGATAATGTCAAACAACCAGCCTTTGGCTGCGCTGCACGACACGTAACTTAATTTCGTGTAACCTTATATCTATGCCATTACTTTTAGAAGGTTACACATGAAGTATCACATCCTATCGCATATTAGTACATGTTCGCCATGTGATAGGGCACTATGATTTGACAGTTGGACAAAATTTTCACTCACGTTACTGCAATAGGCAGGGATATTTTAAATACATGCCTATCACAGTCTGATCTGCTTTCCTACTGGAAAGCCGTATGATATTGTGCTCATTCACGCCATAGGCAATGTTATCTTGTTGATCACATTTCAGCTTTGCGAACAAAAGGCAGGTAGGCAGAAAGATTTCCAAATCAGAGAAACCCACCTGTCATTAAATCTGAAATCAAGATAGCGAGATTTCTAGGAAAATTACTGAATAACCTTAAATAAAGCAATATACAATAATATTTTAATGCCGAGAAAAACACGAGGAAAAAAAAAGATTAATGATTTTTTTGATGAAATCTTGTGAAATCCACTGATGTTAATTGCTAAGCACAATAAAACCAGTGTAGAGTACATTAAATATATTGTGACTACATAACCTTTTACACACAAAGAAAATTGCTCGATAGCGCTTGTTCTTTAAAATGATTCTACAAAGTAGTGTGAGAAATTCTTCTTTTTCCCAGCACTGTTGTGGTTTACACCTGAAAGCATTCTATAATTAGATGTATGTTTACCTTTACGTAAAATGGAATACATTTGGATTGTAAATGATATCATTACAAATTCCCCTAAAACGGCATCATGTGATATCTTATGACTGAATATTCTTGCAGAATCAAAACTCATAATGTTTCTAAAAACAATAGCCTATAAACATGTTATTATTGCATGCAACTGTGCCTGCCTGCATTCCTTTTTTTTTTCTCTCTTTTTTTTTCAAAAACCGAAGCAAGGTAACTAATTATGAAGAAAGCCACACATTGTTGTAGTTGTTGCTGTTGGTGCTGCTGTTCTTCGTTTTGTTGTTTTTTTTATCTAAAAATATCCAAAAGAGGAATATACAGATTTGAAAAGTAGATACAAATATCCTTTAAAACTATTTCTAATACACGAAAAGACAGGAATTTCTTTTTGAATACGATTCCACCTTCCTCTCATAACGAGATCTACGGACACTTGACGTGAAGTTTTGCGTTTCACTTCTGACGCCATTCTGGATCACGTGATCAGAGTTCGGTAAACCGCTGCGTCATTCATGGTAAGCTATCATCTGAGTAAGCTGAGTCTCTGCACCACATTAATTTTCGAGCTTTTGACTATCATTTTCTGCTTACACTCACATGTTTTTTGTTTGTTTGTTTTTAAACTACGATATTGTGCGTAAATAATGTATCCATTGGTGCATAGAAATCCTTATGCGTGTTCGTAAGCGTGTGGGTTGTATGCTCGCTTACAACATTGTGTATGACTGTGTATCGTGTAATATCTTTAATATCAATAGAAAAATCATTTTCCCCACTGGGATTAATGTTCTTCCTCAATAGAAATGAGTTACTCATTATTGTGTCCATCATTTATCTTAAGCCCACCGTACACACTGTACGATTCATCTGCGATCCGATTTTGGAAAATTTTGTTATAGCACTTGATATGAAATGGTCAAATATTCTGAATAGCCATAATACTGAAATTGAACTTTCGGGCTATTGCGAGCTTCCTCGATCGATCCCGAATCGTAGTGACGTCATAGTAGTCTTGCGATTGTTTTAATACTATTTGAAACCGAATATGGCCTATACCATGTATACTCGTCATTCAGACTAGCCTATAATCTAGGCGGAGGATGCAGCTATTATTGTCTTTGCTGTTACGCTAAACGTCTGATGCGGCGAGACTACGAACAGCCACTGTTCGTAGTCTCTCCGCATCAGACGTTTCGCAAATTCAGACTAAAAGACCTGTAGTAAACCAAAATTTCAATTTTAGTATTTCTATCGATATTCCGAACCTCAGTAAAGATAATTTTACTTAAGATTTCTCATTTAATGCAAAATGCGATTTCTTCCAAAATCGGATCGCAGACGGATCGTATAGTGTGCGATGGCTTTATACACAATCTCACCACAGCTCAGAAAGAGTGACTTCTCCGTGGACGTCACGCTCACCCTACATTCACTCAAGTAACACTGAACACACGTTTAAACAAGTTTGTATATCAACTTTGTTAAAGCAAACCAATGCAGTTTTTTTTTAAAAAATGTGAAATCAAGCTCATAATTATCATCACAGCCTGATATCGAAGGAATACAGGCAGTTCGCTATGTGTGACATCGGATATTAGTCATTAGCGTTAAATGACATGACATGGGTTTGAAATTACAATGTCGATTTGCTAGGGCTATTCCTGCTTTGAAATGGAAGTACTAAAGAAATACTTAGTAAATCGTTTCAGTCTTATTTTATGATCCCCCTCTCTTTCTCTCTATCCCACGCGTACACACACGCACACACACAATTATGATATTGCCTATACTTCTCCGACCTCGCTCTCTCTCTTTCAAATAATATCCCCTTTCCTTATCTCGCTTTGGAATCGAAGTACTAATACTTAGTACATTGTTTCAGTCTTGCATTTTATATTCTTTTCTTCTCTCCCTCCCCCCCCCCCCCCACCTCTCTCACACACACACACACACACGCGCACACACAATCATTACATTGCCTTTACATCTCCGCCTCAATCTCTCTCTCTTGGTCTCTCTCTCTCTCTCTCTCTCAAAAACCATTTACCATGATTATTGCTATCCCTTTCGTTATCCCTCCCTCACTAACTCATATCTTTCTCTCTCCTCCCTTTCTTTTCGTTCTTTCTTGGTTTTTTTTCTCACATCTTATCAAGAGTACACGCCGGATAGGTGGTGTACTTACTTGTATGCTATTCTTCTTTTGCTTATTTTTGCCTCCTTTCAGCTAATATTTGACATACGATACCTCCCTTTTCCGGATTTAGAAGTCTTCCTTGAGTTTTTTTTTTCTTCTTCTTCTTCTTCATCTTAGAATAAACGTTTCATGTAACTGGAGAAGACACAGTCGGTACGCCTGGCTCTATTCCTTTCAACATGGCCCTCATATTCACCAGATTTTTCTTTCCTTTTCAGCGCCTGTCGCTTTTACTGAAAGCCTTGTGGGTATTCACGTGCCACGCCAAATATCAGGTGACCTTGCTGGTGCTTTTTGCTCATTTTTTATTCTTCCCTTTTTTTTAAAGCACAGTAGCAATCGCTTCCAGGAAAGACCGAAGAAATGTGATGGAAATGATCATGGAAGTTAGTCATATATTAAGATACACTTTCTCTCGATGTGTTAGCAGATGAGCTTTCGGCGGTCTTTGACAACATTACGCTTGCCATGTTTGTCTGATATAGGCCTACTGACCAGCCCTATGAATAAACGTTCAGGTGAATTTATTCATATCCTGAACCATCACACATTCATTGATGATTTTTATGGTTGATTAACCCCTTCAGGGCCCGGTTTCATAAAACTTGTTATCAGTAATACAGCTGCCACATGACTTTGCTCTCAACCGATCAGATGGAAGGATTTCAGTAGCTTATGCAAGTTATTGCAACTTGTTATTGATAACAAGTTCTATGAAACGGAGCCCAGGACGGGAATTATCTAAAGAATAATTTGATTAAGTTTTCTTCTTGAAGTAAACAACACTAGCATTTTACCTTAATTTCTACATTTTTCCCTTTAAAATGTCATGCAAGTGAAATGAATATCAAATGACGGAAAGTATGTTATAAAGTTTAAAAGTTGCAACCTGGAACAAACACTAATTTAACTTTCTATCGCGTCGCCAATTTGAAGCTTTTAGTGCTTATTTACCCTTATAAAAAGTTCACCATTTAACGACATATACTGCACTCTAAAACAATCTAGTCAGATTTGACTATACTACCGGATCAGCCAAGCACTTGCATTATTTCTAGTCACAATGACCAGGAATCCATGGGTGTCGATTTGTGTTCGTGGTTGGGGGGATGATTGATGCCGAATATCCTCGGCCACGGAGCAAAGCGACCGAGCGGGGAAAGGATGTGGAAGTTAAAACGTGACGGATAGACTAAATAAACGGGGGGGGGGGGGGTAGGAATTATTTTTGCTGTCAGTATTGCTGCATTCCTAATCTAATCTACCGTTCCTCAAATTATTAACCGCAAAAGATTTTTTTCGAACAATATCGCAGAGGTACATCCTCATTACTTGAATGAAATCTTTAGAGGACCTGAATTTACTTATAGTATAAACCACCCGGTTTTTTTCCGAGCGAGCGAAGCGAGCGAGTAAAAATTTCACGTTCTAGAGGAAAGAAATGTTATTTGTTATCAAAGTATACTCAAGCAATACAAGACTTTTTACTATTTCAGCACCTCGCTGGTTCAATTGTTTACTGTCCTTATTACCACCCTATTTCATAATATTACGAGCGAGGGAGGCGAGAGGGGGGGGGGAAACACACTTTTTCCGTGATAAAGTATTATTTTGTCATCAAAACATAGGTTTATAAATTATCTACATTGCATATTTGGTGTCTAAATATCATACGAGTGAGCGCAGCGAGCGAGGAAAAAATTACATGATAGCCTCAAAGATATCTAAATAGTTTTTGATCACCTAACCGCCTAATATGTTGCTTTTGGCTCGTCGCTTGCCATAAAACCGTTATATGAGCGAGGAAGTGAGCTACCCGACAAAAAATTGTATTTCTATAAAATGTAGAATTTCCACCAAAATAAACCAGACGGTTCTGATGAGGTATTACTTCCACAGAATTTTGAGGAAAGCCTTACATCTCGCTGTAAAAAATATTACAATATTCGGACATGTTGCGTAATAATGATATTAGTTAAATGTCAGTGGAGCTAGTAAGGAACAGATACCCTTCCTTTCCTTTAGCCCTGAGAACTGACGGTCAGAACACGAACGTTCAGCCGCTTTTCGTGCTAACCGCCAATTATCCTTACCAATAAGACAGTTCCATGTTGTTAAGGTATATGAATAATTCATGGCATTTGACGTTTAAATGAATGAAATCATGTTTACATGCGGTCAACTCATGAATTTCATCCATAAATGTCAGGTATTCTGAATGAAGCTGCAACCGCCACTGATAACAAGTAGAGTACCTTTAATAATGAGGACGTGTTTCGTTGGTTTGACTCTTACGAGAAATGTAGTGCGTTATGCAAATAATTATATCAAAAAATTAAGCACCAAAAGTAGAAACTTGGACAAATTTCACTTGGCGGTTTTCAAAGGCATGAAAAGTGTAATTTACTTTGTAACACTTTTCCTATACTTTATTTGCCACATATATCAGAGCAAGTATAAGTCGTAACGAATGTTTCTATAAATGTTACATCAATTGTTAGTTGAGTTTTTTTTACTGGGTATATGAAATAGAAAGGTCTGCAGCAGACACGAAAGAGTGTAAAGAAGAAACCGTGCAGAATTTTAAACCACATGTTTTTCCTGGACCGATGAAAGTTTGATTTTAGATTCTATCTGTATTCAGAAATAAGAGGAATCACATTTCTTGAGCCACTAAACATTACCAAGCACCACTTTTGTCATCGGTATCATGTTGTTATTGTAAAAGCCCATCATTAAGAAACGAAGTTTAAGTTGTTCATTTTAACCTGGATTTTAAAACAATCGCAGTCTTTGGTGACTTCGTTTCCACTTGTTTATTCTTACAAATAAAACCCTATAATACGTTAGTATAGGGATGGCCTTTCCTATGTTTGCGCATCACACAAATCATAGGCTTGATATTTTGAAATAATTTCAAATGTACTTACACAAAAATGGTACAGCTTGTACTCAAGTCAATTCATTACATTTTATGACACACTTCAAGAAAAATCGTTTGCAAAGTACGCATCACCATTGCCAAATGCCAGTAAAATGAATCAAATCTAAGGCACATAAAAAGAAATTACATGGATCGTACCTACTGTCGTTACATCGACAGGACTGGAGGGCTCAGTGCTCTAGCGCTTGGGCTTCATGGTTCAAGTCACTTACTGGAACTCTTGTGTTAGACGAGGGTGTAAAATCTTAACCCAATTAGTGATCCTCACTTGTCTGTAGACAAAATTGAAGCTGACAGTGAAAAGTTCGTTGAGAGTACTTTAGAACTCCCGGAGAACGCCTACTGTGCAAAGCGCTACAAGAGGAAACTTGAATGACATGACTGAAAGGTTTGGGTCGAGTGGACTTGTATCGGGATAATGGTATGCGATCATGTTTTTACCTCTAAAAGCCGTGGAAGTAATTGAGAGAGCAGTAACAAAAGAACATCAATTCGAGAAGGTTGCTAATTTTAGCAACCTGTCATACCACACCCAGATAACGACCCAAGAGAAAGTGATAGCTTTCTAGACCTCCATCCCCGGACAACTTATCCCCATCCAAACACGAACATTAAACTCATTATCCGTATACCTAGGGATGGCTGTCTTTGCGTCGTTATAGGTATAATGTCCATTCTTAAGGGGATGGTTGGCGTATTGTCATCTTGATGGTAGCTCTGGATAAATTTGATATTTAATCTTACAAAATATACTCTCTTAAGCGTATAAAAATTATGATTTTTTTTTAAATCTCATGGTTTTCTTTAATTGCAGGAAGGTCTTTGCATTATGCATTTCTGTTTTGTTTTTCCTCCCCCGTTAGCTTCTCTCTTCCCCTTATCCGTGATTTAAAATTAATCAACACCCTGCAAAGCTCAGCTACCACGAACGTATACACATCGGTAGTCTCTCCAGTATCAAGGTCTGACAGTACCGCATTAAAAGAACAACAGACCTGATACTTTTTTGATGAATACCGGGTTCATCATTATTCCAACATCGTCATCGCCGTCACTGTGAGTTACCGACATAAAACGATGCCGCCAGTCAACCATTAAGAAGGTTATTCCCTAAATTATTTTATTCCCAGGCCAGGGCTTCCCATGTTTCTTTTGTGTCACAATTCGCAATGGCATATAGCTCTTTTGTATTTGCAGAAGGCGCGCTAAATAGTATAGCAGCCTATGGCGTAGTCTTCTGGACAACGGGGACGCCCCTCTCCTATCGAATGGAAAGAAAAAAGAGGAAGAGAAGATAAACAAAGGGAGGGGAGAATACGTGAAAAGGAGATGTTACGACTCCATTCTTTACTGTCCGTTCATTATGATCGCTGTGTTATTTTGGTTTTTATCCACCTAGTAATGTAGGTGCACTCCACCCCCCACCCCCTCCCCAATGACTCCTGTGACACCTCAGTAGCTGGACCTACGTCACTCCACTGGTACCACTAAGTCGTATGGTATTTCATTCACGCAATATTGGTATCTAGGGCGATAAATTAAAACATTGTAGTAAGCATGCTACCACGCAGTCTTTCTGGGTTACAAGGGAGACAAAGCTGCTGACTAGGGGAAAACCAAAGTGCTGGTAAAGGTTAAACAACACATTATTTCAGTTTTTTAGTGGTTTATTCTCCAAGTGATGACCTAAGAAAAAAATAACCAGAAATGTTTTGGCATTATTACCTAATTTTCCAAAGAGTGAAAATTACTAGTTTTTCTTTGGTGTTGATAACGATGACACTATATCTCGTCCATAATTTACAAGATTTTGTTCGACGTGAGGCGCGGCTGTCACATGGCGTCATTGTAGTAGAGGTGTCATAGTCTGTTGGATACGTCACCGGACTGTGAATCTCGTGGTCGGAGTTCGAGTCTTGCCGCAGCACTGTCCTTTGGCAACATAATAAATCTACATTTTGCACTCTCCACCCATGTGTGAATGGGTACCGGCAGAGAGGAATATTCCTTGAATGCTGTGAGAGCCGACAATCATGGCAGCCTACCCGAGCAGGGGTAATATTGGAGCGCCTTTAGAATCTTCTCTGGTGGGTATGTGTGCTATGAATATCCAATGTTATAATTATTATTATCATCATCATTATTAGCTGACCTTGGGACCTCGTTAGTGACTGGTTGTCTTCAACGAAGTGAACAATAAAAACACTTTATGATAACAGGCGTATGAGTTAAGAGCCCGCAGAGGAGCGCAGGTCATGACGCATGTAATCAACGGCGTCTCTTGTCAGCAGGATTGAAGAAGTTATTTGACATTGAAGAAATCACTCTTCGGTTTCTACTATTAATATTAGTCTTGGAATGCTTTTTTTAAAACTGTGATTATAATACTAAATATGCAACTATATGCCTACCCTCTATAAACTTGCAGGAAATTTGCTTATTGAAATTTTGCAGAAGTCAGACGGATTTCTCTTCCATTAAACTCGAATACGAAAATACTCGTAGCTCTAAAAAATATTCTTCTGTCATGACGAAATAATATGATCTAAGGGATTACCAGATGGGAATAAATCATTCAGTATTTTTTTTTAAACACACGGACAAAGTGAATAGAGACCAATGACGGAGTGATCATGAGATGTCATTCCATTACTCATTGAAATGGAAAAGAGAAAATGAATGCCCTTCCAATTCTCCATCATTTTCGTTAACTTAAATAATGAGGAATCATGTAAGCATAGAATTTCCTTTAAAATGAAATTGTTATGACAGCCATTACTGTAGCTCTGGATTGAAATTTATCTTTAAATTGATATCCTGTATAACATGTTAATGATATTATTTCTATCATCCTTGATGACACAAGGTCGGATTCTATTCTCAATGAGTATTCGGAGTCCCTAATCTAAATTTATCTTGTTGCCTCTAATTGTCAGTCAGGAGCAATTCAATTCAGAATTTTCAGATAATGACAATATTGAAGTTGGCGACATTGTCATCCATTCAATTTTTGCCGAAACATTAACAACTTTTAAATTAAGCATGAACAGAGCTAATGGGTATTGGTTTACTGAGCTGGGATTAATGTAGACAAACATATTTTCATCCTTATCTTCTCCGTCTTCTTTAAAATGTAAAAATCATCTGAAAAATATTAATTTGTTTACAGTTTATATGTATGAAATAACGAAGCCAAAACTTTACCCGTGCATTTCGTAAACGCACAAATTCATGCACAAATTCATGCACTAGCATGCTCGTACGTCGACTAGTCTCCTCACTTATTCACTTTTATATTAGTTTAGAGTATTTCATTTCATAGGCGGATCCACGGGGGCCGCGCCCCCCCCCCCCCCTATTGGCGGAGCAAAGAGAGAGAGAGAGAAGAAAAAAAGAAAAGAAGAAAGAAAAAAAAAGAGAAAAAAGCAAATAAATAAATAAATAAATACATAGTATGTAACTTTAACTCATGAAACTCTTGATTACCAGGCCCGTAACTGGGGGGGGGGGGATGTTCGCTTGAACAAAACAAAAAACAGGTCGGGCTATTGCAAAAATTCCGCTTGCGCTTCACGCTCGCATGCTTTTATTTTGAGTTATAAGAAAGAATTAGAAAGAAGTATAATTCATTTTATGGGGATCTTTCCGCTCGCGCTTCGCGCTCGCATATATTAGGGGGAGGTTAATTAGGTTATCATCAGTTTTAGACACTGTTATAGTCAGGCCCCTTAACAATATTTTGGGGACAGGCTGGACAAAAGCGCAGTTTTTTGCATGTGGGTCAGAAATATCAACAGCATTAATTTTAGAAGGGGTGCCACAAAATCGGTAATTGACACCCCTTTTAAAAATGTTAATTTATGTAAATTTTATGCATTATACATAAAATCAATAGTATTACACAAAATGATAACACTAGAAGTGTAATTTTGCCACATTCATGTTAGTATTACCAATTTACACAAAATTCAATTATTAAATTGCACAATTTGATTACCTTTCTAGGTGTTTGGAGTTAATTTATGACAATTATGCAAAAAGCTCAATTTCTGTGTTATATAAAGAATTACATACCTGAAATGTGTAACTGATAGGTAAGATTGACCATTTTAATTAAAATAGCATTAGTAAGTGCGATGATCTGCTAATTTGTGTTGTTTTAGTGACAATTTACAATTACATATCTATTCATATTTATGTAAAAGTGTGTGGTCACAAGATATACCAGAATCACGAATGCATAACTTATAGGTAAAATATATCATTTAACTGAAACTAGCATGATATCTACAGCAAACTGATCATCTTTATTGATTTTGGTGAAATCTGTGCATATGATGTACATATTAGTAAACAAAACAAATCTGCACTACTATATAATAGGGAATGAATATGCAATAACAGCAATTATTTTGAAGTTTATGGACTTTGGTCAGCTGAAATCAAATGACAGATGTTTACATAAATATGTAATAAATGTGGGGAGCAGCCACAATCAAAAGAGAAACTAGAACGAGGGAAAGTTTTGTATATTTAATCCGACATTACTGACGTTTATAATAATTTTAAAAGTAATCCTACAAGACAATCTGCATGAACCCGCATAATTTTGCGTAAATAAGCCATTAAATTTGATAGGTTCCTTGCAAAAGAATAAATCATTTTCATTATAATATACGTGTACATATTAGCCTAAGGAAAGTTTGGTGATGATCTCTTTTATATAAAAAATATCCATTCCATCAACATGGTAAATGATAAATCCATGAACTTTGCATAAATTAGCATATTTCTGCATAAACAAATGATTTAATGCAGTGGATCCTGTAGGGAAAAATAAAGATGTAGTCACAACAAATATATTTGGAAGGTTTGAAACATTTTCAAGCTTCTTGAATTTCCATCTCCATATGCATCTGTAGTCTTGTTTCAAGGCACGTGGTTGCACAAATTGGCATAAAAAAGCATGAAGATGTGATCTAATGCAATAAGTCCTGTGGGAAAAAAATATAGCTATTATCGCAACAAATACGTATGAAAAATTTGGCATGATTTCAGGCACTTTGAAATTTTTGTAAAATAAGGGGTAATGCTTTACTGTGTGTAAAATGCATGAATTTGCATAAATTTGCATGAAGATGAAGTTTAATCCCATGGGTCATATTTGAGAAAATGAAGCTCTCATCATAACAAGCACATATGCAAAGTTTGTTGCTTTTGTCCAGGCTGTCCCCAGAACCTCAAAATGTAGGATTAACAGACCTGACTATTAGAAGGAGTTCAGGAATAAATGAGAGGCCAAATTGCTCTGCCTTCAGGTTATTATAACCCAAAATTTTCCGCTCGCGCTTCGCGCTCGCAATTGTCACTTCCTCAAAAAGGTCCACTATTTCCAAAGTCGAACCCCCGTAAAAATCCTAGTTACGGGCCTGACAGGACTTACCCCCATAATGTAAAACTGGGGAGAGGTATCATTCCCAATAATCCATGATGGATCGCGTTGTTGGAAGGGCCAGGGCCGTCGATAACGGGGAGGGTGTGGGATGTGATCAGGGTATCGTCGGTATATCTGCGCTGCCGTCCGGAAAAATGAAAAGGGGTAGAGAAAAAATGAGAAGGGGAAAGAAAAAAAAAGAAAGGAAAAAAGGAAAAAAGAAAAGAAAGAAGAAAGAGCAAAAAGGAAAAGGAGAGAAAAAAAAGGAAAAAGAAAAGAAAAAGAGAAGGAAGAAAAAGAAAAAGAAAAGAGAGACAAGAGAGGGGAAAGGAAAACAGGAAAACAAGGAAGAAAATGGATGTGAAAAACAGTGATGACATTAAAAGAGAAGAAAGGTCTCGGAGAGAGAAAGAGAGGTTCCGACGTTGTGCTTGCGGGTACGGTGCAGACGTGGAGTCGGGGGGGGGGGGGGAATGATGGACCATATTCGGTCAGGAAGGGTATTCTTGCTTGATCCTTCATCATCTATGGCAAATTTTGATATTACGCAATTGGTGCGCGCTCTGTATACCGACGATAGTGTACCTTGATGATGGGGTCGTCCAGTAATCAGGTTACCCAGCCTTTCATCAAGTCCGGACTGGAATCTACATTTCATAGAAAATTTTGTCGGTCGCTCGCTTCGCCCTGGTAGAAAGAGAATGGTTTCAGACTGAAGGCGAGTTGCCCAAATAGAGTCATATTTGGCAAATAGGTGATTGAATGTTATTTAGATATCTTTTAGGAATGTATTTATGATGACGAAATAACATTTCTACCATGAAGAAGAGTGTATAATTTGCCTCGCTCGCTGCGCTCGCTCATATAGATGAAGGATGGTTTCGCCTTTTTCATGTTTTTGGCATATAGACAATCGAATACATAATTTAGATATAATATATATTTAAATGTATTTTGATGACAAAATAACACTCATTCTATGGAAAAGGGTGTATATATTTTCTCGCTCGCTGCGCTCCCTCGTATAATGTTCACATACGGGATCGTTTCCGAAAAGCAAAGGAATTCGGCACGCGAGGTTACCGAATATATGATTTAGATATCTTACTGGTCTAAGTGTATTTTGACGAAATAACATGAAAAAGAATGTATATTTTTCCTCTGTCGCTGCGCTCGCTCATATAATATTCAGATACGGGATCGTTTGGAATAACAAAAGAATCGGGCAAGCGAGGTGACCAAATATATAATTTAGATACCTTTCGGCCCATCGTGTATCTTAATGAAGAATAATCACCGCAACCAAGAAAAGGAGTATATATATTTTTCCTCGCTCGCTTTGCTCGCTCGTATAATATTTAGATACAGGATGGTTTTTGAAAGCGAATGAATTCGGCGAGCGAGGTGACAAAAATAATTTAGATATATAATAGGCCCATCGTATATTTTGATGAAGAATTATCACTTTTACCATGAAAATATATATTTTTCCGCGCTTGCAAGCGAGGTGACAGAATAGGCTATGATTTAGATATCTTATTGGTCCAAATGTATTTTGATGACGAAATAACATGAAAAAGTGAATATTTTTTTCTCGCTCGCTGCGCTCGCTCGTATATTAGTTACACATAGGATGTTTGGGGAAAGCGAATGAATTCTGCAAGTGAAGTGACCAAATTTATGATGTAAATATCGTATAGGCCCATCTGGTATTTTGATGAAGAATCATCACTTCCAAAACGAAAAGGGGATTCATTTCCTTGCTCGCGGCGCTCGCTCATATACATGTAAAAGTCACCAAATCTGGTTGAAATTGAATCAAAATGTGTAGGAGAGACGAAGGAAAATGTGATAAAGGCACACATTTGAAAGTGCCCCATGGGCTTTATACGCTTTAAGTAATATACGCCGGTCGTCGGTAATCGATGGCAATGTTTGTCGGTTTTCAGTGGCCTCTACACCCCCCCCCCCCCCCCCCCCCCCCACTGAAAAAGGTCTAGCGACGCCCCTGGGAAGGGCGACCACAACATATATTGACTAAACTAATGCTCCCATTTTTAAACATTGTTGATGTCCCTGATTCACGGAACTATAACGGTAAATGTTCCGATGTTCTTCCTCCCTTCCCCCGGCGGGCATGCTGACAATGTTGACCGACGCCCCTGGTGTAGACAAATGTTCTTCCGAAGACTTCGTTCGACTCCATCAAATAAAATTCTTTATTGGATACATGTACTTGTAAAAGTTGTTTTATAAAGATATTTTTGTTCAAAAGCTCATCCTCTGTAATCAATTTGTTTATGGCCTCTGATTTGCAGATGACTATCTATTTCCAACTTCATATATTTATCTTCTTCTTTATGTGCCGTGCCAGAGTCTGACGTTGGCGGCCATGAGTCTGTCCTATCTTGAGCTCAAGATAGGACAAGTTTCAGTCGCATGGCCTCAACATAGGATAAGTTTCAGATGCATGGCCGCCAACGTCAGACTCTGGCAAGGCACATAAAGAAGAAGGAGATATTTGTCTTCATAAGTTATGAAATCAATATTGTATGTACCTTAGAATGCACGATTTTCTTCATTTGGGATCTCAAAAATTTTCAGCTCGCGCTCCGCGCTCGCATTATCCATCATTTCCTTTTTGCTCAGGAAAAAGAGTTTTTTAATTCCTTAAAAAAAGATAACTATTTCAAGATATAGGCGCATCTACCCGGCATGGGGGGGGGGGGGGTGACCCATAAAATAATGTTATTCATTACACCACTGAACGCAACCTTAAAAATTCCGCGCCCCCCCCCCCTTTGGAGAATACTGGATCCGCCCCTGCATTTTATTTCATTTTATTCATTTCCACAATAACAGCAAAACAATTTACAAGGACTTTC
The DNA here is from genome assembly GCA_029962745.1 of Echinometra lucunter. NCBI lineage: Eukaryota > Metazoa > Echinodermata > Echinoidea > Camarodonta > Echinometridae > Echinometra > Echinometra lucunter. The sequence continues at coordinate 43,968,169 of CM057151.1, read as the reverse complement.
ACATTTCAAAATCATTGGGAAAATTAGCAATTTAGAATTATATAAAAAATAAAATATAGAAATATAAACATGACATCAATTAATTCGGAGTACATCTGAACTCGCATTTTTTCTTTTGCAGAAGTAATGCTTAAAGCTGATATTTTGAATACAGTGTAGGGGAATAGCGTTGAACACATACATACTAAAATTGTATGTCTATGTTCAACGCTATTCTTGCATTCTGCAGTAGCGAACATCTTTTCTTCTTTGTATTAATACTGGACAATGACATATTTTTTGGCGATTGCTACACTTTAATACATCCATGGTTCATCTCTTCAACGTTATCGGCCGGATTTGTACATATGTTTTTTTATATAGAGAACATAGCAAAGTGCGATAGATTTTAAATGGTTAATGTAGGTTTCATTAGATTAAATAATGATTGAAATGCATCAAATTAGAATTAAGCTTTAAGGATTGTTATTGGTTGTTGAAAGGTATTGGTCTTTTTCTTTTTCTTATATGCTCCTTCTCCTTGCTGGTGATCTTTCTATGACGAAATATTGGGCATATCAAATTAGTGAATGTCTTCAGAAAATTCAAAGAAATTACATGGTTTTGATTCAGTACCACCCTAACCAATGCCAATAGTATCATAATGGAAGTGTCATTACCAAATATGACCCCGTTCAATAATTATTCTTTTAATCACCTCGGCCATGTATCCATGGTTGTCATAAAACTCTAACCAACTTTGCCTTTTGAACCTTTCTATAACCTTATTTTTATCATTTCATAAGACATTTTTTTAAGTTTCATAACAACTGAGACATTGGCAATCAAAATAATTTCCGTAAATTAAAGAACATATCTATCATAAATCTCTTTACAAGGGGATTCACTTCATATTTGATTTCGGCACATGTTATGAGTTTGTTTTTCACTGATTTAACCTTCGTTACGGTCTTATTAGCTAGCCATAAAGCATGCTTATGGTTTCGAACACCATGAAGACGACGGTTTTTAAAAATTGCTCTCACGCGAGGTGTTGGCAGTGGCGGCACCAGGATTCTTAAAGTGGGGGGGGGGGGCAAATGGAGGGCAAAAGAAAATGTTGGGGGGGGGGGGGGCAGGGGCAGTCAATTTTTTTTGCGTGTATGGAAAAATCGAGCGTGAAGCGCGAGTTTTAGTCGCCAGTGTACATCCACTTTGAGGAGTGGGGGGGGGGATAATTGAATTTTTGGATTATTTTTTTCCTGTTACACACGTTTTAATAAATAACCGTTTTGGGGGTTTTAATCGAATTTTCGAATAAATATTCTGAAATATGACGAGTGAGCCAAAAAATGGCTACTTTTCTTGTTTTTAATCGCATTTTAGAAAAGAAATTTAAAAATATGATGAGCGAGCGAAGCGAGCGAGCCAAAAATAACCACTTTTTTGGTTTTCAATCGAAGTTTTGAAGAGCAGAAAATGGTATTTTAGAGCACTTCACAGCTTGAATATGATGCTTATGACAACATCTACTTATTTACAAATTACTATATAATTTTTCTTTTCAGTCTTCAAAATTTCGGGGGGGGGGCAACTGGGGGGGCAAAGCTTAGCTTCTGAGTGGGGGGGGGGCAAATGCCCCCATCCCCCCCCCCCCCCCCCCCTTGGTGCCGCCACTGGGTGTTGGGTCACATGGCATGCATTGAAAGTGCATCATTGAAAGTGCATCAATCACCTGAAAAATAATTTGTGTACAGTTAGTGCGTGTGAAATAAACCCTAAAGAAGTTTATCTGGCATGGTTAAACATGTTAAAGGTTAATGAGTTTGAAGAAAAGAAAGGATAACAAAACACACAGTTAGTGCGTTTACGGAATATCGAGTTGTTGTTCCATTCCGCCCTACACTCCAAACACTAAAATGTTGAATCACCATTTAAAAGGGCAGAGGAGTGACATTTTCATAATGTTAGATTAACACTTCGAACGTGCTGGATTATACATGCTGGATTCCAACCTTCGTTACGGTCTCATTAGCCATATATAGTGTTAAATCAAGCATGTTCAAAGTGTTAATCTACGATTTTGAAAATGTAGTCACTCCTCCACAGGGGCGGGGCCGGGGTATTTTGATAGGGAGGGCAAGATGACCCATAGGTGCATTTATTACGTTTTAAATGAACAAGTTGGGGTAATATATAGTTTCAAGCTCCAGGCCTCTCTTTTCCCACCCTCTTCTTTCTTCTTCCTCCTCTCTTTTCTTCTTTTTCACCTCTTTTCTTTTTTTAATCACTTGAAAAACTATAAGGGGCATTTGCCCCCCTGCCCCCCCCCCCCGTAGCGCTGCCCCTGCTCTTCCACCCTTTTTAAATGGTGATTCAACAATGTAGTTTTAGAGTGTAAATCATACTAGTGTACCTCGACTAGTGTACCTCGCTATAGTCACTTTATATTAGTTCAGGGTATTACTGAACACAGACATACTTAAACCAGCTTTCGTAGACCGTTCGTAGACCGTTCGCAAGTTCGCAGCCTGGCCGATGGTCTTGTCCATGATTTTTCCAAGTCGTACGAAACCCCCTCTTCGTAAGGCGGCCGTACGAACTTCGTGAGAACATCGTAAGAACCACGCAAGATTTTTGTAGATTTCGTGGGGTCGAAAGACAATTTTAGAAGCCTCCAATTCTTACGATGGTCTTAAGAACGCCTAAGTTGTTCATAAAGAGCCCTTAATGCGTCCGCAAGAACGCCTTACGAACAGAGATTCTTACGGCGTTTTTACGAACGACTCCTGGTGTTCGTAAGGTGCTCGTAAGGCGTACGTACACAATTTGTGCAATTGTTGAGTTTTAGGGGGTACGAAGCCAAACGCAAGAAGTTCAAATCTTCACTTTATTCCGGTGTTCGAAGAGGAAGCATCTCCTGTCGAAAAAAATATGACACCATAAGGGAAGCTATTAAAGGGAAGGGGGGAAGGTGAAGAAAGGAAAGGAAGAAGATGAGGATATTAAAAGCAATGGCGTCTTCATCAAGAAATGGTGGACTTCGGAAGTGACCGAGAGGCGGCGGTGTAAGACATAGGCGTATTAAAAAAATGTAGGGCGGGAATACCCTTCCGCCCCTGTTTTTGTGGCTGAAAAGGGAGTTCCAAGTGAAAGAAAAAAAAAAGAAGAGGAAGGAAAGGAAAGAAGAAAAGAAAAAAAGAACGAAAAGAACAGAATAAAACAGAAAGGAACTGAAAGGAAAGAAAAGGGGGAAAACTTGGAAGCGCTCGCTCGCTTCGCCCTCCCGCATGTTTAGGTATCTTATATCAATTATTAATATTCTTATGAAGGTTATTTGGTTTGCAATCTTGTGTCTCTAGCTAATGTTATACTATTCTTCGACTCATAGAATGTTATGTTGTAATATAGTTGCAAGGAATCGAGCGACAAGTTATGGCCTGTAATCAATAGCCTCTTCTCACTATGAGAATGGAAGATGCCGATGTAGTTTACATGACGCAAATTATGCATGTTATGAGAATGGAATAACAATACACTAAAACCTGTTCTACGTATACAAAATTCTTTTTTCCCTCGTTCACTCGCTTTGCTTGCTTATAAAATCTAAGCACAAGATGGCTTCGGGTAGTAAGAACCTCATACTCCAGCAGCGAGAAGCCCGAATATCATAATATTTGGGCAGCAAGGCCTCCGACTATCCTCGACTTCTACAGGAAGATTTGTATTATATAGTCATGTAGTGTATTTTGATGACGAATCTACGTTCTGAAGATTTTGTCAGTCACTCGAGTCACTCGCTCGTAGAAACTGAATACTTTCGGAAGGCAAGCAAAGTACCCAAATTGAATCGAGTACAACTGATCAAATGTATTATTCAGAGATCCAATCGGTTTATGTTATAGTTTGATGACGAAATAACACTTCTATACGACGAAAAAAAGTATATATTTCTGTCGCTCGCTGCGCTCGCTCATATACTCTAAAGATATTTGATACAATTGTTTGAGAAAGCAAACCAATTCGGCAAGAGAAGTGGCCAAATATGATTCAGATAATCTTATAGGCCATGGTGTATTTTGATGACGAATTGTCCTCACCATGAAAAAGAGTATATACCATATTGTCGCTCGCTGCGCTCACTCACTAAGATACAGGATATACCTAAGAGATATCTTATCGGCCAAGATAGTCAGGTAGTGTATTTCGATGACAAAATAACTCTTCTTTCATATAAAATTAAGCGGTTATTTTGGGCTCGCTTGCTTTGCACTCTCGCAAAATTAGAAAAACAGCAAGGTTCTTCATCATCTAGCAAGAAGTTTAGTTTCTTATCAAATTTTTAAAAATACATTAAAGTAACAGTGATCCTCCACATAGGTCTCTCCCCCCCCCCCCCGCCCCGCTAGGGAATTGTCGCTCGTGAGGTGTGGCTAACTTGAAATTTTCAGGGTGTGTGCTTCTGCTCCCCCCCCCCCCCCCCCGCTAAGAAAAGCTCCTCCTGTCTCTTCTGAACTAACGCACTTGCTACAACCACTCAATCTTCTGCCTCCTTCTCCTCTACTTGCAGATGCAACTTCAGCTGCAGTTGTAGTTTCCATGCCACAAGTGCTATCTTGAAAATATCAAACTTTCAACAGTCATAGAATTTTTGACAGTACACGGCAGCGCCTTTTTGCAACCCGACAAAATATACCCCAAAAATTCGTAAGATCTTCTTACGAATGACTTGAGAGTGCCGTGAGTTGCACGTACAACCATCTTGCGAAAACCAAAACCGTAAGATGGCCGTAAGCCTGACGTAAGAAGAACTCAAGGCATTCTTACGAAAAACTTACGAACTCTAGGACCATTGTATAACTGAAAATCACTTCGTTTCTCAAGAAGGTCTTAAGTTGTTCTTGCGAATTAAACGGCGTTCGTACGAACTTCGTGAGAAGGCCGTAAGAAACTATGCTCCATCTACGAATCTTTACGAACTCCTGAATTCGTACGAAGAGGGAGATTCGTTTGTGACCGTAGCTTAAGCTTTTCGACATGCACTCATCAGAGTAAAATCTGTGTTCAATTCTATTTTCAGATTTTGCAGTACCAAACACCTATTCAGTTATTTCAATTCAGGGTATATGTGAACTCGCAATATCTCTTTATAGAGGTAATATTTAAAACTCATATTTCGAATATATAGTATAGTGTCACTGAATCCCTAATCTACAGAGCGAAATTTCTTTGGTGATTGGTAGGTTAAACGGCGATATTTAAAAGTTCGGAAATAAAAGCATTGATTTTTTAATGAGTTTGGAGTCATATCATATCATTGTGAATTGTGGCGACTTGTAAAGTGACCAGCAAGTTATCATATTTAATATGAATACAAACGCAATCTACAGTAACACTTGCTTCCTTGTATATGGTCTATCTGCTTTGCCCAATAGTTTGCGATTTTCCTTTTTTTTAATTTTCGTTTTTTCTTTTTGTGATTATGTGAAATGCAAAAATTTGCATCGCAGACAATGCCATGATTTATGATCACGTGTAGATGATTCGTTCTCACCTTCTTGCACATGGTCACATCAATCGTTGTCATGGCGATCATGATGAACATCAGGGGGAGTTGATTTTGAGGGTATAGCCCCCCACCCCCCTCCCCCCATTGCTCCCTCCTCCTTGCTGCCTTCACAAAAGTACAGCAGCTGGGGGAGAGTAACTGACAAATGCAATTAATGAAATCAATGTATATAGGACAACTGATCGCTTTTTCGATATTTTTCTATTTTGCTTAGTTTTTTAAAATTTGCTCATCTCTCTCTGCACATCGAATCCTGAGAGCTCTTTAAAAACTTGGCAAATTGACCGATCCCAGGACCCCGTCTGCATAAAACCGGGTTGTCCGCACTAAACCCGGTTGTCCGCACTTCACGAATCTGAAAAATATGTTGTAAAATTTTGCTTTCGTGTCCGAAAAACACCTTCATCTCACCCCCACCCTTCCATTAAACTTCATTACTAACGCCCTTATCAGCATGAAATAAGCACTCTGCTCTGCTCTGTTTCTTTGAAAGAGTGGGTAGCCATCATGTCTTCTGTTCATGTCTTTCAGGTCCGATCTTGTGGCTTCTGCCTTCTATCAAGTAGCGCTGTATTATCTGGGGCTTTAAGTAGGCTTATCCCCCAACTTGGATCATTTTCCCAAGTAACTCCTCAAAAGGATGTCCTTGTTTACACTTCTTATATCGTATAACGGACGCATGCACTTTCTTTAAGATGTTAATGATTGAAAAGAAGGATTCGATATTCTTGCCGCCATAAGTGTGGACACCTTACCTTTTATCAACATGAGATGTTGTTTAAACATTTTGGTCTGATAAAAGCATAAGACCTCTTTTTATGATTTACCCTTATATCAATTGGCACGCACAAATATGCTCTGCAATTAAAACAACAACAACAAAAAACTCTCACCCTTTTAAAATGTACATGATAATGAATAAAACAGTAAATTAAGCCAATATAGACATGCATAATTACATTTATCTCAAATTGTGTGGCTTAAACATAGTTCTGTGATATCTTCGGGGTCTGGGTATTTAGAGACTGCACACTGTGGTCCGTGAAAGAAAAAAAAATGAAATTTTAGATCCAGCGTGGATTTGTTAATGTTTATCGATATGGTCATTCTTGAATTGACAATAATAATAATTATTATTTCTTTTTAGCGCTATATCCCACTTAAGAATGATCAAGCACTTTACAAAAGAAATAAAAAAATCATGAAACATACTGTATCCTCTTTAAAATCTCAGATCTTCAGTTAAATTTTAGCATGTTAACCCGTTCGTATGACAGAGTGTCTACATTTGTGGTTTTGCCAAATAAATTTCGATGCAGAGCCCTAAAAAAGAAACTACATATAAAAGCATAAAAAGCGAAAAATCCTACATGATTACACCATGCTAATTTTAGTTGCGTCACTATAAGTTGTTGCAGCTGAATTTTTAAGTAGGAAAATAAGCACCGAAATCCTTAAACGTGATGGAAAGTTAAAAGATCACTATTTTTCCATGCAAATTTGCAACTTTTTAACTTTTCAACAAACTTTCAGTCCATTTATATTTGTTTCAGAATCATAACTTTTCATAAAAACAGATGTAGAAATAAAAGAAAAATACTCATGTGGCGAATGTAAAGGAGGAAAGTTGATCAAATTAGCTTTAAACAATTCCTGTCCTCAATTGATGTGATTGATTTGATTTATTTATTTTCTTCTGCATTGATATATGTACAAATTTTTTCAGATAACATACATAAAATAAAATACAAAAGAATTTTTACAATGAATTATAACACAAAGTATTTGTAATAATCATTTACAAAACAAATGATAAATTGCCAATTCTTTTTTTTTTTTTGTAATTCAGTTGAACATAAGATTTAATTAAAAATAAGATTATTTGCAGAAGAAGGACTGCCATTATAAGCAATGTGCTTGAAAATATGGCAGCCCCAAATATTATGAAATAGATAACCATATCAAATAAGCAGAATGGAAAAATAACTAAATCCTGCATTAAGAGGATAATGACGATGATGATGATAAAATGATGATGATGATGATGTTGATGATGATGATGATGATGATGGTGATGATGATGATGAAGATGACGATGCTGATCATGATATCGGTAATGACTAAAATGGCAGAAAGGATGATACTGTGAAATGAAATGAGTTATGTTACACATAAGTCATGTCTGATGGCTACATTAAGACTTTAACCAATTAGGTTGTATTGTCGATTTATACAGACAAATTTCTTCCTATATAATTATTTGTTGATATATTCTTGGAGAAAGGAATCTTTGCTTTTAAACTACAAGAATAAGAACCATGGTAATGTCCACCGACGGAAGATTCTAATGCAACATTAGTATTGATTTACTCTAAATGTACCTGAAGTTCTTTGCAGGGCGCCTTTGGAAAGCAGTTTTACGAAACTGAACAGGCCAACCCTGCAGTATAATATAAATAAAAACAAATAAATAAATAAATATTTGTTTTTGTGTTGGCCCTGTATTAAAGCAAAAGAAAAATTGGACTGAGAAATAATCTTGTTCTTTCGCACTGAAAGCGCGTGTGCAACCATGTGCATGCAGGTGAAATTGGTTTGCCGGGAGAAATTCTTTGATTCTAACCGCTCCGCCCCCTCCCTCATATTGAGTATTGAATACTAGTATGTGGACTGCCTGAAATGAAACGTTTATCCATGGGAAGGAGTGTCAGACAAGAAATTTTGTCTGAATGTTATTAATTCACAAAAGAATTCTATTCCTTTATTCTTCTGTTTTTTCTTCTTTGTCCCCGATTCTCTCGCCCTGAAACGATACTTTGCCTAGAAAGCAAAGAGTTTTCCCTGGATATGACGTTGTCCTTTCATGACCCATCGGTAGTTTTTCCAATCTCTAAACATTTTGATGAAGTGGATTTGACGTGGCTCTAAATGAAAATAAATTGCAGTTATTTCGAAGGAAAACAAAAATATCGTAATCGGGAATGTATACGGGATTGCCTGTGTGGTCATCATATGTTTACCTGTGACATCGTATTATTCTGGATATACATGAGCATACGGTTGAATAAAAATGATCCTGTTGGTTCTATGGATTTTGAAAACGACCTTGTCATACTGTCTGAAATACATTATGCTTGTGATATTGAATTCAGTTCTGTAATAGTGTTATATTTACATGTACGTGATCACTATTTTGATATTGATATTGATTTTGATATTTTCATATGTAATTAGAGGAAAGTGCATATGGCAAGAAGTGCAGTGTGTGCAATCTTAATTCTTTATTATAAAGCGTAATGATATCGTACGTTGGGATTAAGAAAGCCTGATAAAATTGACAAAAATATTGATTTACTTACACGTTTGAAAATGAAATGGCATGTATTGTTTTAGATAAAAGAAATTCTAGGACACGAGTTTGGCAGCTGAAATGCCGCGACCTTTCGGGCAATGATTACGCACAATACACTCACATAACACATGTCAACCTGCATGCCTTCAATATGCTGTTGAAATCTTGACATGAAATATGGATTTAAGGAATAATAAAGCTAATACTGAAAAGCAGAATCTTCCTGGCGTCTTTTGTTACAAGTAAATGTCACAGTTCTTAAGGCGGGATTATCGATTTGCTTTTGAATTGATTGCAGGGAACGTCTTCCGCTTGGCTTAAGACAAGCGATTTCTTTTTAGAAGACTCTTCAAGTTAGAAGAGCTTGTTCGGTATAGGTTTTCGAACGCAAAAAAGACCTGCTACCAGCTGCAGAACTCGGTCAATATTGTCCCAAAAATCAACATTCGTATTTTCTGTCATTCCGTCTTTCTTTTAATGTTTTCTGAATATAATCAGTACTCTTCCAATCACTTCTTTCCCTCCACAAGGGACAGGTAAAAAGGCGTCAAAACTGTCTGGGCTGTCATCTCCGAATGTTGAAAATACCATGAACTCACTGAATTTCCTACTCAATCTAACATTATTTTTGTTAGATGAACCACCTTCTCTAGAGACGACTTCATAATAATGACGAATGACGAATTAAATCAGTATTTGGAATACTCCAATCTTTAAAAAAAAAAAATATTCGACTTCTCTCAATCACTGTAAAGAAAAACACAAAACACACACTCACGCCCACACAGGCAAAAGGTGAAGGTTGTTTCATTTAAATTTACATTTGGTTTTGGTCCCTTTGCGAGAAAATGTTATGAAAATTAGGCACGAACATGAACATTTGCGTTGCAGTCTTGTAGGGATTATTCCGATGGCACTGAAAGTTGCGAAACGGTTATGCTTAAAACGGCACTGAAAAAAAGTAGCAATTATTTCGAATAAGTTCATGAATGTTTTTTTTTTCTAAATATACTAGAATTGTGTATCAAACATTCATGCAAAAATCACATTTTAAGTTTACACTGAAAGCGCAAAAAGATAGGATTCATGACACGAAATAGTATAAACTGAATCTGGCAGGGTAGCTCTCATAGGATAACAGAAACACAAAACCACAGATAATTATCAACACCCGCGCCCCCCCCCCCCCCCCCTATAAATCAGAACCTTTCAGAGTTCGAAGCATAAGAAACTCCAGCAGACACATTTTGGTTTTTATGATGTTAGTTTAAAATACCCATTAGCAAGACGACGTAGAGTATTGTTTCATCCGAAATTATATCCCTTTTGCGGTTTTCTGGTTAGTGTGCATATCGAGGCTTTGATTGATACCACAGATACATCTGTCATACTTTCAGCAAGGGATGCGCTACCTATTTCACGGAGGGGGGGGGGGAGTCGTGTTACTTTGCCCAAATATTACTTTTGTTTTACCGTAACAGATATAAGTGTGATGAATGTTATCTTGAAATTATCGATGCCTCTTCTACATGATAGAGTATTTTGTGTAAGTTGTCATTCTGAGACCAAAACGAAAGTGATGGGTATGATGAACTCTCTAAACATACAGAACTGGAAATCCACTCGGGGGGGGGGGGGGGGACAATGGGGATCTTTTAATTGTGGAGTGAAAATCCTGGCTCAGAATAGTGAAATCCCTTCCACAGCAGTGATCTGAATTATACTCCTTTGACAGCGGATCCCACTACTTGAGCATGAATTCCGTCCCAAATGGAGTGATCGCTAATATCACTCCTAAAATTTTCTTAAAGGTATCGTTTTATGTGCTTAAGAGATGACTGAGAGAAAAAAATGCCGAATAATTTTTTTTATTGGGGGGGGGGGGTGTCCTGACTTATGGCAGACAGAAGATGTAGGTTACCTTGGAAACAAGGGACGCCGAGGTGCATAATTTCACACCATGTGAATCAGAGCATGATAACACCATAACACCAAATACATGGGGCGAGAATACTTTGGTTTGGAACAACGTGTGAATGATGATTTTAAATAAATAAAATAAATGACGGTGAATCGACGCTGTCTCTTACATGCAGAGTTCAAAACTGTACTGACATTTAAAGCTGAACTCAATTTTATTTTTCTATGTATTCCATGCATGTTTCATTTAAATCACTTCTAATCCAGAGCACCATGTTCATTAAATTAACTAGATGTACACCATGCAGGCACGCAGCCAAAAACAAACAAGGCTAAGTCATACGTCACTCTTAACAAATATTAAATATACTGTTTTTATTAGATCATTGTTTTATTTCACAATGCGCTGATCATCATGATTTTAATATTGACCTCCCAGCCCACGGGTTTGCGATTGCTTTTAATCCTCCATCGAAAGCACAGAGATATCAGGGTGGAACATGATCAATCTGGAAAAACTTATTTATTTTCAATCAAGCTGGGCAAAATAAGAAGCAAAAAGGTCAATATTGCATGAAGGCGCCCCCGGTGGATTATTGCAGTCTCTGTGATCAAATAAAAAGAGATGTGAAATAAAAACGGTGGAGATTAAACGAACGTTATGAGCTCTCCAATTTCATCATCGTCATTTCCAGTCCCCGTTTGGACTTCCTGGCGTGGTAAGCAATGATCACGTCGGTGAGACCATGGCAAAAGGAATGGTCTTCGACCAATTTTAAAGTGTTTTTTAGCCGTCGAGTTATTTATGTAGAAAAGTTTGAAACCAAGTACCAAGGTCAGAATAACATTCTGAAGATGACCGAAAGATTAAATTTAAGCGCCTAATCACCATGATATTCATATAGGTACGTTCTAAGGACCATGACATTTTTGTGAAGAGAAGAGAACCGGTTTCTCTTTTGAAGTGTTCGAGAACACGCACAAGTCTCGATAATCCACCCTTTCAATGCCGCTGTGCTATATTCTGCTTTTCAGATTTTTGGTCGATATAGTCCACTAACTGCTCAGCAACTGTCGCCATAGCTTGTGTAAAATGGAAGAAAAGATGGAAAGGTGAGGGGGTTGCGAGATCATCCTTTTGCCGCTTTCACTCCTTCCTCCCTCTCCCTCTCTCTCTCTCTCTTTCCCTCTCCCTCCTTTCTTTTTCTTTCCTTCTCTCCCTCTCCATCCCACTCTCTTTCTCTTTCTCTGTCCCTCTCACTTTCTTCTTCTCTCTCCCTCTCACTCTCTCTCTCTCTCTGTCCCCTTTCTCTCTTTCTTCCTTATATCTTTTATCTTGCCTTTTACATAGCTTTCCGAATTTCTGCCTTTTCACTTTCTCTCTCCCCCCCCCCCCCTTAATTCTGTTGCAATTCTCTTTACATTATCATTTTGGCATGTTGCACATAATTTTATCCTCTATTTGATATCACCCAGCTGATCATTTTCAATAGACGACGTTGATGATTAAGGAAAAAATAAACCTTCCCATTCAAGATGAAGAACAGAAACGAGACCCACAGTGAACAGTACTCTGTCACCACTCATCCTGTGTACACGGTCAATGAAATGACCTCGTCCCACATAAGTGACAATTCTGTACCGAAACTACATAGCATGCTTTTCTATTGGTTACTCGACGGATTGCTGTCGACCTACGAGTCTGATAAGCGTCGGTTTTCTTCTTAAAATTCACCATTTTAAGTTCATTCATCAGATATGACGCAGAAAGGGGAAAATTGAGAGCCTCAGGAACATTGCTGGTAAGTAAAATCAAAACTTTTCTTCTCTATTATCATGATTATAGAAGATCTAAGTCAATATATTTCGCGTTTGCGTCGGCAATTAATTTCGCTATTCAAAACGCCGTTTTGACCTACGGGTGTCTAAATACTAAAGACTAAGGTGCAGTGACAATAATTATTATAAACAGTTATTGAGAGGTATGTACAGGAGACGCAGTAAGAAGAAAGGCATGCTTTCAAATCTTTCAAATCTTTTATTACCACCCATATTGCAATTTGAAAATCTTGATATCTCATCAACTAGTGATATAAATCTGTATGATTGCATGACTGATTTTATTTTCACAAGTCTTCGAAAATGAAAGGCAAGAGGTGTGAGAGAGAGAGGGGGGGGGGAATGTAATCTGGTTCGTGTTTGGAAGTTCTTGGTGACATCATTCTACAGATTGAGATGAGCATTACGTCACAATACAAAATTGAGCTCCTCGGCAGGAGGAAAGATGGACATGATGGAACGAACTCTTTGAAATGCCGGACTTTATTTGCATTTGAGATTTATCAATTGTAAGAGGGCATTTTAGGATCGCAAACCAGGAAACTTTGGAAGTAAGATCTAAAATGTCAACGCAACTGTGGTATTTGGATGAAATATAATATCCCCACTAGCACCTTCCAGTAGTCTCTGTCGTTTCAGATTTGTTTTCTCTTTGGAAAGTTTTATCCTTGCATTAAACCGAAACGGCAAGGATGAAATGATTACGAGCAAATGATACAGACAAAACAAGAAAATGATTTCATAAAAATTACTGATATTGTCCGTACAGGTTTGTTAATTATTGAGTTCGCCTCTGCTCATTATCCTTTACTTATCTGAAATACTGGGAGACCGCACACAGACATGAACTTACAAACACATTTGGAATTAGCACCAAACATGTGTCACGTGATGTTTTCCACTGTCTCAGATGCTTAAGGATTCAGGTATTTGAAGCTCAAAAGGAGAAGAAAACAAACTGATCTTTTCTCAGTATTGAGTAAGTGAAACCATTTCATGAATGTTTGCTTGAAGAAAAACCAACAAACAGAACATTTGAAATTAGCACTAAAAATGTGTCACGTGATGTTTTCCTTTGCCTCAGATGCTTAAAGGAGAATGAAAACCCTGGGGGGATCCATTTTAAAGCAACAGTGAACTGACCCTTATTATGATGTATTTACAACAGCGCCAACTTACGGCTACTCAAAACCAGAGACTCTTAGACACATTATATCCTTTGTGGCTTCTCGTGAATTTCCTTAGTATGAATACAAATACATTTTAACAGATGTTACTAAAAAAAAAAATAAAGCTCTCATTGATCAGAATAGAGCATGCTTGGAGCAAAAAGTGGACAAAATCAGTAGTTTAGGACTGAGAGGGCGCTATTTCAAAATCCCATACTAGGGTGCCAGTTCGCTCTGGCTTTAATGAAAAGAGAGGATAGAGAGAAGCAGTTTCAAAAAGCCCCATCAAAACGGTTACGAAATGAGAAGTTATTCAAGTTTGAAAAGTCTCAATGTAATTTCTATGGTGTTCCTCAAATTGGCAATGTTGCTTCATACTGGTAGATTTAGAAGGACAGCTCTCGATATGTTTTGTACACAAAATTTCATATTTTCTCCATCATCTCTAAAGAGGCTGTTTGTATCTTTGTAAACTCAATATACTGTGCCAAATAGTTCCAGTGATATATCTTGAGCTAAGGAGACAGGCTGCACCTTCAGTAAACAAGATATAAGGATGCCACTTTATACAGTGGCCCTCAAAGTTAATATCTGTATGGCTTTGAAGCTTAAAAGGATAATGACCTTCACAGAGCGTGAAACGCCCAATTGATTAATGTTTGATTTGAAGATTGAACAAACATGACTTGATGTTTGTGCTGGGTCTTATAAAATATTTACCCTTTCTGGCATGATAAACAGAAAAGAATCGATTGGCTCTGAACAAGGGAATTTCCTTTCAATTATATAAAGATATTTATAAGCATTGAATTTTCAAGCTTAAAGAAACGTGAACTACATACAGCTAGAAGCAGAAACAAGGAATAAATATTTCAGATTTGAATATTGAATAAAAATGATATGCTGTCTGTGATAGGTTGGTCAAAATGTTTTGCCCTTATCGCAAAATTCAATCAAGAAAAGGATAAATAAAATGGTACTTGAAATGTATATACACATTGTTTTCAAACAAAAGAATTGAAGAATATGAAGCGCAAAAATCCTGCCATTTTGACGCGATTTTACTAATTTGAGGATCGCCATAAAAAGCAAATCGAACTTTTCAAACGCCATAACTTTCTCATGTCGTAACCGATTTTAGTTTAACCCTTTTTAAATGCTTCTCTTTATCCTCTCTTATATGATAATTGACTTGTCTCCAGGGTTTACTTTTCCTTTAACTTGACTTTATGAAATGGTATCACTGTGCTCAAAACCCTCTTCAAGGTCTAAAAATGGATGAATAAACAATTCGACCACGGAGAGCTGTGGTTAATTATTAGCTATGAACTTACGAAAATGGGCCTGTTGCAGCACAAATTGTCGCCGGCGTCAATCTGTGCAGAATTTTTCAAAAACACACTACACAGATTGTCGCCGCTTACACAGATTGTCGCCACTTAAACAGATTGTCGCCGCTTACACAGATTGTCGCCGGCGTCAATCTGTGCTGCTTGTGCAGTGTCCCGTTTTTCTCCCAGTTGGCGACAATTTGTGCAATGAAATTAAAGCCTAACTGCACAGATTGTCGCCAGTTTCGATGTTTCAAACTTGATATGACCAAGGATTTGACCACGATCTGAGGGGGGGGGGGGGGAGGGATTATGTTTTAAGGAAGAAAATGAAAACGAGCAGTGGTGTGCGTGCCAAAGTGTTTTGGTGGAGGGAGGGAGGGGGGCATCAATAAACTCGGGATAAGTTTGGGCAGCGTTTTGGAGGGGAGGTGCGTGGGGTCGGTCGGGGGGGGGGGGGGGGGGTTGCACTCATGCACTTTGTGCATAGGGTTTCACATTTTCCCATTTTTCTTGGGTGTTACACGTTTTCTAGTCCCCATGGCCGACGTGTGTTCGGAAGAATTGTTTTCTTCTTAACATGCTTTTGCCGTGGGGGTGGGAGGATGATCGACTTCCGGGAGAGTTAGGGGGGGTGTATGGAGTGGTGGGGGACTGCTCGCGTGTGGTGTCGTCGGTGTTGCCGATTTGCTGGGCCGGGAGTGACTTGTTTGGGGGGGGGGGAGGGTGTAGATGAGTGTAGTTTTCCTCTTCTTTTCTGTGACCGATTCTGCTTTTTTTTTTTTTTTTTTTTTTTTTGAGTGCTGTTCGGATTCGTCTCCGGGCGGCACTTTGAGAAAGCTAAAACGCAAAACAGAAAAAAAGTAAATGAAGAAAAATAATTTTAAGGATTATTGCCCCTGCCCCCCGCCTCCACATTTGCAGGGTAAATGCATCAAAAACATAGTTTTTAAAGTACTGCTATTTCTATTCTATTTCTATTTTTCCTTAAACTACCTCGACCACGTTAGGGCCTGGCTACCAATCTATTTCACTGCCCCCCCCCCCCCCCCCCGATGAGCAACGTAAGGTATTAGCTCTGTGGTTGTCTAGTAATTTTTTTTTTTTTTTTTTTTTTTTTTTTACTAATTATTACGATTCTGGCCAAGGTCGGAATCATTAGATTTAACAGGGATGACTGGACTCGATCAAGATCAAGACCGGTCTCAAAAACTACACTGAGAATGCTTCCCACAATCATTCGATTCGTTTTTATGTATGGCGACAATCTGTGTAGTGTGTTTTTGAAAAATTCTGCACAGATTGACGCCGGCGACAATTTGTGCAGCGGCGACAATTTGTGCAGCGGCGACAATTTGTGGTGCAAGATGGGCCCTCTGGACTGGGGTCCAAATATAAGCTCCAAGGAAACTACGCAGATTATTGTGTCTGTTATGTCTGCTTTAAAGATTTCTTTATTATATTCATTTATTCATTTATATTTTGCAAACGCGTATAAACTGAGATACGTTTGGATACTAACCGTTGTCGTCACCCTTCGAAAGACATGACTCAGTTTCGAACCGACTCAGAGTCCGCTTGTAATAGGCAAAATAAGACAGAGTGCTCCCTGCCACAGCACTGATATCCTTTGGCAAGACATTAATCTGTATTTACTATACACTCGACCCACGTGTAGTGAGTGAGTACCTGATAGGATTTATTTTCTTGAATTATTATTCATATTATTACTATTATTATTAAAATTATCAGCATCTTCGATCATCATCATTATAATTATTATCATGATTCATCATTATTATTATTATCATTATCATTATTTGATTATTATTATAACTGCAACTCTAGACCAACTCACATCTCCCTTATACATTAGCTTCCACAGTAACTTCTCATGCTTCTGTAGGGAAAAAATTGCTGTTATGTGTTCTTAATTACATTGCGCAAAATTAATGCATATAAGACTTGATAAATGCCTGTTCGATACTCTTGGTTTATGATTCCAAAGCAAGTTTATTGGGCAAGGCGCGTGCGCAGCTTTTTACAATATAATGACTTGTTACAAGGTAATTCTCAAGACATGACAAATGCGTTGTTTGGAACTTGTGTATAAAATATGCCTATATTCCGACTAAAGGGCTTGGGTCATTTTACAAAAGTGAAAGACTTTTCCGAAATTATGTTCTGCTATCTTCTAACTTCTTTTTCTTACTTCTTCCGTCCGTCCGCTTCTCCTGCTCCCACTCTTCATCTCCCTCTTCTTCATATTCTTTTTCCTGCTTCTACATCTGCATCTTCATCTTCTCCTTCTCTTTCCTTTTTCTCCTTTCACCTCTTCTTCTTCTCCATCTTCCTCTGTTGCTTTTTGGAGGGAGTTTAGAATCGCAGCTTACTCTTATTCAAGTGCACGATGTTCATTTTACAAATAATGGTCGTGTATTAACATTTTAGGGTTTACACAGTTCATAAGCATTTAACACAAACATTCATTAAGATTTTTCAAAGAGTCCGATGTTACATAAAGCAACCTTTTCACGTACTAATTACTTTAGCTTTTATCAGTAATACTGTTTAAGGCAAATTGCGAAAATAGTCAAAGGTTTCAGCGCTTACTCGTGGCGTGTGGTTTGATAAAAACTGATATTATAGGCGTGATTTGAAAATAAAAATCTTTGAAAAATAAGATATGCCTCACTTTTTTTATCACTAACTTTTTGCCTAAATATTTGGTCTAGCATATGAGTTTTTATCTTTAAATAAGACAGCGGAAATATTATTACGTAAGGTGGAAAGGTATAAGATTTTGGAATTACAGTTTTACATGAGAAACACTTGGTTTGGTTTGGTTTGGTTTGGTTTGGCTTGCTTTGTTTTACCTGACTGCTATAAAAAAAAAAAAAAAAAAAAGCATGAATGCTGGTAAGTAAGCAACCAAAGGACCGACGACTTTAAGTCTTCTACGAGGGACTTGGTAATGAGGATTAATACCTTACCAAAGGGCACTAGCGCATCGACTTGGTTTCGAACCCGGGTCACCAAATTACGAGACCACCGCTCTACCAACTGAGCTATCCCGCCTCCACTTAGAGTCCATATTAAATTTACGTATGGTTAAAAAATAGCTTATTACAATTCAACAAATGTCATTTAGAAAATAAGCAATAAGAAATGGACAAGTGTTACACTGTAAATATTATGCTGAATAAGAGAAGCTATACCAATTATGATACTACCACTTAACCCAAAGTCACCTAGCGCTGTTGTCCTTATATTTTCACCAATGTGCACTAACATAAAACTGTTTTCGAAATTTTTTGTTTACCATAATAATTGTGACACATCCTCCTCTACAAAATGTTCTCATGAAGGACTTCTGTCAGTTACCAGTGAAAAAATTGAAATAAAATAGATGCCAAGTTACAAAAGACTGACACTAAAAATCAAAATATTCATGACCCGACTGATATTCATTTCGATCCTTGCTGCAACAGTGCTAAAGATTAAAAACATTTTACTGACTGTGCTCCAGACTTTTCTGCAACATACATCTATCTTAGGACCTTTACATCCCAATCAAAGTTTCTGTCGGTAAAATTAGCAAATTTAACATTTCGTCAGCAGACTAGAAGAAGAAAGATGGCCTTCCTTTCTTTTGTATTTTCTTTGCTCTTTTCCCCCTCTTTTCTTATATTTTCCCCATTCTTGCCTTTTTGTATGCTTCCCAATGTAATAAATATTGGAACGTCTGAGGACGACTTTATCTTTATCCGTCATTTTCCAACATCCCAAGTTACAACTTGGGAGAGGGAGCTAGTGTACTATTTTTTATTTTAAAAGGGGGCAGGAGCAGCGTTGCCAGGTGTACGATAATTTGGCACTCAATAGGATGTACGATCAATGATTCCCCAAAAGATCAAATGTACGATCATTTTAACTTTTTGGCAAAAATATTGGGCCTACTCGATTCGACCCTTTTCTTGTGCCCCCATGTCTAAAAACATTTCACAAGAACACCTGCAACTTAGACGGAAGCGCGTATTTAGCTAATCTTGTAACTTTCAACCTATTCAAAGTCTCGTGCAATTTACATGCATGCTTTGCATACAGGTCTGTATATTGTTTGATCGGGGGAGTGTTTCATGAAAGGACTTGTCGGATGTTTTATCCCACAGTTGCCATAGTAACGATGCTTCTCAGCCAATCAAAATCAAGGAAAGATGTCAGATCTGACAGCTTGTCAGACGACAAATGTTGATGAAATGCCCCCCAGGTTTCCGGCCGTCTAACTTTTTACGCGCGTATTGATTGAACTTGCAGCCAATCATGATCGGATACGTTTAGTTTGGACATTTTTCTCCTTTGGATATTGGCCTCATGTTGGTATTTACTATGACTTATAGAGTCAGCTATAATTTTTTATGTACGATAATTTTCTCAAAAAAATCGATAATTTTGACTCTCTGATACGATAATGATTTTTCAATTAACATCTCTGATTACAAAAAGGGAATAAGAAAGGAAGCATTACCGCCTCCACGAGTCTTGATTCGTCTTGATTTCGTCCTTGATTTCCTCGGCTAACAACGACAGATCTGTAAAACGATATAATGTAAGATGACAATAGCATATAAGCACATGGTATTGGAGCATGCGATCCAAGACTATTATCAGTCGATACATAGAGCAACAATACCATATCACGAAATAAGCAATAAAAACCTACACCCACACATCATCCCCATCTTCTCTCTACCCACACACATACGCACAGTTTATTCTACGGGTTTACTGTGAAGTCAGGGGGGGCAAATTTACGTAACTTGTGCGACTTCCGGGGAAAATAAATTTTCAATGCGTGTAAATTTTATCCCGACCATTTATAATTAGAGATCGTTAATCACCCGTTTTAATGTCAATACGAATCTGTTACCAGTTCTAGAATTTACCTTTAACACCGACTGACCGTATACTGTGCCGGCCAGCGTTTCATTTTTCTGATATTCTTTCCTCTCATGTCTGATGACACAGCCCTTTCTTCACCTTCTTTTGAATTTAAGACAATTCTCTCAATGCAAGCACATTTTCAGTTATTCATCTCCCGCTATGAACATAATACTACAGTAATAATACAAAAGAGAGGGGCATCGTGGGTGCTGGTATCATCGTCATAAAGTTAAAACGCAATATTTTCAACATGTTTTCATCATAGCAATTATTGTAAATTCATTTCCTCAGCTTTATTCTTCGTCTTTGATATACTCTTGTAGGCTTTAATGATGTTTTGTCCACGTCTTGATTTTTTTTTTAACTTTTCATTTAGGACTGAGTGTAGTGGTTGGTTGGAGCAGGGGCGGAGCAGGGAATTTGTATTAGGAGCCATAAATCAAAAATGTCTGACGAAAGAAAACTTCCATATTTTCTGAAATTTCTTTCCTTTTAAAGATTTGAAAAGGACAACTTTTTTGTGGGGTTGTTGACGAAAGGCATTATCATCATTATTATCATTCTAAATCTCATTATCATTATTATTATAATCATCATCATTACTATTATCATTGTTTTTGTCTTTATCATTATCATCATTCTTTTCATTATTTTTCGTTATCATGATTGTTTTTATCATTGTTATTATCATTATCATCATCATCATCATCATCATCATTATCATCATCATCATAACTATCACTATTGCTATCATTATCATTACTATCATTATTACTATTCTAATGATTCTAATGATTATTATTATTACTATTATTATTATCATTATCATTAGTAGTAGTAGTAGTAGTAGTAGTAGTAGTAGTAGCAGTCGTAGTAGTGGTAGTGGTAGTATTGTTGTTGTTATTGTTGTTATTTATGTATTAATTTATGTACATATTTATTTATTCATTCATTTAATTACTTATTTGGTACCTTTCAGAATCACTATACTACCTGGGTTTCATATCAGAGGCGGTCGGTTGTCCAGCACCCCCCCCCCCCCCAGCAGTGGATAGGGATGGATGTAAATGTAAAACCTTGTTCTGCACCCATGGTACCCTTCCTTTACCCGAGATTTCCATCAGCAAATACTGTTTAATCGTGATCAGCCGCTGTACAGAGAATCTAAGGAGATTTTGGTCATGTCGTTAGGGCCGAGGAAGTTCAAGACTGACGCCGTATTCTTGTATACCCTAGATCAAAACATTTTGTTTTGGGTTTCATATCAGAGGCAGTCGATTGTCCAGCACCTCCCCCCCCCCCCCCAGCAGTGGATAGGGATGGATGTAAATGTAAAAACTTGTTCTGCACCCATGGTACCCTTCCTTTACCCGAGATTTCCATCAGCAAATACTGTTTAATTGTGATCACCCGCTGTACAGAGAATCTAAGGAGATTTTGGTCATGTCGTTAGGACCGAGGAAGTTCAAGACCGATGCCTTTTTCTGGTATACCCGAGATCAAAACATTTTTACTGTCTTGGAAGGGCAATCTCCTGGTTATCTACCTTATTAAACTGAACTTGCTGACACACCGCATGGTTCCTTTTTTTGTCAGATTAAAAAAAAACAAACAAACAAACAAACATATATATAATTGAATTCCTCCCGCCTTTCAGAAAATACTGGATCCCCCCCCCCCCCCTCCCCCCGCTCTGTTTATCCCTTCCTGTCCCATTAGCCTAAACTTACCGCAGGGTGGTGGGTCTCTGCATAAGGGCAGTGTGTAGAACTCTCTTTGAGACAAGAAACCGTCCCCATCGATGTCGTAGAGAGTGAAAGGGTTTGCATGGCTGTCATCTGAATACAGGGGGAGCTCTTCATGCCCAGCTCTACGACCAATCATGATCTTCTTGTGATGCCTCTGCGCATGCGCTGTATTGGACGATGTTGCAACGAAGGCTAAAGCTATTGTCAGGAGAAAGGCTGGGAAATGGAAAGAGAAAGATCAGATTGTGATAAAGATGATGTTGATATCAGCGATTGTTTCCTTGACTGCTATACATTATCTTCTCAGCGTCTCCTAGCGTAAGCTGTGTGGTTATCACCTTGCTACCAGTGTCCCAGCTAACAATCGGACGTTTTTAAAACGTTCTAAAAAAGTTTCATGTAGGTTTTTTGGACGTTTTGTGAAAAAGTTTTAAAAACGTTTTTCTGTGGAAGGTTTCAGACGTTTTTTAAAAAAACCGTTTAATTTGGACGTTAAAAAACGTGGTTTTTTGAACGTATACACCCCCCCCCCCAAAAAAAAAAACCTTTGGAAAATTTGCTTCTAAATGAAGAACCCTCAGAAAACGTACGGACGTTTCAAAAACGTTTTAAGATCCTTTAAAAAAGTCCATCAAACGTTTTATGAACGTTTACGAAACGTTTCTCAGAACGTTCAAAACACCTTTCTAGAACGTTTAAAAAACCTCACAGACGTTGTAAGAACGTCCAGAAAACCTTTAATACTTGTAATAAAAATAGCAAATTTTAACCTGTAGTGACGCTCTTTCAGTACAATCGACTTAATGGTATATAATCCTATCCTCCTATAAACCTAACAACCCTATGCCTGTATCCAATCCTATCCTAAACCTATCTACTGAACTCTTGTCAGATCTTTCTTAGAGATATAGGGACCAGATTGCAATGACCGATTAAAAAACTTCAATTTAGACCTAGAAATACCTATTCAAATTACATTTTGGGGATTAAAATTAATGTAAATACATTTTGCATTATAGCTCAAAATTGAATTGCCAAAACAGACTGCCATTTATCCTTTTTGAAATATGATTTTGGTCAATTATTTATGGTATTTTGTGAATATTCATGAATCATGATCGATTATCATGTCAACGGTCAAACTTTTGAACGTCTAAAAAGCGTTTAAAAAACGTTCGGCAAGAAACGTTTTGTTAAGACGTTTTAAAAACGTTTTTAAAACGTTCTATGAGATGAATGTTCACATTTACCCATTTTGGAACGTATAAAAAAAAACATATTTTCGACAAACGGTAAATTTCCATTTGGACGTTCTTAAAACGTTTTTCAAACGTTCGTTGAAGGACGAAGACCTACGGACCTAGAAAAAACATTTTAAAAACCGTTTGAAAACTTTGGTGTCTGCTTGGATCAGGACAACGCACCAGCGTAAATCCACTTTGAGGAGTGGGGGGGGGGGAGAGGATGACCGACATTTTGCCGATTTTTGTTCTGTCGAACTCACACTTAAGTATAAACACACACCCTCACCCACCCGCCCAGACCCCCTTACACACAGTTTCATTTTTAATTTTGCTAGCGAGTGAAGCGAGCGAGCCAAAGATAACCACTTTTCTGGTTTTTTAATCGCATTTTCAAATATAAAAGGCCGTTTATGACAGATTATCAACAAGTTTACTACAGATTAATTAGAATATTCTTTCTTCCTTAAAAAAGTGGGGGGATATATCCCCAATGCCCCCCAGAATTAACGCCAATGGGACGATGACTCTCCTCCCCTCCCCTCCCCCCCCCTCCCCCGCCCCAGCCCCTCCAGCACGACCTTAACGTTATAAGACCGTGCCCCCGGTCAATAATTATCCTTCTATCATGTCTATGCGATTACTCAAATTATTCTTAAAAACAACTGCATAGAAGCAATTACATGAAAGTGTAGTTGTCTGCATTCATAAAAATCCCAAGTCAGACTGACACGGAAAAAGAGTCTGTAGGGGGCCACACTCCGTTCCTGGTCAAAAAATGACCTGGAATAGGTCAGATGTGTCCCGGATTCAAGTCTTTATGACCCTATTCCGGGTCACTTTTTACCCTATTCAGGGTCGTTTTTGACGCGGAACGGAATGTGGTCCCAACGGACTCTTCCCCGGATGAATCTGACCAGGAATTTTTTAAGAGTGTGGGATAAATGACCGTGCTAGATGCCCTCGAATAGTTGACGTTAATTGCTCCGGTAGGCCCACAGCAATAACAACGTTTATATCCACAATTATAAAGTTTTTGATTTGATTTGATTTGATTTGATTTATTTGTCAAGTTCAGATATACATAGTGATAAAGAGCACATGGTATACATAAAGAAGAATTTCATTAAAGCTTGACAGGATGACCCATGAAAGCTCGAAAGCTTATTTACAATATGGTCCTAAAGAGAACAGAACAACTTGACTGCTGGTAACGTGGCTGGTAAGTATTAGCACTATGTACATAATGAAACATAATTACAGGAGTTTAACAGCAACACATTTAAAACGGGGGAAAAAAAATCAACACAAAATCACGAAATAATACATATGATATCGATAAGTAGGAGAAAAGAATACTGATCTGTATGTCCAAAGCATATCATATCATTTTGTAAATTATGTCACTTGTTCTTTTTTCTTAGGCTCAAGTGATAGGAACTCTTTTAGTAGTCTTTTAAAGTTTGCAAAGTTTTCTACTGCTTTAATATTATTAGCAGATTATGGAGAGAATTCCAGTATTTGATTGCGTTATAATACTCAAGTTAATCTTTGAGGAAAAACAAGTCTTATAAAAAAAAAAAAATTACAATATCTCATAAACAAATATTCTTGTCTCACTTGGTCTCATATTAACAAAGTTAACCCATTCATGACAGAGGTCCAAATTTTGTGGTTTGGCCTAATATCTTTTGATGCAGAGCCTTAAAAATCATACCAAATACATGAGCAGAAAGAGCACAAAAATTCTACACAAACTGTGCCCATTTTGGTTGCGTCAATATTTCCGTTGTTTGATGCTGAAATTTTTTTAAAGGAAAATAAGTATTAAAATCCTTAAATTGGCAATGTGATAGAAAGTTTAAAATCACTGTTTTCTCCTGCAAATTGGCAACTTTTTGACTTCTTATCATAATTTCTGTCAATTTATATTCATTTCAGATACATGACGTTTTATAAGAAAAATGTAGCAATAAAATAGAAATGTTGTTGTTGCCAACTTGAAGCATAAAAGCTGATCAAATTAGGCTTTAAATAATTCCTGTCACGAATGGGTTGACTAAAGTTTTGATCGTCCTTGAATGTGATTTCCTTCAAATTTCTAAGATTATCACAAAAACAAAAAACATTAGTCTTACAAACATAGGCTAAACTGTCTGAAAACTATATATTCAGAAATATTTTCTTCTTGTTTCAGTTGAAATCATTAAGGGAACAAATTCAAGATTAGTTTAAGAACTTTGAAACTTCATAAATGAGGAACTTCTCTTTGAGCATAAGGGTTTATTAATGAAAATATATTACTGGCAAGTATCATGCGTGATAACAAGAAATTGATGGAGTTCTTATCACGCAACATTGCCCATTGTTCTCGTATAGATCATACTTGATTCTCTTGTAAAGCTTTATCCGTCTCCTATAAAGAGAGAGATTAAAAATTTTCTGAGAGGTTACGAAGATATTCTGTCGTGATATAAGGATTTATCCATTATCCTCCATGTTGGTGTTTGCCAACTTGAAGCATAAAAGCTGATCTAATTAGGCTTTAAATAATTCCTGTCACTAAAGTTTTGATCCTCCTTGAATGTGATTTCCTTCAAGTTTCTAAGATTATCACAAAAACAAAAACATTAGTCTTAAAAACATAGGCTAAACTGTCTGACAACTATATATTCAGAAATATTTTCTTCTTGTTTCAGTTGAAATCATTAAGGGAACAAATTCAAGATTAGTTTTAAGAACTTTGAAACTTCATAAATGAGGAACTTCTCTTTGAGCATAAGGGGTTTATTAATGAAAATATATTACTGGCAAGTATGCGTGATAACAAGAAATTGATGAAGTTCTTATCACGCAACATTGCCCATTGTTCTCGTATCGATCATACTTGATTCTCTTGTAAAGCTTTATCCGTCTCCTATAAAGAGAGAGATTAAAAATTTTCTGAGAGGTCACGAAGATATTCTGTCGTGATATTAGGATTTATCCATTTATCCTCCATGTGCAACACAAACTGTCGCCGCTCCACAGATTGTCGCCGGCGTCAATCTGTGCTGCTCGTGCAGTGTCCCATTTTTCTCCCCGCTGGCGACAATATATGCAATGAATTTAAAACCTAACTGCATAGATTGTCGCCAGTTCCGAGTTTCGAAGTCGATTGGACTACGATCTGTGGCGTACATGGCAAAGCCATGGGGGATTAATATATTTTAAGGAAGAAAATGACCACAAACAGTGGTGTGCCTGACAAAGCGTGTTGGGGGGAGGGGTAGGGGCAACAATAACCTCTCCTCTCTCTCTCTCTCTCTCTCTCCTCGCTCTCTCTCTCTCTCTCTCTCTCTAGGCATCTCTCTCTCTTGCTCTCCTCTCTTAAAGTCTCTTTCTCTTATTGCCATTTCACACTCGTCAGGGCGGGTCAGGGGTGGGGTGGGGATTAGGTCCTACTATGCTTCAAAATACGTAGAAATGACCAGGCTATTAGTTAAAAATCGGGCTGTCGGCTCAATTGGTAGAGCGCCTGCCGCATGAATGGGAGGATCCCGGTCGAGTCATACCAAAGACTTTTTTAAAATGGGACCATTCTGCTTTCTACGCGAATTAAGGTGCCGATTTGTGTTCGTGGTTGGGGGGGGGGGGGGGTGACAGATGCCATATCTTGGCGAGAAAGCGAAACGACCGAGCGGGGAAAGGGTGTGGGGTTCAAACGTGAATGATCGACTCAGGCGATAGATAGGGTCGCCATTATATCTGAATGGTACAGGGCAACCTCGCTGCCAACTATTTTAGCATCTCGCTTGTCCAACTGCTTACGTACAAACCATTCTGTTTCTGTACATACGAGCGAGCGAAGCGTGCGAGGAAAAAAAACGATAAAACATTACTTTTTTCAAAATACAGGCACGATAGGACTGTGTACGAGATATGATTTATGTCCAGTTATATAGTCTCGCAAATATAATTTGACTCTTCTCAGGGGCATTACATGCATGTTTCAACGTAGATAATGGCCATGATCAGCCTCAGACCGGTCTCAAAGCTACACTGTTTGCCCTATGCCCATATTCCCACATAATTTGCCCACGTTGCAAGCAAAAATTCATTTTTAAGGTATCATGTGTATGGCGACAATCTGTGGTGCCACAGTAGTGCACAGATGGACGCCGGCGACCCGGTTTGTTTTTGTTTGTTTTTACTGTTAAAATGATCCCACATTGTTATCGAAATTCTGAAATGTTTTTATCATGCAAGAAGGTAAAATAAATAGATAAATCCTAATATCACGACAGAAAATGTTTTGACCTTTCAGTAAATCTTTTAGCTCTCTAGTTAGTGTCAGAAAAGTAATTAATCAAACAGTTCTCAAATATGCCATGACATCTATATCAAGCATTACAATAAGTAAAGGAAGTGAAGATATTATGTTCTTTGCGAAGGGCAATTCATCACAAGTCACGAGTGTAGTCGGATTAAATACAAACAGGCAAATATTATTGATTTGACAGTTTCTCGTCCTAATCTTTTGCCGTTGTCAATTGTTTGGCCAAGAAATGAAAAGTATAGGAGCAAGTATCATTTTTCCCTTTTTAAACCCTCTGCAACGCATTACAATTCACTAGTTTTATGAAAATTTGTATTAGAAATTGCCCCTTGCGCTACCTCGTATCATTTAATTCGGGAAAATATTAGTATCACTATTAAACACGATATCCTCACTTTCACTTCTAATAATCCGGAGCAGAAACTTTGGATCAACTTTATTTGGCCTAAAAAAAAAATAGTTGCACCAAGACAACCAAAAATATGCGGACCCAAGCAAAAATAAGGGGGAAAATGTCTACTTACGAAAAGCTTGCATCATGGTCACACGGTGTAGCAGGTTGTTCATAATTATGCGAATAAAACCGGTCAGTTTCCACCGTATCAAACAGAACTTCTAATTCAAAATCGTTCAAGTAAAATGCATAATTCAGTCACGAGAACCCACTTTGATTGTGAATAAAATGAGCCTTGGTGTACCCCATCGTGGCATTAAAATACTATCTCCATCGCAAGGTGATTAAGAGGTATTGTAACATTTTTAAGCCGACCTAGAAGAAAAGGGTGAGATTGGTGATTAATGAGCTTGGTTGTAGACGGAGGTTTATTGACTCATCTTGCCAGGGGTTACTATGTTTGTTCTAAACGTTTCAGTAGTCGTCTTACTACGTTCCCGCGTTACCAAGAAAGTGGCCATTTACACGTCTGTAAATGACCTCAACTTGACACTGAATGCTTGGATCATGACACAAAGACATCCAAACGGTTAAACCCCGTGCGCTAAAATCAGTGATTGGTCAAGAGTATTCGTTAAAAAGATGAAAGATGAATTCAGTCTGACAGGGCTCCCTAGCGTCTTAAGTACTGTCAATGATTTCGAATCAAAATTGATATCTTTGATTTAGATTTTTTTTCTTTAATATATATGACAGATCATCATTCTGCTTGATTATAGTCACATTTTTCAATTTAATATCTCATAATAAAATGGTTTCAAACGTTTTAGTACGATTCGCTTTAACATATCCAACATACGTATTTCAAGAGAAGGTACGATTTGGAACTTAATATATCCAGCGCCGCGGGGTCGAAGACTATTCTCATGTCATTGGACTACTGCGTTAATCAATATTAATAACCATCTCCTAATTGAATACCATATCATTATTTACACATCTTCTGCTCTCAAAGAAAATGGTTTCTCATGATTGTCAGATTGCCTGAACAACTACGGTGACTAATTTATCATGTTGGGTGATACAGTTTGCACCGTGCAGCTGCATGTCGAGATCATATCGTATTCTGCTAAAATAAAGTAACTCGTGACGATAATGCATTTTTGGATTAGCTTCAAAGATCCCGAATTTAAAAGAAACAGTGAAAGAAAAAAAAAAGACACAGACATCTGCTCAACACATCTACTCATACATCCTCAATATAAATAAGTTCCTGGTTTAGTTAAATATTGACAAGTTTGACTGACATCATACAACTATATTTTTAGGCTTGTAGCATTGTAGAAGTACTTGTACTTGTAGTACAGGGGTGACAAAGCGTGCTACCGAGGAGGGGGGGGGGGGCAAGAAGGAATACATATATTCGGCTTTCAGACTTTATCACCCCTCTTTTCCATGTAATGTACTATTAAGGATCATTTTGACATTTTTTTTGGGGGGGGGGGTGTTTGTTTTGTTTTGTGTTAAGTTTTAAATCTTGAGGGCCTAGAAGTTTTACATTCTTCACTTGACTAAACGATAATAAAACAATATTACGAAAATTCACTTTAGAGCTTTCTCTATAGTAACTTCATTTTCATACGTTAACCTTATGTCGTTCCTTACCATTGATAAACCTATGGATACAACTAAACTGCTTTTCACGTAGTCTGAATAATTACATGTCCACTTCCCAATTGTCTCATACCCCGGTTGGGGCAATTCTGTAGTTCACAATCGGCGTAAATCCGTTCAAGGAGTGGGGATGATCGAAATATTTTTTCCTAAATTTCTTGCTCACACGCAAAATCACACACCCTCTCACCCGCCCCCATACATCCCCCTACACACACTATTTGTATTTATTTTGCAAGCGAGCGAGCCAAAAAGAGCCACTTCTTGCTATAAGAGAAGTCTTATTTTGTGATCAAAACTAAAAATACACTATCGGCCTATAAAATATTTAAATGGTGTATTTGGTCACATCACTACAATTATATACTTCGCTGGTCCAAATGTTTGCTGTCCAAATCCACCCCGTTTCTAAATATTACGGGCGAGTGAAGCGAGCAAGGAAAAACACTCTCTTTCGATGATAATCATTTCGTCATCAAAATACACCACAGCCTATAACGTTTCTAAAATATATTCGGTCGCCCCCCTTGCATGCCCAATTTGTTTGCCTTCCCAATAATTCTCTATCTAGGTATTATGAACGAGGAAAAATATACAAAATACACTAGATGACTGATAAGTATACACCTCCCTGCAGAATTCGAGGATAGTCGGACACCTCGCTGCAAAAATATTATGATATTTGGGCATTCGCTGCTGGAATAAGAGTGATTGCTGATCGAAAACATCTTGGTTCTACCTTTCATGATCGAGCAAAAAAAAATTTTTTTTTAATATTGTGAACAGGTTTAAGTGCATTGTTACTCCCTTTCGTGTTTTTAATAACGTACAATTTATCGGCATCTTCCGCTCACAAAGAGAGAGTATGATAGGCTCATGGCCACAGGCCGTTATGTCCTGAAAATTCTTCTATGTTAGGTCAATTTGTCGCTCGAATCCTTGCAGTTATATAAATATCATTTTATGATTTTAAGAATTTAGCATAGATATTGGATAGAGAGTCGAGATGCAAACCTATTTCCTTTAAGAATTTAATGTAACTGGTATTCGTTAAGATAGTGAAATGCGAGCAAGTGAACCGAGCGAGCGCTTTCAGGTATTTCCTTCATTTTCATCCCTCATTTTCCTTTCTCTTTCCCTCTCTTTTACAATATCGTTTCTTCATTAAAAAGTGGGGGTACAGGGGCGGCGGAGCGTCTTTCAAAGTGGGGAAGGGCATCAGCGAAAAAGGAGAAGGGGGAAGGGCAGTTACAAAAGCTGAACACAGGAAGGAAAATACACCCTTACATTCTATTCAACACAATTTTAAGGGGTGTTTTTAACATAGTATCTTTATCTTTACATGATAATAACTGCTTTGCAGTTGTTTAGTCTGCTCTGATTACTCATTTTGTGCGCGAGCGAAGCAAGTGAGCAAAAATGATAAGTATTTTTGCTGAAGGCCATATTATATGCAGTATTTATAGTGACCAATAATGATAAAAGCAAAGCAAATTCATTTCATGGGTGTTCCAGAATTATCATTATTTTCTTCCATTCATTCTATACTCTGTTGTTTCCTATATAAGTGACCAAGCTCTGTTTTCAATGCAATTGTGAGATTTCATAGCGACCGCTTATAATATATTATAGAAAATATTCAAATTGAATGGGTTTTTAAGCGCCATCAGGAATATATAGAACAGATAAGACTTTATGGTTAAAACACACCGAGCAACACACTTGAAGGGCCTTGCGTGAGATATAATAAGTAAGTGCGAGCTCGCGTAGCAAGCGAGCTGTGGAAAGGAAAAGTAGAAAACCATTATCCTTATTGCTTCAATTTAGGGGCACCATTCCTTCCTATAAAGTTGTGGGAGGCGTTGTGCCCTTCCTGTCTCCGGGCCCCTGCTCCACTGCCTCACACTGTAAAGCCTCTCTGATTCTTCGGAGCTATACCGAATAATTGGTAAATGGCTCTTTTGAGGACTAGGGAGCTTATCTCGGGTGAAAAGGAAAATTTAAAAGAAGAATAAACAGCTCAAGAGAAAAAAGAGGCGTTTATCAGACCAAAAAGCGGAATGTATCAGATTTGAAGGGGCACTTATTAGAAGGAGAAGTGCACTACTTCAACGAAAGAGGTACTGAAAATGGGCACTTATCATAATCAAACTGGACACTCAGTGAAAGAGACACAGATTCGTTTGGGGCATTAGATGAGGAGAGATGGCATTTACTAGAAAGGAAAGGGGGCAAATGGGCATGTATCGATTTCTAAAAAAGGGCACTTGCCCGAATGGAAAAGGGACACTACATAACATGGGCGCTTATTGTACGTATTTCACATTAACAGATGGAGAAATTGGACATACTAGAAAGGAAAATGGGCACTTATCAGAAGTAAATAAAGTCATGTATCACATTTCAAATGGGGAACCTATTCGAAGCGAAAAGGGCCACTCTGCAGAAAAAGAATTGCACTATGAGAAACGAAAAGAGGCAATCAAAGGGGGCAATAATCACATTTCAAAAGGGATATTCATTTGAAGTGTAAAAGGAGCATTTCTCAGAAGGAAAAAGGCCGCTATTAAAAGAAAAAGGGGCACTAATCAGGCATAAAAAAGGCGACACTTCAGGGTTTTAAGAAAGGTGACTTTTCTGAGAACGAAAAGGAGCACTTATTAGAAGGCAAAAGGGCTCTTATTAACAAAGAAAGTGGGCCCTTCTAACATAAAAGGGGCACTTTTGGGTGTTTCGAAAAGTGGAGGCACTGTGCCCCCCTGCCCCCGAGCGCCGCCCGGGGGGGGGGGGGTATTTGTACAAGCCATCCCCCCTCTCGAAAAAGTGGGAGTATATAAACCCCATCCCCCCCCCCCCCCGGGATTTACGCCAGTGGTAGTTTAATTCGTATTTTGCCAAATGCCTGTTCTATCCATTATCAAAGTAGTCAGATATCCTTTCAGAATTACAAAAAAAAAAAAAAAAGGGGAAAGGACAGACGCCAAATATAACTTGATGCACTAAATTCCAAGCAGCTAATAATAGTAAGACGAGATGGGAATTAAACAAACTGAAGAGTAAACCACATTAACAGACTAATTAGGTCGAGGTACGATAATACAGGATCAGGAGGAAATGAGATATTTTCAGCTCGTAGAGCAATAACAACA
>CM057151.1:43892246-43935042 GCA_029962745.1 Echinometra lucunter | reverse complement strand
GAACGTCTGAGGACGACTTTATCTTAATCCGTCAGTTTCCAACATCCCAAGTTACAACTTGGGAGAGGGAGCTAGTGTACTATGTTTTTATTTAAAAAAGGGGGAGGAGCAGCGTTGCCAGGTGTACGATAATTTGGCACTCAATAGGATGTACGATCAATGATTCCCCAAAAGATCAAAGTACGATCATTTTAACTTTTTGGCAAAAATATTGGGCCTACTCGATTCGACCCTTTTCTTGTGCCCCCATGTCTAAAACATTTCACAGGAACACCTGCAACTTAGACGGAAGCGCGTATTTAGCCAATTGTAACTTTCAACCTATTCAAAGTCTCGTGCAATTTACATGCATGCTTTGCAACAGGTCTGTATATTGTTTGATCGGGGGAGTGTTTCATGAAAGGACTTGTCGGATGTTTTATCCGACAGTTGCCATAGTAACGATGCTTCTCAGCCAATCAAATCAAGGAAAGATGTCAGATCTGACAGCTTGTCAGACGACAAATGTTGATGAAATGCCCCCCAGGTTTCCGGCCGTCTAACTTTTTACGCGCGTATTGATTGAACTTGCAGCAATCATGATCGGATACGTTAGTTTGGATTTTTTTCTCCTTTGGATATTGGCCTCTATGTTGGTATTTACTATGACTTATAGAGTCAGCTATATGTAGGATAATTTCTCAAAAAATCGATAATTTTGACTCTCTGATACGATAATGATTTTTCAATTAACATCTCTGATTACAAAAAGGGAATAAAATAAGAAGGAAGCATTTCTACCGCCTCCACGAGTCTTGATTCGTCTTGATTTCGTCCTTGATTTCTTCGGCTAACAACGACAGATCTGTAAAACGATATAATGTAAGATGACAATAGCATATAAGCACATGGTATTGGAGCATGCGATCCAAGACTATTATCAGTCGATACATAGAGCAACAATACCATATCACGAAATAAGTAATAAAAACCTACACCACACATCATCCCCATCTTCTCTCTACCCACACATATACGCACAGTTTATTCTACGGGTTTACTGTGAAGTCAGGGGGCAAATTTACGTAACTTGTGCGACTTCCGGGGAAAATAAATTTTCAATGCGTGTAAATTTTATCCCGACCATTTATAATTAGAGATCGTTAATCACCCGTTTTAATGTCAATACGAATCTGTTACCAGTTCTAGAATTTACCTTTAAACCGACTGACCGTATACTGTGCCGGCCAGCGTTCCATTTTTCTGATATTCTTTCCTCTCATGTCTGATGACACAGCCCTTTCTTCACCTTCTTTTTAATTTAAGACAATTCTCTCAATGCAAGCACATTTTCAGTTATTCATCTCCCGCTATGAACATAATACTACAGTAATAATACAAAAGAGAGGGGCATCGTGGGTGCTGGTATCATCGTCATAAAGTTAAAACGCAATATTTTCAACATGTTTTCATCATAGCAATTATTGTAAATTCATTTCCCCAGCTTTTATTCTTCGTCTTTGATATACCTTGTAGGCTTTAATGATGTTTTTGTCCACGTCTTGATTTTTTTTTTAAAACTTTCATTTAGGACTGAGTGTAGTGGTTGGTTGGAGCAGGGGCGGAGCAGGGAATTTGTATTAGGAGCCATAAATCAAAAATGTCTGACGAAAGAAAACTTTCATATTTTCTGAAATTTCTTTCCTTTTAAAGATTTGAAAAGGACAACTTTTTTGGGGGTTGTTGACGAAAGGCATTATCATCATTATTATCATTCTAAATCTCATTATCATTATTATTATAATCATCATCATTAATTATTATCATTGTTTTGTTGTTATCATTATCATCATTCTTTTCATTATTTTTCGTTATCATGATTGTTTTTATCATTGTTATTATCATTATCATCATCATCATCATCATCATTATCATCATCATCATTACTATCACTATTGCTATCATTATCATTACTATCATTATTACTATTCTAATGATTCTAATGATTATTATTATTACTATTATTATTATTATCATTATCATTAGTAGTAGTAGTAGTAGTAGTAGTAGCAGCGTAGTCGTAGTAGTGGTAGTGGTAGTATTGTTGTTGTTATTGTTGTTATTTATGTATTAATTTATGTACATATTTATTTATTCATTCATTTAATTACTTATTTGGTACCTTTCAGAATCACTATACTACCTGGGTTTCATATCAGAGGCGGTCGGTTGTCCAGCACCCCCCCCCCCCCCAGCAGTGGATAGGGATGGATGTAAATGTAAAACCTTGTTCTGCACCCATGGTACCCTTCCTTTACCCGAGATTTCCATCAGCAAATACTGTTAATCGTGATCAGCCGCTGTACAGAGAATCTAAGGAGATTTTGGTCATGTCGTTAGGGCCGAGGAAGTTCAAGACTGACGCCGTATTCTTGTATACCCTAGATCAAAACATTTTGTTTTGGGTTCATATCAGAGGCAGTCGATTGTCCAGCACCTCCCCCCCCCCCCCCCCCAGCAGTGGATAGGGATGGATGGATTAAATGTAAAAACTTGTTCTGCACCCATGGTACCCTTCCTTTACCCGAGATTTCCATCAGCAAATACTGTTTAATTGTGATCATCCGCTGTACAGAGAATCTAAGGAGATTTTGGTCATGTCGTTAGGACCGAGGAAGTTCAAGACCGATGCCTTTTTCTGGTATACCTGAGATCAAAACATTTTTACTGTCTTGGAAGGGCAATCTCCTGGTTATCTACCTTATTAAACTTAACTTGCTGACACACCGCATGGTTTCTTTTTTTGTCAGATTAAAAAAAAACAACAAACAAACATATATATAATTGAATTCCTCCCGCCTTTCAGAAAATACTGGATCCCCCCCCCCTCCCCCGCTCTGTTTATCCCTTCCTGTCCCATTAGCCTAAACTTACCGCAGGGTGGTGGGTCTCTGCATAAGGGCAGTGTGTAGAACTCTCTTTGAGACAGAAACCGTCCCCATCGATGTCGTAGAGAGTGAAAGGGTTTGCATGGCTGTCATCTGAATACAGGGGGAGCTCTTCATGCCCAGCTCTACGACCAATCATGATCTTCTTGTGATGCCTCTGCGCATGCGCTGTATTGGACGATGCTGCAACGAAGGCTAAAGCTATTGTCAGGAGAAAGGCTGGGAAATGGAAAGAGAAAGATCAGATTGCGATAAAGATGATGTTGATATCAGCGATTGTTTCCTTGACTGCTATACATTATCTTCTCAGCGTCTCCTAGCGTAAGCTGTGTGGTTATCACGTTGCTACCAGTGTCCCAGCTAACAATCGGACGTTTTTAAAACGTTCTAAAAAAGTTTCATGTAGGTTTTTTGGACGTTTTGTGAAAAAGTTTTAAAAACGTTTTTCTGTGGAAGGTTTCAGACGTTTTTAAAAAAAACCGTTTAATTTGGACGTTAAAAAACGTGGTTTTTTGAACGTATACACCCCCCCCCAAAAAAAAAAAAACCTTTGGAAAATTTGCTTCTAAATGAAGAACCCTCAGAAAACGTACGGACGTTTCAAAAACGTTTTAAGATCCTTTAAAAAAGTCCATCAAACGTTTTATGAACGTTTACGAAACGTTTATCAGAACGTTCAAAACACCTTTCTAGAACGTTTAAAAAACCTCACAGACGTTGTAAGAACGTCCAGAAAACCTTTAATACTTGTAATAAAAATAGCAAATTTTAACCTGTAGTGACGCTCTTTCAGTACAATCGACTTAATGGTATATAATCCTATCCTCCTATAACCTAACAACCCTATGCCTGTATCCAATCCTATCCTAAACCTATCTACTGAACTCTTGTCAGATCTTTCTTAGAGATATAGGGACCAGATTGCAATGACCGATTAAAAAACTTCAATTTAGACCTAGAAATAACCTATTCAAATTACATTTTGGGGATTAAAATTAATGTAAATACATTTTGCATTATAGCTCAAAATTGAATTGCCAAAACGACTGCCATTTATTCCTTTTTGAAATATATTTTGGTCAATTATTTATGGTATTTTGTGAATATTCATGAATCATGATCGATTATCATGTCATACGGTCAAAACGTTTGAACGTCTAAAAAGCGTTTAAAACGTTTCGGCAAGAAACGTTTTGTTAAGACGTTTTAAAACGTTTTTAAACACGTTCTATGAGATGAATGTTCACATTTTCTCCCATTTTGGAACGTATAAAAAAAAACAGATTTTCGACAAACCGGTAAACTTCCATTTGGACGTTCTTAAAACGTTTTTCAAACGTTCGTTGAAGGACGAAGAACTACGGACCTAGAAAAAACATTTTAAAAACCGTTTGAAAACTTTGGTGTCTGCTTGGATCAGGACAACGCACCAGCGTAAATCCACTGAGGAGTGGGGGGGGGGAGATTTTGACCTTTTGCCGATTTTTGTTCTGTCGAACTCACACTTAAGTATAAACACACACCCTCACCCACCCGCCCAGACCCCCTTACACACAGTTTCATTTTTAATTTTGCTAGCGAGTGAAGCGAGCGAGCCAAAGATAACCACTTTTCTGGTTTTTTAATCGCATTTTCAAGTATAAATGCTAAAAAGGAAGGCCGTTTATGACAGATTATCAACAAGTTTACTACAGATTAATTAGAATATTCTTTCTTCCTTAAAAAGTGGGGGGATATATCCCCAATGCCCCCCAGAATTAACGCCAATGGGACGATGACTCTCCTCCCCCTCCCCCTCCCCCGCCCCAGCCCCTCCAGCACGACCTTAACGTTATAAGACCGTGCCCCCGGTCAATAATTATCCTTCTATCATGTCTATTGCGATTACTCAAAATTATTCTTAAAAACAACTGCATAGAAGCAATTACATGAAAGTGTAGTTGTCTGCATTTCATAAAAATCCCAAGTCAGACTGACACGGAAAAAGAGTCTGTAGGGGGCCACACTCCGTTCCTGGTCAAAAAATGACCTGGAATAGGTCAGATGTGTCCCGGATTCAAGTCTTTATGACCCTATTCCGGGTCACTTTTTACCCTATTCAGGGTTGTTTTTGACGCGGAACGGAATGTGGTCCCAACGGACTCTTCCCCGGATGAATCTGACCAGGAATTTTTAAGAGTGTGGGATAAATGACGTGCTAGATGCCCTCGAATAGTTGACGTTAATTGCTCCGGTAGGCCCACAGCAATAACAACGTTTATATCCACAATTATTAAGTTTTTGATTTGATTTGATTTGATTTGAATTTATTTGTCAAGTTTCAGATATACATAGTGATAAAGAGCACATGGTATACATAAAGAAGAATTTCATTAAAGCTTGACAGGATGACCCATGAAAGCTCGAAAGCTTATTTACAATATGGTCCTAAAGAGAACAGAACAACTTGACTGCTGGTGACATGGCTGGTAAGTATTTAGCACTATGTACGTAATGAAACATAATTACAGGAGTTTAACAGCAACACATTAAAACGGGGAAAAAAAATCAACACAAAATCACGAAATAATACATATGATATCGATAAGTTAGAGAAAAGAATACTGATCTGTATGTCTAAAGCATATCATATCATTTTGTAAATTATGTCACTTGTTTCTTTTTTCTTAGGCTCAAGTGATAGGAACTCTTTAGTAGTCTTTTAAAGTTTGCAAAGTTTTCTACTGCTTTAATATTATTAGCAGATTATGGAGAGAATTCCAGTATTTGATTGCGTTATAATACTCAAGTAATCTTTGAGGAAAACAAGTCTTATAAAAAAAAAAAAATTACAATATCTCATAAACAAATATCTTGTCTCACTTGGTCTCATATTAACAAAGTTACCCATTCATGACAGAGGTCCAAATTTGTGGTTTGGCCTAATATCTTTTGATGCAGAGCCTTAAAAAAACCAAATACATGAGCAGAAAGAGCAAAAAATTCTACACAAACTGTGCCCATTTTGGTTGCGTCAATAGTCGTTGTTTGATGCTGAAATTTTTTAAAGGAAAATAAGTATTACAATCCTTAAATTGGCAATGTGATAGAAGTTTAAAATCACTGTTTTCTCCTGCAAATTGGCAACTTTTGACTTCTTATCATAATTTCTGTGAATTTATATTCATTTCAGATACATGACGTTTTATAGAAAAATGTAGCAATAAAATAGAAATGTTGTTGTTGCCAACTTGAAGCATAAAAGCTGATCAAATTAGGCTTTAAATAATTCCTGTCACGAATGGGTTGACTAAAGTTTTGATCGTCCTTGAATGTGATTTCCTTCAAATTTCTAAGATTATCACAAAAACAAAAACATTAGTCTTAAAAACATAGGCTAAACTGTCTGAAAACTATGTATTCAGAAATATTTTCTTCTTGTTTCAGTTGAAATCATTAAGGAACAAATTCAAGATTAGTTTAAGAACTTGAAACTTCATAAATGAAGAACTTCTCTTTGAGCATAAGGGATTTATTAATGAAAATATATTACTGGCAAGTATCATGCGTGATAACAAGAAATTGATGACGTTCTTATCACGCAAATTGCCCATTGTTCTCGTATAGATCATACTTGATTCTCTTGTAAAGCTTTATCCGTCTCCTATAAAGAGAGAGATTAAAATTTTCTGAGAGGGTCACGAAGATTCTGTCGTGATATTAGGATTTTTCCATTTATCCTCCATGTTGGTGTTACCCTTGAAGCATAAAAGCTGATCAAATTAGGCTTTAAATAATTCCTGTCACGAAAGGGTTAACTAAAGTTTTGATCCTCCTTGAATGTGATTTCCTTCAAGTTTCTAAGATTATCACAAAAACAAAAACATTAGTCTTAAAAACATAGGCTAAACTGTCTGAAAACTATATATTCAGAAATATTTTCTTCTTGTTTAAGGTTTGAAATCATTAAGGGAACGAATTCAAGATTAGTTTAAGAAACTTTGAAACTTCATAAATGAGGAACTTCTCTTTGAGCATAAGGGGTTTTATTAATGAAAATATATTACTGGCAAGTATCATGCGTGATAACAAGAATTGATGAAGTTCTTATCACGCAACATGCCCATTGTTCCTCGTATAGATCATACTTAATTCTCTTGTAAAGCTTTATCCGTCTCCTATAAAGAGAGAGATTAAAATTTTCTGAGAGGTCACGAAGATATTCTGTCGTGATATTAGGATTTATCCATTTATCCTCCATGTTGCAACACAAACTGTCGCCGCTCCACAGATTGTCGCCGGCGTCAATCTGTGCTGCTTGTGCAGTGTCCCATTTTTCTCCTCCCCGCTGGCGAATACATGCAATGAATTTAAAACCTAACTGCACAGATTGTCGCCAGTTCCGAGTTCGAAGTCGATTGGACTACGATCTGTGGCGTACATGCAAAGCCATGGGGGATTAATATATTTTAAGGAAGAAAATGACCACAAACAGTGGTGTGTCCTGACAAAGCGTGTTGGGGTGGGGTAAGGGCAAACAATAACCTCTCCTCTCTCTCTCTCTCTCTCTCTCTCCCTCTCTTAAAGTCTCTTTCTCTTATTGCCATTTCACACTCGTCAGGGCGGGTCAGGGGTGGGGTGGGGATTAGGTCCTACTATGCTTCAAAATACGTAGAAATGACCAGGCATATTAGTTAAAATCGGGCATGTCGGCTCAATTGGTAGAGCGCCCGCCTCATGAATGGGAGGATCCCGGGTCGAGTCATACCAAAGACTTTTTTTAAATGGGACCTTCTGCTTTCTACGCGAATTAAGGGTGCCGATTTGTGTTCGTGGTTGGGGGGGGGGTGACAGATGCCATATCCTTGGCGAGAAAGCGAAACGACCGAGCGGGGAAAGGGTGTGGGGTTCAAACGTGAATGATCGACTCAGCGATAGATAGGGTCGCCTTTATATCTGAATGGTACAGGGCAACCTCGCTGCCAACTATTTTAGCATCTCGCTTGTCCAACTGCTTACTTACAAACCATTCTGTTTCTGTACATAACGAGCGAGCGAAGCGTGCGAGGAAAAAAACGATAAAACATTACTTTTTTCAAAATACAGGATAGGACTGTGTACGAGATATGATTTATGTCCAGTTATATATTCTCAGAAATATAATTTGACTCTTCTCAGGGGCATTAACATGCATGTTTCAACGTAGATAATGGCCATGATCAGCCTCAGACCGGTCTCAAAAGCTACACTGTTTTGCCCTATGCCTATATTCCCACATAATTATTGCCCACGTTGCAATCAAAAAATTCATTTTTAGGTATCATGTGTATGGCGACAATCTGTGGTGCCACAGTAGTGCACAGATGGACGCCGGCGACCCGGTTTGTTTTTGTTTGTTTTTACTGTTAAAATGATCCCACATTGTTATCGAAATTCTGAAAATGTTTTTATCATGCAAGAAGGTAAAATAAATAGATAAATCCTAATATCACGACAGAAAATGTTTTTGACCTTTCAGTAAATCTTTTAGCTCTCTAGTTAGTGTCAGAAAAGTAATTAATCAAACAGTTCTCAAATATGCCATGACATCTATATCAAGCATTACAATAAGTAAAGGAAGTGAAGATATTATGTTCTTTGCGAAGGGCATTTCATCACAAGTCACGAGTGTAGTCGGATTAAATACAAACAGGCAAATATTATTGATTTGACAGTTTCTCGTCCTATCTTTTGCCGTTGTCAATTGTTTGGCCAAGAAATGAAAAGTATAGGAGCAAGTATCATTTTTTCCCTTTTTTAACCCTCTGCAACGCATATACAAATTCAATAGTTTTATGAAAATTTGTATTAGAAATTGCCCCTTGCGCTACCTCGTATCATTTATTCTGGAAATATTAGTATCAGCTATTAAACACGATATCCTCACTTTTCACTTCTAATAATCCGGAGCAGAAACTTTGGATCAACTTTATTTGGCCTTAAAAAAAAATAGTTGCACCAACGACAAACCAAAAATATGCGGACCCAAGCAAAAATAAGGGGGAAATGTCTACTTACGAAAAGCTTGCATCATGGTCACACGGTGTAGCAGGTTGTTCATAATTATGCGAATAAAACCGGTCAGTTTCCACC
Source organism: Echinometra lucunter (assembly GCA_029962745.1). Lineage (NCBI taxonomy): Eukaryota > Metazoa > Echinodermata > Echinoidea > Camarodonta > Echinometridae > Echinometra > Echinometra lucunter. The sequence goes on along the minus strand of CM057151.1, from coordinate 43,926,004 downwards.
GTATCAAACAGAACTTCTAATTCAAAATCGTTCAAGTAAAAATGCATTAATTCAGTCACGAGAACCCACTTTGATTGTGAATAAAATGAGCCTTGGTGTACCCCATCGTGGCATTAAATACTATCTCCATCGCAAGGTGATTAAGAAGGTATTGTAACATTTTTAAGCCGACCTAGAAGAAAAGGGTGAGATTGGTGATTAATGAGCTTGGTTGTAGACGGAGGTTTATTGACTCATCTTGCCAGGTGTTACTATGTTTGTTCTAAACGGTTTCAGTAGTCGTCTTACTACGTTCCCGCGTTACCAAGAAAGTGGCCATTTACACGTCTGTAAATGACCTCAACTTGACACTGAATGCTTGGATCATGACACAAAGACATCCAAACGGTTAAACCCCGTGCGCTAAAATCAGTGATTGGTCAAGAGTATTCGTTAAAAAGATGAAAGATGAATTCAGATCTGACAGGGCTCCCTAGCGTCTTAAGTACTGTCAATGATTTCGAATCAAATTGATATCTTTGATTTAGATTTTTTTTCTTTAATATATATGACAGAGTCATCATTTCTGCTTGATTATAGTCACATTTTTCAATTTTAATCTCATTATAAAATGTTTCAAACGTTTTAGTACGATTCGCTTTAACATATCCAACATACTTATTTCAAGAGAAGGTACGATTTGGAACTTAATATATCCAGCGCCGCGGGGTCGAAGAACTATTCTCAATGTCATTGGACTACTGCGTTAATCAATATTAATAACCATCCCTAATTGAATACCAATATCAATTATTTACACATCTTCTGCTCTCAAAATAAAATGGTTTACTCATGATTGTCAGATTGCCTGAACAAACTACGGTGACTAATTTATCATGTTGGGTGATACCAGTTGCACCGTGCAGCTGCATGTCGAGATCATATCGTATTCTGCTAAAATAAAGTAACTCGTGACGATAATGCGATTTTGATTAGCTTCAAAGATCCCGAATTTAAAAGGAAACATTGAAAGAAAAAAAAAAAGACACAGACATGCTGCTACACATCTACTCATACATCCTCAATATAAATAAGTTCACTGGGTTTAGTTAAATATTTGACAAGTTTGACTGACATCATACAACTATATTTTTAGGCTTGTAGCAGTTGTAGAAGTACTTGTACTTGTAGTATCAGGGGTGACAAAGCGTGCTACCGAGGAGGGGGGGGGGCAAGAAGGAAATACATATATTCGGCTTTCAGACTTTATCACCCTCTTTTCCATGTAATGTACTATTAAGGATCATTTTGACATCTTTTTTTGGGGGGGGTGTTTTGTTTTGTTTTGTTTAAGTTTTAAATCTTGAGGGCCTGAAGTTTTACATTCTTCACTTGACTAAACGATAATAAAACAATATTACTAAAATTCACTTTAGAGCTTTTCTATATAGTAACTTCATTTTCATACGTTAACCTTATTGTCGTTCCTTACCATTGATAAAACCTATGGATACAACTAAAACTGCTTTTCACGTAGTCTGAATAATTACATGTCCACTTCCCAATTTGTCTCATACCCCGGTTGGGCAATTCTGTAGTTCACATCGGCGTAAATCCGTTTCAAGGAGTGGGGATGATCGAAATATTTTTTCCTAAATTTCTTGCTCACACGCAAAATCACACACCCCTCTCACCCGCCCCCATACATCCCCCTACACACACTATTTGTATTTATTTTGCAAGCGAGCGAGCCAAAAAGAGCCACTTCTTGCTATAAGAGAAGTCTTATTTGTGATCAAAACTAAAAATACACTATCGGCCTATAAAATATTTAAATGGTGTATTTGGTCACATCACTACAATTATATACTTCGCTGGTCCAAATGTTTGCTGTCCAAATCCACCCCGTTTCTAAATATTACGGGCGAGTGAAGCGAGCAAGGAAAAACACTCTCTTTCGATGATAATCATTTCGTCATCAAAATACACCACAGCCTATAACGTTTCTAAAATATATTCGGTCGCCCCCCTTGCATGCCCAATTTGTTTGCCTTCCCAATAATTCTCTATCTAGGTATTATGAACGAGGAAAAATATACAAAATACACTAGATGACTGATAAGTATACACCTCCCTGCAGAATTCGAGGATAGTCGGACACCTCGCTGCAAAAATATTATGATATTTGGGCATTCGCTGCTGGAATAAGAGTGATTGCTGATCGAAAACATCTTGGTTCTACCTTTCATGATCGAGCAAAAAAAAATTTTTTTTTAAATATTGTGAACAGGTTTAAGTGCATTGTTACTCCCTTTCGTGTTTTTAATAACGTACAATTTATCGGCATCTTCCGCTCACAAAGAGAGAGTATGATAGGCTCATGGCCACAGGCCGTTATGTCCTGAAAATTCTTCTATGTTAGGTCAATTTGTCGCTCGAATCCTTGCAGTTATATAAATATCATTTTATGATTTTAAGAATTTAGCATAGATATTGGATAGAGAGTCGAGATGCAAACCTATTTCCTTTAAGAATTTAATGTAACTGGTATTCGTTAAGATAGTGAAATGCGAGCAAGTGAACCGAGCGAGCGCTTTCAGGTATTTCCTTCATTTTCATCCCTCATTTTCCTTTCTCTTTCCCTCTCTTTTACAATATCGTTTCTTCATTAAAAAGTGGGGGTACAGGGGCGGCGGAGCGTCTTTCAAAGTGGGGAAGGGCATCAGCGAAAAGGAGAAGGGGGAAGGGCAGTTACAAAAGCTGAACACAGGAAGGAAAATACACCCTTACATTCTATTCAACACAATTTTAAGGGGTGTTTTTAACATAGTATCTTTATCTTTACATGATAATAACTGCTTTGCAGTTGTTTAGTCTGCTCTGATTACTCATTTTGTGCGCGAGCGAAGCAAGTGAGCAAAAATGATAAGTATTTTTGCTGAAGGCCATATTATATGCAGTATTTATAGTGACCAATAATGATAAAAGCAAAAGCAAATTCATTTCATGGGTGTTCCAGAATTATCATTATTTTCTTCCATTCATTCTATACTCTGTTGTTTCCTATATAAGTGACCAAGCTCTGTTTTCAATGCAATTGTGAGATTTCATAGCGACCGCTTATAATATATTATAGAAAATATTCAAATTGAATGGGGTTTTAAGCGCCATCAGGAATATATAGAACAGATAAGACTTTATGGTTAAAACACACCGAGCAACACACTTGAAGGGCCTTGCGTGAGATATAATAAGTAAGTGCGAGCTCGCGTAGCAAGCGAGCTGTGGAAAGGAAAAGTAGAAAACCATTATCCTTATTGCTTCAATTTAGGGGCACCATTCCTTCCTATAAAGTTGTGGGAGGCGTTGTGCCCTTCCTGTCTCCGGGCCCCTGCTCCACTGCCTCACACTGTAAAGCCTCTCTGATTCTTCGGAGCTATACCGAATAATTGGTAAATGGCTCTTTTGAGGACTAGGGAGCTTATCTCGGGTGAAAAGGAAAATTTAAAAGAAGAATAAACAGCTCAAGAGAAAAAAGAGGCGTTTATCAGACCAAAAAAGCGGAATGTATCAGATTTGAAGGGGGCACTTATTAGAAGGAGAAGTGCACTACTTCAACGAAAGAGGTACTGAAAATGGGCACTTATCATAATCAAACTGGACACTCAGTGAAAAGAGACACAGATTCGTTTGGGGCATTAGATGAGGAGAGATGGCATTTACTAGAAAGGAAAGGGGGCAAATGGGCATGTATCGATTTCTAAAAAAGGGCACTTGCCCGAATGGAAAAGGGACACTACATAACATGGGCGCTTATTGTACGTATTTCACATTAACAGATGGAGAAATTGGACATACTAGAAAGGAAAATGGGCACTTATCAGAAGTAAATAAAGTCATGTATCACATTTCAAATGGGGAACCTATTCGAAGCGAAAAGGGCCACTCTGCAGAAAAAGAATTGCACTATGAGAAACGAAAAGAGGCAATCAAAGGGGGCAATAATCACATTTCAAAAGGGATATTCATTTGAAGTGTAAAAGGAGCATTTCTCAGAAGGAAAAAGGCCGCTATTAAAAAGAAAAAGGGGCACTAATCAGGCATAAAAAAGGCGACACTTCAGGGTTTTTAAGAAAGGTGACTTTTCTGAGAACGAAAAGGAGCACTTATTAGAAGGCAAAAGGGCTCTTATTAACAAAGAAAATGGGCCCTTCTAACATAAAAGGGGCACTTTTGGGTGTTTCGAAAAGTGGAGGCACTGTGCCCCCCTGCCCCCGAGCGCCGCCCCGGGGGGGGGGGGGGGGTATTTGTACAAGCCATCCCCCCTCTCGAAAAAGTGGGAGTATATAAACCCCAACCCCCCCCCCCCCGGGATTTACGCCAGTGGTAGTTTAATTCGTATTTTGCCAAATGCCTGTTCTATCCATTATCAAAGTAGTCAGATATCCTTTCAGAATCACAAAAAAAAAAAGGAAGTGGACAGACGGCCAAATATAACTTGATGCACTAAATTCCAAGCAGCTAAATAATAGTAAGACGAGATGGGAATTAAACAAACTGAAGAGTAAACCACATTAACAGACTAATTAGGTCGAGGTACGATAATACAGGATCAGGAGGAAATTAGATATTTTCAGCTCGTAGAGCAATAACAATACAGCTTGGGTCTAAAATTATATCTATTTCCTCTATCGTATTAAACAGAAGGCCAAAATTAGGAGTAGTGGAAACATAAATGAGTTTGCTAAGGAGCATGAATTGCTCATGCCGAAATAGTTGTTTTTCTTCATTATTCCTACGTCATGTTGGGCTTGATGTGTTCACTAACAGATTTGAGATCAGCTGATTCTATAGCAACGGAGCAATGCTCGTTTTCATTCTGGGCATGCGTGAAAACACATGGAAGAACAAAAAAAAAAAAAATTGCTGCTTGTATCGCCTGCATGCGAGCTTTCAAGGCTGTGTAATTATAACGATGAGGTATTTGAGGATTTTGATTTAGGATTATTGAATAGTTATCATAGTTTTAGTGCATCGGCATCAACTTTCATTTTCATCAGAAAGTTTTCCCGTTCCCACATACATGTTAAAAGGAGTTTATACTTTAAAAGATGGATATCCTTTTCCCAATTATGTAGTTTGCCCGCCAATCATGGAGATGGATGGACGTTCTTTCTGATTATAATATTTGCTGTTCACCATTGATTTATTTTCATGCCCATCGTCGTATCTACGGATCTACGGGGTGGACAAAAGTACCCCCTCAAAAAAAAAAAAGATAAATAAAAGTAAATAAATGAATAAATAATCAAATAAATAAATAAATAAATAAATAAATAAATGAAAAATTAAAATCAAAATTAAAATGAAAAAGTGAAATAAAACCTTTAAAATTTAAAAAAGGAGAAACAGAGAAAGAAGGGAATCAAAAGCAGGAAAGCTACATGAAAACTTATACGACCCCTTTCACATCCGCCCATCCCTAGATCGGTGTGTTTCTCAAACTCCATCCATCTAGTAATGCAAGTGCCCCGACACCCAACGACATCGATGCCCCCTCCATGGTTTCACTGATGCTATGCCAGAACTCATGCCAGTCACATTTGCACTCATTAATTCATAGGCAAGAACATACATTCTTACACGAATGCAGATTGTTTACTGCAGTTAATATATGTAGAAACTAAATTCATCTGTTGCCAATATTTATCAATTAGCATTCTAAGATTTTAGATTTGGTTCTTCTATTGATGTGGTTTTCTGTTGCGGCTATTTATTTCTCAGTGTTGATAGCACCATGCCTCAAGTTTAATTAAGTCTTTACTTCCAATTTAAAAAAAAAAATGATTTTCCCACTATCAGGTATGAGAAAGAGTGGTTGCATCAGTCAAACATGTCCTTCATTTGGCATTAAAGAGATTTCAAAAATTTTAAGATGAAATTTAAGATTCAACCAAATACAATTCTGACAGTTGCTCTTAGATACTGCAGGTTTTGAAATAAGCATCAAATTTGAGATCATGAATCATTTTTACGAATAGAAATGACAAACAGACTTTGATGTGCATAGGCATACATGAGAAAATATCGTTTTCTCATTGTGTCAGGAATAAATACGAATAATCATATTAACAGTATTTATACAACTCACTCCTAGATCCTCACCAAATGATTAGTTACACACAGGGACATCCTAGCTACATTCAAAACAAAATTTAAAAAAAACTTCAAAATACCACATTTGTTCATTTGTTGATTTATAATATATTCTCATTTTCCAGAATTATCATTTACAATAATGTACACGTCATTTAATACAGGGGGGGGGGGGGGGGAAATACAGTGAGACAAGAAGATAATCATAAGTAATTTTCAGTGTGAAAAACACACAAGAAAAGCACAATATGGCAGACTGAAAACTGATATAGTGTAAACTTGCATGAAATCATATTGTAGGCATCTAGGAGATAAGACACTGAATATTTCCATTTGTGAAACATTCACATGAAAAACAGCACAAACACATGTGCAGTTCCTTCTACTCTGGATATATATATATATATATATATACACCATTTCAAAATGTTATCTTTATTCTTAGCATTTAATAATAAATATGTAAATCTGTTTTTAAAATTCTATACAGGAAGGATTTTGAAAGTCCTCTGCAATTTTTTAATTCTTTTGACTAAAATGGACAGTTGTAAGATCTTACTATACATGTATATTCTTACAAAGTTCACATTTTGTATTTTTGATGTTATGGGTCTGATACACAACACTTCAAACTTTCTCAAGCTCCTGAACAGCACAAATCTGTTGAACACAACAAAATATTTATGTATCAAATGAGCATACAGCACAAAATAAAGATCATTTTAGTTTCATATGATTTCTTTCATTCCACGAGAATACACTTTACTGACATGACTGCCAGCTCCAATACAAAATAAAATAAGATTTTTCTTTAGAATAAAACACAGTAAGTTGGCAATATCTCCACAAATACATATAATGTTTTCATGATACATCCATACTGTGTCTTTTTTCATATGTATATGTATATGTATATGCCAAAACTAGTGATGTATAATATAGCATGTCATGAAGCATTTTTATAACATCTGATACATTTATGACAGATTGCTGCAATATTCATTGAATTAATGTTAGCATCAGCAAAATTTGTTAGCCAACTTTACCCAACTTTTTGACAAAAGATATAGTATAACATATTCAAATATAACATGGTCAGTTTTGTTCTTCAGAAGTTGGAAAGTCATCTCGATAACTTTCCAATGTATGATGAATAAATCATTTGGCCCTTTGAACATTGACTGCTATCATTCCATACCTAGATTTAAATATCCACAAAATATTCAGACATTTTCAGAAGCTCCTAAAATCACTACATGAAATCTTTTCATTGACTTCCAAGGTATATCATAGCAGAATTTCTTACACAATGGTAGATCGTGGGCAGATGGACGGATATCCTGAAAAAAACAAAGTCTTTGCTATCATCTTCAGCAATGAGCAATAACCACTAAAACTATGTATATAACATGTCATGCTTCAAGATGACAAGAAATACTCTTTCCTTTCCAAAGTTGCTGTTCTGAAGTAGTGGAACATCTTATACTAACCTGACCCACGGACTTATCAGCAATAGAATACACAATGCAGAAATCTAGAATATTTCTTGAGAAACTGAATACAATGTTGAGACATGATGAAATGGTAAACCATATGCAGTAATCACTTAAGCCAATGGAAAGAAGTGTAGTGCACTCCATTTTGTATCTTATACAATACAGATCAGTATGCACTGCCGACTGGGGCTCCTGTTGCACATAGTTCCTAACAGATTGCCCCTATGCCCTAGTCTCATATCATTTAAATGTGACAACTTTTCCTGTGGCAGTTATGTGGCAATTATGAATTACCACACCATGTGTGAACTAGACTTCAGGACTGTCTTTCTGTTACAAACTGGGTAGACATTGTGGAAGTGATATATCAAATAGGCACCAATGGTTTACATCAGAGAAACCCACTATTTCTAAAAAATACATATATTACCGGTATGTGTATTAATGTATTCATCATTGGTGGAACATCCATTGGTACCATTCTTGAGTCTCTGCATCCAATCCAATTCTCAGCGGATGGCATCTAGTGTGGAGGTGTCTGGGCCATTTTGATAAACAACAGTTGTCTTTTTCTCTGTCTCATTCTCATCTTCACTCTCCTCAGAACTGAAAACAATAAGATTTCCAACAAAATACAGAAAGCAATAATGGTGATAGTAAAACTGATAGTAACATCAATAATAATGAAAAATACTTCTATGGCACTTTCTAGGCCGCAGTGTATCACTATCAGTAAAGGTCTTAATTGCTTTTGTACACTAAAAGTTCCCAGAAATTACTCCAATTAGACATAACACAAAGTGTTACAGTAAATTTAAGTATTTTAAAACATGTAAAATAGGTAATGAATAAATCTTTCAGTTTGTTATCATAAGGAATGGTGATAATGAATAGAAATAGAGATAGAACACACCTGTCACTTTCAGAAGATTCTTCTTCGTCACTGTCCTCGTCTGAATCATCCTCCTCCTCATCATCATCGTCATCATCATCATCCTCTTCACCGCTCTCATCTTCACTGCTGCTTCCATATAGCTGCCGATGCCATACTACATAAAGGGAAATACACCACAGGGATTGTTATATTCAAAGACCTTCATACGTCCACATTCATTTACTGAACCATTTATGACCATTTCGCAAATGTCGAATGGGTAAAATGGATTTATTGACAGAAAAGGAATGTAATATTGAAAGTAAAGTGATTAATAAAAATGATGATTCAAATTTTGGGGAAAAAATCAGTCCTGAATCTAAAAACATGTCCATTGTTTAATTTTACCTTGACCCACACCAACCAAAATCCCTAAGCTGATAATCAGCTTCAAAAGAGTTAAATAATAATCTAAAGCAACAGACACTTCTTTACAAAAAAAAACAAACCCTGAACCATCAAACATTAACAAAGAGATAACATGACAGCTGCATGATCACAGTTTTCAAGTTTTATCAGTAGCCTTTCTTCATTAAAGGCATTGGCTAACTTTGTGAGTAGCTGATTTAAAAAATTCTCAAACTAAGATGAAACATGTGTATGAGTACTTGTATTTGTACTCAAAAACCCTGAAACCAACCATAATTTGGAATGAAAAAGTGTAAGTTAGACGCAAACAGTGATTTTATTATCCTTCGTCTCACGAGACAATCACTAAGAGGACCACTTTGCTTGAATTTGAAAATGCCGTTATGTGCCTCCCGCCGCGTGATACGCCAATACACACAGTACGGTAAGGTGAGTCATACGCGCATGCGCACTCCTTATGTCTATTCTGTGCAACTGACCCTCGTATATTTTTCAGACATTGGTTCACATTTTTGATATTTAAAAATACTTCCTGTGGATATTATACTTTGAAACTTTCAGACTGATATTTTTACACTATAACCCTTATGTTTATCCCATTTTCAAGTAACAAAACAATAATTTTTTAAATCATAACAATGTTAGCCAATACCTTTAAATACCATAATATATAAACTATTATTTCAAAAAGTCCAACCCACTCTTTTTCAGCATCTCCTCAATAAGAGGCTTGAACTGTAGGCACTCTGGATTATCAGGCTCATATATCAGAACTGAAAGAGAGAAAAGGGTAAGAAAATTCACATAACTCGAGACTTTATTACATGTATATATTACAATTTCACCAAATTATACTACTGTTATATTACTATCATTGTTTGGAAAAAAAAAAAAGTAGGCAAACACCTTAGAGAAAAGAAAAAAAATAATTCAGCAATACAATGAACAAAGTACATTACCTCTCCTCTAAAATCTCTCCTCTCCTCTAAAAGAATAAATATTTCAAGTACATGTATCTTTATATTTAAGTTTTAAATTCATGCAGCATATCCTTACTTTAACATTACATTTTAGATCATCTTAAGTCCGGGGGGGGGGGGGGGGTGGAGGGGGTGTTCTATTTTCACTTACTCATTTTACACAACTTGTCTGCAGTTTCATAGTCTTCATCCATCACAGAATCTAAAAACTGGAGAGAAAATAAATTCTAATCAGTTCACTGCCTGTTTATTGAGATCCTGAGTGCCAAAGGATTACCAGCAGAACTATAAACATAAGAATCTAAGATATTTTCAAAATAGATCATGGCACATACAAGTGCATATACCTTCCTGAAAGCATAGATTACTGTGAAACCACAAACTTTTAAGACAATTTCACAAATTTGAAGATAACAATTTTCTTTTTTTTTTTAATGTACAAATTACAACAACAAAAAATCAATGGTGTGGCAGCTGTTATTTAGTTATTTTCAGCATGAACTTTTTGCAACTCTCGACCACTCATGAAATTGCAAAAAAAATGAGTCAATTATTTTGCTGCATAAAAACTTCTGCTGGTGTGAACCAACCACTTACTTTACAGTTCATGCATGCAAAAGTCTCTTGTTTAAAGGTTCTCTATTGAAGGAAATATATCTTAGCCTGGGCTCAACGCAAACTTTTTACAGGGGGTCTGGATTGAAATCCAGGCTCTGAATGTAATGAGCCCTGAATTAAGATTGTTCAAGTTTAGGGATCTGGACCTATATCTGGAGGGTGCATGTGTCCCAACTGCCTGTTATGTCAAGTCCTGACTTAGTCCAATGAATACAGGAAGTGGGTGGCTCCTTTATTAAACCCATGGAAATCAGAGATTTCAGTTGTCAACAGGTTAATTGCAAACTTACTTCTCCCATGAGTTCGATTGGAGCAGTCGGTCCTTCTTCCTCATCCTCCTCCTCCTCCTCATCCTCATCATCATCATCATCATCATCTTTTTTACTCTTACTTTTGTCAGGTTGATCATCCTTACTGTCTTCAAGGAAAGGTGGAGGTTGTGCAGAGGCTCCCTTACTCGTACTAGGTTCCTCAGCTATAAAAAATGTGAGAGCAGAATGCAATGAGATGTATTATCATAACCAATATCAATAAATCAGTCATAGACCAGTCACCTGTTGACAAATGTTTCAAATTGTGAATGTGTTCTCTAAGAAGCCTTATTGTAACAAGCTTTTCTATGCATGGAATTGTTTACATTGAGATTTACTCATGGAATCTTGCACATAATGAGTGCTGCTATATGAAGCAAGTCTAAGGCAAGCTATTAGGTCCTGCAGAGCAACAGAAGTGGGTAAAACTTACATCATAAATATCATTAACTAGTCTGATTTCTTAAATAGCTATAGAAAATTCAAACTTCATCACTCTGACACCCACAACACTAAATGAGAACATAAAGTTACAACGAACTGAATGAAACTGAGAATTTTCATCCAATAGGTGAATGAGTTATATTCTGTGTAAAGCTATGTAAGTCAGCACAAACAGAATTCTTCCCTATAGATGCACAACCATTCACTGATGATGCACCTTAGTTTGGATCTGTTATGGTAATTACAATATCTGTGTCTGTAATAAAAATATCATAAATAACAAGCCAATAGCAAGATTGTGTCTCGCCCACCGGTAACTAAATAACACGAAAGTTTCCCCAAGTACATCTCTAACCAAGTTTGATGTTACAAGAAAGTCTTGCAGGTAAACTTTAATGTTTGACCTAAAATGACCTTCAACCTTACCATGTGACCTGACGGCACAATAGTATGAATGTACCCCTAGTACAGCTATGACCCAAGTTTAGTTGAAAAGTTTTTTTGTCATAAGAGAGTCTTGCAGGTAAACTCTAATATTTGACCTCAAATGACCTTTGACCTCACCATATGACCTCCGACAGCACCACAACATGATGTTACCCCTAGTACCCAAGTTTGGTTGCCAATGGACCAACAGTTGTCAAGTTATGTGTCAAAAGAGAGTCTTGCAGGTAAACATACAATGTAAACGTTTGAAATACAAGTTCAGAAGCGTCACCTATGATTATCAGTTGAGCAATCAGATTCAACACTGGACAAGAAATGACAGAGGAAAAGCAAATTCAAGAATTTGAAAACATCTGTAACATATGACCTCCAATGACCTTTCACCTTATCATGTGAAGTCCAACAGAATGATAACATGCATTTCCCCTTAGTGATCTGCAACCCAAGTTTGACTGAAAAGTGTGACACGGTTGCAAAGTTTTGTGTCATAAGAGAGTCTTGCACGTAAACTTTAACCGTTCAACGTTTGACCTGTAATGACCTTTGACCTGACCATGTGACCTCTGACTGGACCATAACATGCAGGTCCCCTTAGTGCATCTACAACCCAAGTTTGATAGATAAGTGTCACACGGTTGCAGAGTTTTGTGTCATAAGAGAGTCTTGCACGTAAACTTTAATGTTTGACCTGAAATGACCTTTGACCTTACCATGTGACCTATGACTGGACCATAACATGCAGGTCCCCTTAGTGCATCGACAACCCAAGTTTGATAGATAAGTGTCACACGGTTGCAGAGTTTTGAGTCATAAGAGAGTCTTGCACGTAAACTTCAACGTTTGACCTGAAATGACCTTTGACCTTACCATGTGACCTCTGACTGGACCATAACATGCAGGTCCCCTCAGTGCATCTACAACCCAAGTTTGGTTGAAAAGTGAGTCACGGTTGCAAAGTTATGTGTGATAAGAGAGTCTTGCACGTCAACTATAACATTTGACCTGAAATGACCTTTGACCTTACCATGTGACCTCTGACTGGACAATAAGATGCAGGTCCCCTTAGTGCATCTACAACCCAAGTTTGATTGAACAGTGTCACACAGTTGCAGAGTTTTGTGTCATAAGAGAGTCTTGCACGTAAATTTTAACGTTTGACCTAAAATGACCTTTGACCTTACCATGTGACCTCTGACTAGAGCATAACATGCAGGTCCGCTTAGGGCATCTACAACCCAAGTTTGGTTGAAAAGTGAGTCACGGTTGCAGAGTTTTGTGTCATAAGAGAGTCTTGCACGTAAACTTTAACGTTTGACCTGAAATGACCTTTGACCTTACCATGTGACCTCTGACTAGAGCATAACATGCAGGTCCGCTTAGGGCATCTACAACCCAAGTTTGGTTGAAAAGTGAGTCACGGTTGCAGAGTTTTGTGTCACAAGAGAGTCTTGCACGTAAACTTTAACGTTTGACCTGAAATGACCTTTGACCTTACCATGTGACCTCTGACTGGACCATAACATGCAGGTCCCCTTAGTGCATCTACAACCCAAGTTTGGTTGAAAAGTGAGTCACGGTTGCCAAGTTATCTTTCATAACGTTTGTGACGGACGGACGGACGACGGACGGACGACGGACGGACGACGGACGGACGACATTTGGATCCCTTAGTCTCGCCTTCACCTCCGGTGGGCGAGACAAAAATTGAAGGAAACATGCATGATATTACAAACTGAATAACATTTTTTTGAAAATAAGACGTCTGAATATCAATGTCACCTGGATTCATTTCTGCTCGACTTCCTGTTGAAACATAGTAGGAATCAGAAATGGTGGAAGAGGGGTCTTTATTCTTTCCTAAAGATTCTGGAAGTATTAAGAGAGGTAATCTCTTTCAGTATCTAATTCATATCAATTAACAAGCTACATTCAGAAATAAACAGTAATTTAATGATATAATGTTGATGTGATTTCCTAATTTATCCTAGTAGATAAAATGTTGCTGCAAACAATTGTTCTTTCTCTCTCTCTCTCTCTCTCTAGTCTCTGAGAATACCATATCTATCAAATCTGACGATCATATTCCGTCCACAACTCTCTGTTTCTAGCCTTCCTCAGTGGTTCTATCCCTTTGTTTTTGCAGACTATCCACCCATAACACTCTTCTCTTTTCTCTTTCCTGTAACCTTTTCTGTCAATGCTAGATTCTCCGATCCTCCTTTTCCTGTAAAGTATCCCATAAATCTCATCTGTTGAATCCTTATCTCAAGGATCAACTTTCCTTTCACCTCAGCTCTTCTCAAAACTACCCAATGAACAAAATTTTATGCTATGTGGTCAATTTTCTGCACTGACTGTATTCATAGTCAATGGAATTATGAAAGAATAACTATGAAATTTTAACTCTAACCATAAACCCAACATAAAACCCAGTCATGAATGTACCCCTTACCTCTTTGACAAAAGTCTGGAGCAAACTTTTGCCTAAGCAAATACTGGATCACTGGCCAATAATGTATATACTTAAGAGTTTAAAAATAGCAACATCTACAGGGACTCTCTTAGCATGGTGGGCTGCATGCTGAACTGGCTACTACTTGACTATGCTTGCTGTTGACATCATCTATGCCATTTGAATATGTCATTTAAAAATCACAACAATGTTTTTCTGAATGTTTTAAATGTATATGTCTGCCTATTTAACATTCATACAACAAATTTCACCATGACTGAGCCTCTGCAAAATCCATTTCCAAAACCTAACCTCAGTGAGATCTCTCTTTCATATCTCTTACCTTTCCTCTTTGCTGCACTCCCTGATTTTCTCCTCTCTTCGTGCTGCTTAAGCTCCTTATCCTTCATACTCAACTGTTCCATTAGATACTTCAGCCTCTGCTCTGTACGTTCCTTCTCCGACAAAACAATAACCCCATCCCCGTTCCCTCCATCCACACCCACCCCTCTCACCCCTTCAGCATCATGAGATAATTCACCAGTGGCACCCAAAGTCTTGTTTTTGTCTTTATGTGTATGGGTAGTTCCATTTGTGAGAGGGGGTGTTAATCTGGCAATGTCTTCTGGCACAAAGTCCCAACTTTCATTCTTTGGAATTCCATGCCTGATAAGGAACAAAGGAAACACAAAATGAAAATGTTTACTATTGTCCAGTTAGAAGTAGCTCTTAAAGTTTCACATTAAAATTGAATATATGTCTTTGCGTAAAATCAATGTATAAGCAAAATCCAAGCAATGAGACTGTTAAAACAAAGAGAAATTTCTCTTGGTTTTCATATATTTTCTACACCTCATTCTAAACACATGTAACTCAAATCTGCCTTATTTATCTACAACTTCCATCTTTGGCTGGAATATTTCAGTCTCTTCTTTTGAAGCTTGGTGTTGTTTTGCATTTGTTTGTTTGGATTTCTTTTTCTTTTCTTTTTTTCTGGCTCCCCTCAGGACTATTGACAGATCACTAAATTCCAGCTTAAAATAAGCTGGAGAGTAGTTTCTAAAGTTCATTCTTCCAGATCCAATATCACCAACTAATGTAAAAGAGAAAATACCATATCTTCTCTGCTGAGAGGGAGAATGAAATTTAACTGTAACTTTGATAAAATGAGTAAAAGACAATTTGGCTATCCAAGATGATCAGGGTCCTGTTGCATAAAACCTATCATTAATGGTAATCCTGTCATCAATGGTGACTACCATGATAACGCTGCTCAACATCCAATCAAATTCAAGGTTTCCATGGAACTTTAAAGTTATCATCAATAGTAAATTTTATGCAAATGGGCCCTGATCTATCCAAAAAAGTCATGCATTTATTACACACTCACGATTCATAGTTTCTCTTGACAGTTGTCAAAGAGATCTGTTTGTGGATAGCACTGCCTGGTCTAGAATCTCCTTGAGTTGGTGAAGCAAGACCATCCAAGCTGTTGGCTCTGTTGAATCCTGTGTCGGAACTTTCCTGACCCTGCCGTGACCTTCGACCAGATGACCCTGCACTCTGTGTCTGACGAGGACTGTTTTCTGCAGAGCCTGACCGGCTGGATGGGCGATGACCCGTGCGACTGGATGTCCTTGATCCAGATCTGTCTTTGGCTGCTTCATCTGCAAGCACCCATGAGAGTGTAGTGAGCATTATTACATGTTCCATAATGTTTCTTGAATCATATCAAGCAAAATGAGTGAAATCATTCTTTACTCATTTATTTTCATTGCTCTCAATTTAAACTTTCATTTCAAACATGAAAAAAGTAGCATGTATTACTGAATGTTTCAGAATACTTAGTGTAATATATGCAGTGGTTAAAAAGGGGTGAAAATCAATTAATGATTTCATTTATCTTCTGACTTTCATTCCTATACTGTAGATATGTAATTCAATTACATATTCTATTCATATAGCAGAATCAAATTTTAGCTTTGTGTAAACCTCAGATAAATCTAGGGGGGAAAAAAATCACATCCATCTGTGAAACTTTGTAAATACTTGCTTGATCTCTCTGAACAATGAACAATATCATCAGTAAGGCACATGCATTTGCAAAGTTTTTGAATGAAAAAAAAAGAGAATAACTCTGCCATCAACATTGCAGATCTCCCTACATTTTGTGTGAAACACAGGGTTATTTCTTACCATCTGGTGGTAACACTTCTAGTTGGCTTCCTGACCTCTGGACAGGGGTCTGAAATTAATGAACAAATTACCAGAATATATTCTCTGAAATTTGTTACTGGAAAGCTTGACTAATGCTTTATACTTCTTATATAGCTCTTATAAATGGAAATTTGTGAATAAGCGACAAGACCATTCAAAGAAATGGGATAAAGAAAATATAAATGGGTATAACCAGGGAGGCAATAGGGTACTAGAAAAAAAAAAAAAAAAACATCTGAACATATTTCCAAGCAACTCACAGTCTCACACACAACTAACTTCTGTTTTCAACATTTTGGAATACATGTACATGAAGGCCATTTTTTACATTTTCAAAGTAACACTACAAATAAAAAAAAAAAATTTTTTAAATGCTTGCCATTTGATACCTCACTCATCATATAAGAAAAAAAAAAGGTTAGAATTATGATCCAAAGTATCATATATTTCATGGTATTCTAATTATTATTACTATTATTACTGTTATTATCATTATCATTGTTATCATTAACATTTTCCTTTTCGAGACCTTTAGTTTATTTTTAATCTTATCTCACCATGTTTCTTGATCGTCTTCCTGATGGAGGCCTATGAAAAGAAAAAAAAAGAAAAAAGAAGTTGGATAGGTTTATTTAGGTCAATATTTTGCAACATTCACAATAAGTATTTTGAAAAAGAATTCTACAATCTAGCATGTAGTGCAGAATTGATCTATGGAGTCACAGTCCAGGCCCCATAGGGAGCTTTTAACTTATTGATTAGGGAAGTAGGGAAGTGCATCGTCATTCACCAAAATATTAAAGGAGAATACATGGGGGAAAAGGAAAGTACCTCTTTAAACTTCTCTGAAAGCAAAATAATGAAATAATAAATAAGGGATGATCAGCTTTCCATATCCAAATTTTACTTCAAAATTCCTGCCAATCAAGCAAGCAAAAAGAAAAAAAAAGGGGGGGGGGTCATTTAACAGGTAAGTTTGGAAATTTACATCCTTTGAGGAAATCTACAGCCTTTGGAGGAATTTACTCCAGATGTTGGGACCCATTTCTCGATTTCACATAAATTCTGTAACTAGATCTCTCTTACATCTAAATACATTTCATTGCCAGTATGGCTGGTGTCCTCAAGCTATGCGAGTCCTTAAGAAACTACACACCCTACAAATACAATGTTCATTGTTCAATGCACAAAACTTCCAATGTGACTGAGAAACAAGAATATGTTTGAGGTTTGCCAAAAGAATCAGCAGATTTAATTCTTTTAGAAAATTTTGTAAAAGTCACAGCAGTCATTTCATACATCAACATTAACAATTCACAAATTACGCAGCAAAATCCGAGTTACCTTTGTCAATAAAAAGCTTCTGGACAACAACTTAAGAAAAGAGAATTACCTGG
This sequence comes from Echinometra lucunter, assembly GCA_029962745.1. Lineage (NCBI taxonomy): Eukaryota > Metazoa > Echinodermata > Echinoidea > Camarodonta > Echinometridae > Echinometra > Echinometra lucunter. Next base: position 43,908,204 of record CM057151.1, on the reverse strand, counting down.
GAAATTCTTATTCCAGTAGCATCCTACATAATATCGAGCACATAACTGTAGTCACGTATCCCAGGCAAAATATCAAAGTGAACTACTGCAGAAGGTTGTGCATGTACTTAAACTTGCAGTTAAAGCTTTCTCTATGTCTAAGCCTGCGAATGTATGTGGAGTACATGTTTGCTTATTGCATCTGGTGACAAGTGCACGTAGTCAACACATCAAATACGATAACCTTGCAATACAGAGGGGTTGGTAAAAAGACATGGTTGGCATAGACCATACTAACTTAACATCTTTCCTAAAAATGAATTTTTCCCAACAGTTACATCCAAACATCACATTTTTAAAGAACATATAAATTGCCTCACAATGCTTATGATCTAGGGTCCTAAAACTATGAAGGTCCAAAAGCTACACACCCTGCAAATACATGCAGTGTGATGTATTCAATGCACCAAACTTCCGATGTGACTGAGGAACAATGATATCATCAGATCATTCCACGAGTTAGGAAGTGGGGTGAAATTTGCGGCAATACTGAAAAAGTTCACAAATCACAACCCCTTCCTATTTTCATCAAGTTTAGGGTTAGGATTAGGGTTAGGACCCCGGGGGGGGGGGGGCACTCAGTATATAATGCGTGGTGGGTATGTGCCGCAGAGAAAATTTCCGTTCCAAAGCATAGCATTTTTATCTGATTGAGAAAAAGAACAAAAAAAAGCCGTTCCAAAGCATAGCACTTTCTTTTTATCGAGAAAAAAGAAGAAAGAAATCCGTTCCAAAGCTTCGCATGTTTTTCGTTACGCGGTTCCGGCCGCATTGATCCGCTACAATGAGCTGCATTTTTGGTGAAAAGCGGCCCGCAGAGCGCTGTCCGACCATCGCCTCTGCGCGAGTGCACCCGGCGCCCGTGCCGCTGGGCTAGCTGCATGCACGTATGCCCGTTCCATAGGGATACATACGCACTCACACACTAGGCGAACCGTTCCAAAGACCCCCGTTTTCACAAACATTTGTAGTTCCGAAGCCCGTTCCGAAGACCCTCCTTTTCACAATAAGCCCGTTCCAAAGCCCCCGTTTTTTGTCTCGCCCGCGGCACATACCTACCACTTTTGGGGTCGAGTACCCCCCCCCCCCCCCCCCCCCCCCCCCGGGGTTAGGACTAGGGTTAGGATTAGGATTAGGGTTGGAGGGGTGTGAACTTCTCAACTCCAGTACCAAATTTGCAGCAGTTTCAAAATCAAGATCTGCTTATGTGGGTAGCTTTAGGACCCCTTTGTTTCGCCAAACAAAATTTGACACTGGCATCGAGAGTATGTGCTCCTGTGGGCGGCCGGTCCCCTGTGACAACTCGGCAGTGAATAAATTTTTTTTTAAAAATAAGATTTTTGATATCATATCCCTTCAAAAATTACCTTGACAGTCTCAGGTAGGTTCTATTGCACCAAAAAACATACTCGGCCAAAGCAGTAAGCATAATGAATCTCACTCAACATCATGAAAAATCTACACCACCAGTCACTGACGAAAAAATGGCAGTTTCTTAACTTTTAAATTAAGAGACTATGACATACTTAAACCAATACTTAAGCTTTATTTGTTCAATTTGATTGTGTAATTTGATTTTCATTTAAGAGAATGAAGTCAAGGGTCCATATTTTGCTGCAGAAATTCTTATTTACACCACCACAGAGAAAGTTGCATGGGGTGGCCGCTCACCAGAGCCATTTTTCTAGGTGGGTCTGGTGAGCATCACGTTTGACAGATTTTATGGGTTTCTACAGAATATTATTACTTTTCATAAAGTACCGGTGTGTAACGTATGAAATTTGATATTAATTTTGTTTACTTAGTCATAAATATGGCGCTAAATGCTCGCCAAATGATAGGCCGCCGCCCACAGGGGTAGGGGCGGCCGCACACAGGACCCCTAGCACCGTTTTGAAAAATTGACACTACTGACCACGTAATTGGTCCTTGTACCTTTTACCTTGTGTCGATCACTTCTAAATGGTCCTGTAGGAACTATAACTGGAAGTATAACTTGGGGCTTGACGAGAGTGCTGTGTTGATTTTGGTTCTATTGTATTTGCATTAATTGCTGGGTTGCAGATTTGAATACTGCACTGGATTTAATGTCCACACTCTGCTGAGGTAGATCATTCCAGAGTTTTACAACTTCAGGGAAGAAGGATTCTGCAAACAGTGCTGATGAACACTGGAAGACGGTGAATTGTTTGTCATGTGTCCATCTACTTCTTGAGTTTTTACTCTGGAGATAATCTTGATGTGGAATATCCAGCTCTGCATGAATCATCTTATGGAGTGTAGGAAGTCGTTTGGTTAGGCGTCTACTCTCTATACTATCCCATTTCAGTGCTATGAGCATTTTGGTAACACTGGATCTGGGTGTGAAGTCGCCTAAGACAAACCTTGCTGCCCTTTGCTGCACTTTTTGCAGTAGATCCCTATTTTTCTTCACTCTTCCTGTGTACTTGGTCAATGAATTGACCTCGTCCTGAAAATGTGACAAGTCTGTACCAAAACTACATAGCATGCTTTCTATTGGTTACTCGACGACATGCTGTCGACCTACGAGTCTGATAAGCGTCAGTTTTCTTCTTAAAATTCACCATTTTCAGTTCATTCATCAGATAGGAAGCAGAAAGGGGAAAATTGAGAGCCTCAGGAACATTGCTGGTAAGTAAAATCAAAACTTTTCTTCTCTTTTATAGAAGATCTAAGGCAATGTATTTCGCATTCGTGTCAGGAATTTGTTTCGCTATTCAAAATGCCGTTTTGACCTACGGGTGATTTTTCTTGGTCCCAGGGTTCCACGCCAAACTGGCATATTCTAAGTGTGGTTGAACTATGGACTTGTACAGACTCTCTTTCACATTTCTTGAGCAGGAGTAGAAATTCCTTTAAAGGAAATTAAGCATCTTGGTTGCTTCAGTTACAGCATTGCTAGACTGCTTGTCCCATCTGAGATTGTTTTGAATGATAACTCCTAGATATTTGTTTTCTTCAACTTCCTCAAGGGGGGTTCCCATCATCTGGTAGTCAGTCTTTCCGGGGTTTCGTTTTCTGGAGCCTCTCATTACTTTACACTTGGAAGGGTTGAATTTCATGCCCACTTGCTTGACCATTCTGAGAGGCTGTTTAGGTCGGTTTGGAAGGAAACTTCATCTTCGGAGTTAACAATGGGTCTGTAGATAATACAGTCGTCGGCGAACAGCCTCGTTGTTGATGTAACGGACTGTACTATATCATTTATGAAGAGGATAAACAGGTGTGGGCCGAGAACGGTCCCTTGAGGAACTCCGCTCAATACAGGCATCCATGGAGATGTTCTCCCGTTCACTGCAACCCTCTGGACACGACCAGTTAGGAAGGCCTTAATCCATGCAAGTGTTTTACCTCGGATGCCGTAGAAACTTAGCTTTTGGAGTAGGCGTCTGTGTGGAACTACGTCAAATGCTCTGCTAAAGTCCAATATAGCCATATCTGTGGTTAGGTATTTGTTGCGGTTTGAAGATAGGTCGTGGTCAATAATTTTGATTTTGCCTTCTATTAATAATAAGCAAGTATTTGGACTCTGCGCTGATAGTATTGAACTGTGGGTGATTTCAAGTACGGTGTTGGAGGCTAGTGTTGGTGTTGTGAGAACACCAACACCAGCCTTAACACAGAACTTGAAATCAGGCTGGTGTTGGGATTGACCTCGCAAAATTTGACATATTTCCGGTAGTCAGTGTTGCTTGGTGGTGTCGAATGTCGTCTGCTGAACCGAGTATCACGGTTCGTGTTGACGATTTACACGTAATTTCCCCATTCACCAACACCAGCCCCTAGGGATTGGGAAATTCAAGATTTCAAGTACGGTGTTGGTGTTGGTGTTGTAATCATACATGTTATTGCTGCTTGTCCCTCGCGGAGCAGCGGCACTCTTTCCTACGGCCACTCGTGACATGTTGGTGGTTAAACCCATTTCGTAGTCAAAACAACTTGGAATAATCAAAACCATATATTTTTCTTGGAAGAGTGATAATTTTCCTCTTGGATTCTTCAAATGGTTAGGCAATTCGAATCCAATAAAATGTAGATTTATTAAAAATTCTGAGGGGAAATGATTTTATCGTCGAGATTTTTCGCTATAGTGTATGACGTCACTCGGTGTTGAGCTATCAATAAGGTGATCGGATCAGATCGGTATCGTCCCTCTAAAATGACCGTCGGTGTTTGAGCTCGGTTCAGCAGCCTTTCCACGCTCTCAACACCAACACCGCACACCGAACTTGAAATCACCCTATGTGCAAGTCTTTGATTGACAGTCCTAATATAATCAGCAAATTCCCTTAGTTTAAGCGGCGGCACACCAGAGCCTTTACTCGATATCAATTTGAAAGTTGTGTATGATCTAACAGCTTAAAAGTTTATGGCCTTAGTCCATACTTACATTCTTTTAATCATAATTTCACAGCAAATGAGACAAGAGAGTTCGATCATTACATCCACAGAAAAAAAAATTGACAATCTTGATTTGACAGAAATACAAAATATAGATCCACTGATTAAAAATTATTACAGATATTAGCATCTTCCCCCAGCTCAATCATTATATTACGATCAATGACAAGAGTAGACTGCGTGCTAGCTGTGCCTGTGCTGATTACAATTGTGCAGTGGCCGAGGACCCGAGGCAAGAAAGCTTAGCTCACCTGGATGCGGATGGGCTAATCACGGTAGAAATACCGCCAGCTCCCCGCTCGAGGACCACCATTGAATTCGGAGTGGTACTGCCATCTCTACTCTCCATTTCGGCTCAAGTTCGAAGATGTTCACACTTAACAATCATTTCAAAATGTTCTTCGATAAATGTATAATCTACTGCTTATCTATAATTTGTTATTTTATTTTGAGACTTTGAGTAATCAATGACCAAATTTGGTTCTTCAACAGCCAAAAAATTGTTTACAGTCGCGTAGCTACTGTTCTCAATGTATGGTATCTCACAGCTGGCGAAAAAAAAGGAAAAGGAAAAGTTTGCTCTATTGGGTTTATTCTGACAAAGATTATGGAGAGGGGAGTAAAAAAATGCACTGAGTGTATTTGGAGAAGAAAATGTACAAAACGATTTGAAATAACATCTATGAATTATTCTTTCCCTGTATGTGGTGTATGTTTTGCACTTCATCCTGAGAGCTACATGTTTAATTGTCAATTTGATTAAAACTTGGAATTAAAAGCAAGTTCGAACATATGTTGATCATTAAGTACCCATTAGCTATCATTTTGGTTGCTTTGAAAAATAGCATGCTTTATGAGCTTAGAATTTCATTTATGTAAGACACAGTGAGATAGCAATGATCCTGTAAAGAAGTATGACTATAAAAAAATCATTTGGCCAAGTTAAAAGGGAGAACTCGTTATGCCCTATTATATGTATGTACTAAACATTTTTTGTTGTTAAATATGTAGTCGACTATATTATTCTTTGTTACAGAGTTCTTTAAAACATTCAAAGGACTTAACCTGTAGACCACAGAATTTTTTGATTGCTGTATACTTAATACAGGGATCACCAGGCTCCTGTAGGCAAGGGGTTAACCCATATTTCAAAATAAAAAATTACACGAACTTTCAAAAGGTAAGCACTATATAGGCACCAATCCTGCAGACGCAAGCTCATAAATATTCTTAAATATTCATAGGATTAGGATTAGGATTAGGATTAGGGTTAGGATTAGGGTTAGGGTTAGGGTTAGGGTTAGGGTTATGGTTAGGATTAGGGTTAGGATTAGGGTTAGGGTTTCAACTTGCGTCTGCAGGATTGGTACCTATATAGTGCTTACCCTTTCAAAAGGTAGAAGTTGAGATAGGTCTATGCATCTTCAAACTACCTCCACTTTCATTATAACTTTCCCACTACTTATCTTTTTTTCACTCTCTCTCTCTCAAATATCCAAACAAATATACACACAAAATTATATTTCACACAGGGCCATACTCAGAAATTTTTTCCGGGGGGGGGGGGGGGGGGGGGGGGGCAAGAATACGTAAAATGTTTGAAGAAGCACGAAAGCGAGGGAGCGAAGCGAGTGAGCTGATCATGAGGGCGCTTCCGCATATTTAAAATGGAAATTGAAGGATCTGGTGCACACTTTGGGTGGAATTCTGAAAAATTTTAAGTAGAAAAATGCAAGTCTTGGGGGCAACTGCCTCTCCCCGTGTATGGCCATGATTTCACACAAGGTAAACTGAGTCATTACAATTTGCATTACACACCAATTCCTTGGAGTTTCCAGCTGAAAGTGGAATTTAATGCATCATAATTCATAACAATAATAAGCATGCAAAAGTAACTGACAACAATGTCATCGTCCTCAACATTATTTCAAGCATATACGAGACTTCAGCTACTACATGGTTGATGCTTCTTTTCCCTCTAAATGTTACACATTAGTGATAGATACAATGCACAAAGACTTTTTTTCTTCTTCTTCATCTTCTTACAAGAAATCACAGGTAGATAGAAAGGAAATACATGCATCATGAAACATGGTTTCATCTTTTTTTTCTCATGAAATAAAATTATATAAAATACAAGGGTAAAAATGTAACAGTGAACTGCAAGTACACTCAAACCTATCTATAGCATCCATCGAACGGAAACAGGAAAAGTGGCTGCTATGACAGGCAGCCATTTTGAAATCTTACACACTCACAATTACATTAAAAGTCCAAAAGTAGATTGTAAACATTGTAGACTTAAAAACCATAGAAGCAAAGTTTTACATCACTGCTGTCCAATGACAAAAGGAAGTAACTTTGATTTTTTTCAAAATTGACTTTTTCTTGATTTGGCTACTTTTTTGTACGTATGGTTGGACGTACTACTCATCGACCGCCTTTAATTGGTTACGTCATATCTCAGAAATTATTCGTTGGTTTTCCTTTAATTTCGTCTCACTTGTGCAGAAAATGCAGCAGATTTACATCTCATGTTCAGATTGTTGACTCATGCGATATGAACGGAAATCTCGGCGACAAACGCATGTGATGTTTTTCACTCGGCGCCTGTGTGAGCTCATTATTTAAACCGACCGCCCGTCCTCTGCATTGATTAAGCACGTATTTATCATTTTCATTATCAAAGTTTTTTTGAAAATTATTAAATTCTGTTATTTCATCCCAATTTCTCTTGGTCTTTGGTTACGATAGACTGTTTGATTACTGTGGGGTATTGCGCCAAGTTCCACACATACTTTTTTATTTCATGCGCAGGAAAGCATTGCGCGAAAGGTGGTCAGTTTAAAAAAAGGTGGTCGATGAGCAGTACAGCTACCATACATGATAAAGAAGAAATTGAGGTCACGTGACCCCCAATACAGAAATATCAAAAGGAAGCAATACCACAGATTTCCCCATAAAACAGTGACATATTTTCTTCATTTACTCGGAAATTCCTTAAACACTGCAGGGTTGATTTCTTTTGTCATTTGACGACAGATCACACTTTGCCTTTAGCACCAATAACATATTTTCTTCTTTGCTTTCTGGTGCTGAGCTCTGTGCTTTTTGCCTCAATTCTGATTTTACGTAGCAAGATCAATGAATGTCCTTGATAGACGGCCCTTCTGGAAAATTTGTCAGACTTCTTATCGTATATCTGTACAATGCATAATATTCTAGAAGGTAATCTTCTGCATTCAATATGTGCTGAGATAACATGGACTTATGATATTATGTGTTCAATTGCACATAAAATTCAGTACATTAAATTTTAGTCAACATGAGTGAGGGCAAAATTTTTAGTAAAACTAAAACAAAGAATGTCTGCTTCAGGTAGGCAAACACTTTCTTCATACAAGTTAAAATGAATATAGCTAACATTTTTAAAGGGTAAATTTAAAACTAGAACACGTATAAACTTACAAACGGAAAATATGTACATATATCTCTCCATCAGCATATTCAATTTCAACAAATAAATACTGCATCCTCACACAACTATTTACAATGCACTCACATACAAGCAAAGTTTGAAAATATGCATTTATGTCAGACTATCAAGTTGTATATTTTACAGGAAATGCCAGTTGAAAGTGGTAAAATAAAATGTGTAACAAAATCCAATTAAACAAAATCATGCATCAGTGGCAAATCTGGATCAAACTTGTTGGCAGGTTTAGCATGTGTTCACGAAGCTTTAGTTGCGTTTGCATGTATATGCAGTACGTATATAATAGGGTAAATTACTTTTTTTTTAAATAGATTTTTACTACTTACAATTGCTTGTCATATGTTTTGTACATGTTACCGAAGAACATGGAATCTGAAGTTTCAGTTGGAACACCGAAGAACACGGAATTTGCATTTTAGAAAACGCAGAACTGGGGACTTTACTTAAATCAAGGTCAGAGTTCTTTCAGCAGATTTGTTTATTTCAACAAATTTCCATTAACTTGAGATACTTTAATATAAAAATCAAGAAATGTAAAACAAGTCTGTAGGAATCATGCACTAAATTTAAAAAAGAGAAAATGGTAGCCAACCAAGTTTTTTATCAATTGAAAATGCATTTCTGTTTCTCTGAGACTTAGTCAAAACAAAATGAGTTATCGATAGTAAACATGCATAGACTTAGGAGTTGTATCCTAAATAACTCAATAAAATCACTCAATAAAATAATTTGTATAACACTATACAAAGATACAACTACATTGAAAGATTCCATAATTAAACATATGAAATACATGTACATTTGCCTTTAAACACAAAGTAATTACCTCCTCACATAAAAGCGTTGAAATTATACTCATGAATTGAATAAAGATTTTCTGGACAAAATGTTCACATATTAAAAATTAAAGTTGTATTTTGCTTTAAATCTTAAAACAGGAAATGCAACAAATGCGCTTCACATAAAATAGCATACTGTCAATACCAATAGCCACATATAAAAGACTACTTGTAATTGCATGAAATACAGTAGGTGCACTTATCAACCTCTGAAACTACAATAAACTATAAAAGAGAAAACTTTTCCAAAAGTCATTTAAAAATGAATGAGTAACATGAATCTATTAAGACAAGACCAAATTCTAAAAGATCAAAGTCTAGATAAATATCCTCCTTTCCTTTTCCTCTTTCATGTACCGGTACAAAAATTTACAGCTTCATTTGCCCAAGCTTCCTAATTTACACTTAATATGAAAATACTCCCATCTTTCTTCTTAAAGCTACAAAGATATAACATACATTTATATCACAGAGTAACCAGATCCAAGATCATTGTCTATACTTATTTCTTTGCTGGTTCTGCAAACCAAAGTATTTCCAGTACTTACACTCATGTACACATGCATATATTGGTTTGCAAAAAGCAGTAATGATTTGTTCACTTTCCCGAGCTTTCCACAACTTCCTGGCCTTGAGAAGCAGGAGGGGATGTAACATCCTCTGTGAATGCCTCATTCACCTGACCCCCATTAGTAGATTGCAGAGTTGCTGATGATGGTGTGGGGGAATCCAGCTCTGGTCTCTCTTTCTGCGTATCAACCACCAAAATAAAAAAAACAGCCTAAATAATTAAAGCATCCAGTAATCAAATAGTAACAAAATAAGTCACCCGAAATGTTTATTTCACATAAGACTGAGCCCTAAAATACCTAGGTTGAACTCTGTTGAGAATGTAATAAAAATGATTCATTATCCAGCAGTAAAAGATCTTTGAAAAAATATTTAGAGATAAAGAGACTGGTACTTTGAGCAGGAATGCTGTAATCATACACATGTATCATATTATGTATTAAAGTTTTATCTGAATTGTGATTGCAACATGCTGTATCTTTTTCACAAACAACCTCAAAGTCCTTTTCTACAGATTTGTTGTTAAGCTTGTCATGAGAGGCAAAATCCAAAAATTAATGTACTCTAGCAACACGAATCCAAATGACTTGATGAAGGATTTGAATACATTGTTATTCTGGTGCTAATACATATTATGAGACTGCTCGGTCATCATCATTCCATTATTGTCTGTTTCTTCCAACATGAATTTGAAGGGTTTTTTAAAGATGGAAGAAAGGGACAGCACCGAAGCACCATCATCGCATCTACATCAACACGATATGATGATAATTGAAATTACAAGAACAAAGACTAAAAAAGGGACAAAGGAAATAATGAAGCCAGCCAGTGTCATAGATATCAGGAATTTGAGGATAGTCACAGTTTAAAAGCAAAGAAAATATGATCAAAGTCCAAAGACTACGGTACCATCACTGAACAGAGAAAAATGCAATTTTACAAATACACAGCAGACTTGCAAAGGGAAAAGCTCATAGCAATCAAGAAACAATGATTTAAGGGTAGAATATGAGTACAGTAAACAGGGTTGAACACAAGTCACAATAACAAAAATTTAGATTCACACAACCATGAAGATAAATTCAAATTTGCAAACAGACAATGTAATAGGACAAACTGAAGTTGAATAGAACCATGTTACCAAAGGATTAAGAACAACAACCAAATGTATAGCACAAGAAGGCAGAACAGGACACAGCAAAAATGTTAATGTATGCTCCATGATCATCCATTAAGACAGCTAAAATATTATGAAGAAGAATATGGAAAAAACTCACACACAAAATGTAGGATAAAGCCTAAATAAGCTGAAACAAAGGAAGAGAATAAGGATGGCACAAACCTACATTAGACATTATGGACCTAGTTCAAAACATTTTCTTCCTTTGCTCAGATGTACCACGTAGCGAGTTTCTGGAGCCAATATGAAGGAATTTTGAATTCATGCTAAAGTAATCTACACCCCAGATTCAACATTGTTAATGGGGTTTCAGGTAGACAGAGATATTCAAGAACCTATACCAAATGGACTGCATCTAACCAGAGATTCTACATTTGCATGCACAGGCAAGAATACACTACCACCACCATGATTTCAGGTCTGTTCTACAGTGCCAAAACAGGATCCACACATGGAACAAACAGATATCACAAGAAAGCAATTCCTTACAACAATCCTAGTTCTCTTTCTCCTTCCCGACCTTCCCCGTCATTCACAATATGTGATGATTATTCACCGGTCCACCGCTCCAGAGCTCGGAGACCTCCTTACGGCACACTGCTACAGCTAAGGTAGACAGGACAGTGCAGGGTACCAGGTAGAGGAGAGCTGGCTGGCCTGTCTGCATCAAGGTGAGGGCTATGAAGGTGATGATCAGACCTACACCATATGCTGTAACAAATGAAAGAGAGGAAAGGAAAGTTGCGGCTAATGGGTTCGTTTACACTTTGGTGTACAGAACCTTTATATGTACAGTATGAAATGCCTCATGGCATATATGAATATTACAATATTTAAGAGTTAAATTTAAACCCTGTTACATTGTAATACAATACTCTTTTCCAAGTGTGAATTGCAAAATCTACAATTGACATGGTAAACCAAAGAACTTTAAGAATAACAAAGAATTTGGGAAATACAATTTTGCACATACTCCTAGAATCTCCTTAATCACCAAGGCCGTAACAGTGTCACAAAGTGACCAGGAATTTTTAATCAGGGAACAGCAATTGCTACCAGACCCAAAGGAACAATAGTCTCTTAGGGCAGAGTGCACGGGTTGAATGGGAGAGTTATGTGAGTGATGTGTGCTGGACAGTGATACCTTGTGCAATGAGCTATGCAGAGCTGAGCAAGTATGCTTGGTGTATGTTGCATGAGTTAGCTACTGGGCAGAGCAACTTCAGCATTGGTCAAGGCAGGACCTGTGTGCTGAGTGAGTGTGAGAGGAGATAGGATGCGCAGCAATTAACTTCATATTTTTGGTGCCATCTTCTTTGAAAATCTGGGTAAAGCAGGCCAGGAGAAGACTCCTCTACAGCTCCCATCATGATTTTGAGACCAGTAAGTGTTTTTTTTTTTTTGCAGTAATTTTCCATGATTTATCCGATTTTCTTGTATATAGTGTAATGCCACAAATTAAGGCGTGGCACAGGAATCAAAGTTCATTGGCATAATGGAAGACACAGAGTTCTAGCATTTTAGCAGAAAATTAACTATTTATTTAGTAAAGTATATCTGTGCCGTGAATCTTTGTATTTTCATCAGACAGAAAGAAGTTATATTAAATTTTGGTGATATTTTGAGTAGAATAAATTGTGTGGATAAAATATTGCTCAAATAAGCTAACAGATCATTGATATTTTTCTGTGGCACATTGGAGAAACGAAGAGATTTAATTTCGTAATTTAGTGCGCAGTTACTTGAAAATAAAGTAAAAGGAATATTTTTTTTTAATACAGATATTTAGACTGCTAAATGAAGATGAATTATATATAGAGTTTTGATAGCCAAGAAATGTTTACATTATAGTGATCATGAAATTCAGTGATTATTTTTTCTTTTTGAGATATTGACCTGAATCAGTATTTGGACATCTACGTGTGACAGGAGTGTGCAAGAAGCAGTCTTTTGAAATAGTTTTATGAATGTATATATTTATGTTTAGAATTATTGGGTAAACCTGTATGCTGTGACTCGTAGGTTGTATATATGTTTTAACAGCAGACAGGCAGCTGGGTTCCAGGACATATCTTGTCCTATACCACTGAGATGGGATCCTTCATCTACTAGACGAGCTACCGTCACTGAGTTTGACAGACCGTCGATTATGACCCCGTCGATGACGATTTCTTCGTTGACATCATTTAAGCTTCGCAAACAACTGTGAACTCTAACACCCATGGCTATCCGGTCGCAAGTCTACATGCATTCACCTATAGAGATACCCCTGGAGCACAGAGCGACATAATGTAAGGGATTTCCAAAGGGTTGAGGACAGTTGCGAACATTTAATTTACAGTATAATCTGCAGATATTGCACGTGCTATATAACCCAAAGAATTATATCATTAATTAAGTTCAAGTTTTGTATCTTTGGATATTTGCAGTACTGCTATACCAAAAGGGGTCATTATTTCCTACAGGGGAAATGGAAAGAATGGTTAACCTTGTGTATTTATATATTCCATTTTTTTGTTTATAAATGATGTGAAAGTCACTTAACACTGGAATGTATCATATGGCATGACTCATTCTGAATATTGAAGAGTTGACGAAAAGAAGATGATTCCTTAAAAAGACATAACTTCAAATTTTGAATAATATAATTACAATGAATCTCGAGTAATTATTTCGTTGTGTGTATTCCTAAGCAACAATTCTATATCACGGAACAGTACTTATCGCCAGACTTTGCAAAACAGTACATTGATCTGACAAACAGCATGTAACATTAATTGGGCCATTCATACAGAAGCCTGATAAACATACTTTTAAGCCTATAAAATAAGGTTCTCTGTTACTTAGAATTATGAATAAGCCTAAAATAATGGTTAAAAAAAAAAGAAGAAAAATCCCTGCCTGAACTTTAAAACAATTCTAAATAGCATACTGAGATAATGTATAAATCAGGTGTAATACAATACTTACCAATGACTGATGTGATGTAATAGATCCTAGAAGATTTGACCTTGAGGTCATAGGTATGGCAGAAGCCAACGAGCAGGCCTGTCATATCAAATACAAATGGCAAAGATGCTTGAGTAAACATGATTTTTTTTTTCCGGAACAGATCAACATTCATCTCTTTTCAAATATGTAGCACAAAGCATTAACTTGTACTTTACTCAGAAATTTAATTGACTTGAAGAAAATCATAACTTTTCATAATTTTCATCTCAAATTCTATGAAATGCAAGAAACTATAACTGATTTTTTTTCTCTTTATATAAGCAAATGCTGAAGGAGGGAGAACATCAGATATGCTAATGCACTTGATGTATCAGAACCTATACAAATAATAAAAATGTTTGGAATAGTCAATCAAATTTGATAAAATTTTCTGAATCATCTTTGAAGATGTGCATTCACATACGATGAAAGACTATTATCAGAATTTGCATAAATCAAATAACAATGCTATACAACAAGTAGTGAAAGAATTCGAAAAGAAAAAGAATGGCCTTCTCACCTGGTACAAGAATATCTCCAAAGCCTAACATGGAGTACACATTGCACACAGAAAATGCTGAATGGCAGAGACGTGGCACAGTCAGCAATACAGGGATCTGGAAAAAAAACAGAAAGTACAAGATCTTATTATACTTCTCCATGCTGGTTCACCCTTGATCACATGTATGTTATTTATAAGAGAAGATCAGAGAGAAAAAAAAGGCAATAGAAATTAAAAAAAAAAAAAAAAAAAAAGAGAGAATGACAGAGTATAAAAGTTAAAGTCAACAAAAGAAGGCAAAAGAAGAGAAGGAGAGCCAGACAGAAAGGAGAAACAGCAGACAAACAGAAGAACTGGCATGACAAAAGAGGAAAAGAGATCTATATAATCCAAATAGATGGACAGAGAAACACATTCAGAGAAGGGATAGGTGGGGAAACATGGGACAAAAAAGGGAAATGCAGACTTCAAACATAAGAAAGGTTAGATGAAATGAAGATTAAAACAAAAACAAAACAAACAAATAAACATTTACCTGTTCTGAAGCTGACTCACCACCTGTAGCTACTTTAACCATCACACTCTCTCCAGTCTGAAAAAAGGCAATAGGATTTTCTCAGAAAGGTCAGAAAAAACAAACATTGGCATTCACAAAATAACACATTAAAATAAAAGATATATGCAGAAACAGACTATGCTTCTATCTATATTTTTCTAATTGTCAAAGCTTTGACAACTGCCTATGTGACTTTACAAATGAATTAGTATCTTTTTATTTCTGCTCACTGTGCACTTTTTTCCAAATAATCAAATCGTACAAATCATTTTTTTTTTTAAAACAACAAATATCAATGTATCTTAAGACATGGAATAAAAAGATGACAATATCATGTAGTGATAAATTATATATAAGATCTAAACTTCCAAAGAAGGGCATTCAAGGGCATTGGCAGACCTCCAAGTGACAAGCTTGTATCAAGAAATCTATGACTTACCTTGGTAAAATGAGGAGTGATGAAGACAAAGAAGATATCATACACAAACAGGAGTGATAGAAGGAGAACACATGTCTGTAAAGAGGAAGTGAAAATTCATTTATCTTCAAAGTCATTCCATGTAGTATAAAATCAATGTTGAATTTTACAATCATAACCAATTTGACATTCCCTACCGTTTCCTTCCACAGCTAGTACACGCTTCCAAAAAAGCAGCTTAAGGTTAACATGAAGTTGTTGCACTCTTCCTGGAAATGAGCCACTGTAACACTACACCAAAAGATCCTTCGGAAAACTCACCTTGAAGTTTGGCAGACGAACAACCTTCAGAACACTGATACAGAAACATATGCCTAAGATATCCAGTAAGATCCAAGCAAATGACTCCTTGCGATAGAAGAACCATGTAAGTACGAATGCTCCACAGCCGAGCCACAGTATGGTACTGATGACGGTGGGGCGCTTCTGGAACACAGGAATGAGGGGCAGTCTAAAAGGAGAGAATGATTTCAGCTGATCACTCATCAGAAATTCATAGATAGCACATTGCGGCTGGATGAATATACTATCAACATAATATCAATATATCCTGTCTGCCATCTCAATACTCATAATAAGCTCACAATTAAGACATGAAAATTACATAAAACTGCAAGAAATGCCATTTTCATAGAAATAGTTCAGCATACGAAGCACAACTGACTGGTATACAATGAGATTTGATGTGTAACTAGCGTGACCCCCAACTACACAATTTGTCAGTCCATAGATGATAAACATAAGTAAATAAATCTCATACAATCACTTACCTTTCTTTGCAAGGGAAAAACCTACTAAAAACAGGAAGCAAGGTAGTATGCATGCCTGACCAAGCACCAATGCAGTAAAGAGCAATAACAACATACACTGGAATAAAGACATGAA
>CM057151.1:43792860-43891746 GCA_029962745.1 Echinometra lucunter | reverse complement strand
GAAGCAAGGTAGTATGCATGCCTGACCAAGCACCAATGCAGTAAAGAGCAATAACAACATACACTGGAATAAAGACATGAAAGGAATATAAAAGTTAGCATGTCAATAATTTATGCATTATTTCAAAATGGTCTTGTGATACATATAGCTGAGATAACTTCCCTTTTGCAGTGTTATCCTTCTAATCTCCTTACAAATCATATTTAAGAAGTTTCAAGCTCCACTTCATAATCCAGTACCAAGGAAATTGTGCTTAAATCCCTAGTGGTACACATCATATGTTAACTCACAGTCTGGGAGTTGACAGAGCATGCCAACATGTTGACAGAACTGTGCACATATATCGTGTAGCAACTCTTTCTACAAACATCTTTCTGAACAATGATCAGTCATTCAAAAAAAACACCTAAGATTTTTTGCAAGACGATAATGTTTGAAATATGCAACTTACAGGGTTCATACACTTATACATTTTCAAAATTCCATGACATTCCATGACTTTCCAGGGCAGAAAAATGCAAATTTCCATGACTTATTGACCACATGTGATGAAAAACTTACATAAAAAGTGCCCTGATAAAAAGAGTTTCAAAGCTGATTTGAGTGCCATGAATGCAGAGCTGGCCGGAGCGCGAATTTATCAACATGAAAAATATCCTGAATAAATGATTTTCCATGACTTTCCAGAAGAAATTGACAAATTCCCTGACTTTCCCTGACTTTCCCTGACTTTTTGCTTCTGGAAAAAAGAATTTCCCATTCCCTGACTTTCCAGGAATTCTCTGACCTGTATGAACCCTGAACTTATCTCAAGGCATTCAATGAAACTTCTGCCATGGCACAAATCATTTATCTATGTGATTTTCTTTCTATACAGCTACGGTAAAATACATTCAAAGCATGTAAAACAGGGTATCATTATCAATGTTACCTTATTCTTTCTGTGGTATCAATTACTCTGAAAATTAATAACCAACTTACCAACTGGGCTGTAGAAGAAAAACAAAAGAAGCAAGCAACACCATGATCATGAGGACCCAACAGATAACGATTGGAGGGGTGATGGTAACAGCTTCAGTCTCCTCACTCTCCTCCTCATCTGACTCACTTGATTCCCCACTGTTAACATTCTGGTAGTGGCCCTGCCCGTCTCGTCTCTCATGTCTCTTCTCTCGCTTGTGTCTGGAGGTAGAAGTACCAGTCAGGAGACAAAGACAAGAACAAAATACTTAAAAGTATGTGCAACATGACACATTCAGAAGGCGCTATTTGGAATTACGATGGGGTGATTCCTCACCGCCATTTTGATCACAAAAAATGATATAAATCATAAAAATGCGAAAATACCTGATGAAAATCAAGACTTGGTGACCAAGGAAAGATTCCACAATGCACGGTGTGATGAGCAAGAATGCATTTCTGAAACAGAGGCCGAACAAACGAACCTAACAAAACTTCTGTCTACATCAGCAATCTCCAAATCCCTCCCCCTTCCCCATTATCCAACACCACTTTGGATAATACCAATGAACTAACTGAAATCTTTGAATAATGACTGAAATCTTACTGCTTGTAACCCATGAGTCCAGCCCAGTAGCCTCCGATAGCCACAGTGCCAGTGGCCATTAGCCAGATGACTATCATATTGTAGTCCCATTCTGGTGGATTGGGGCTGTAAAGTGCCACCTCAGGACTTAAACCTTGCATCTGCATGGGGGGAAAAGAATGAAACCACTATTCCATTCTGTAAAACACACATTTGTACATTTCTAAGTATTTACATTATCATATTGGTACTTCTTCACGCATGAAAAACAAATTTAAAAGCAGGAAAGCTTATGTTTCATTCCATAAATGTCTGTGGCAAGTGTGATACACTGAAATGTAAATCTAAATCAAGAATATGAATATGGTTTCAGATAATACCAGGCAATATTTCCTATTTGTAAGTACATACAAATCTATGAGCTAAAACGGATGTATATTTACTATGTCTTACATTTGTACATACATAAAAGACGGAAAATGTGGTTTATGCAGGAAGAATGAGAGTTAGGTCATTTGAGTTTCAAAACAGCTTAATGCACAACAAGAGTAAACCTTAAGAAATTATTTTGGAAATGCTTTACCAAAATATACTCACAATTAGGTCTTGAAAGTCTTTGTCGTCTAGAAGAACGATTGGTATGTCAATCGAAACAGATTCATTGAAGGATGGTGTAGTCTAATGAGAAAAATATTAAAGTCAAACTTAAAATGAATTTTTTTTCCTTAGTACAATATGTATGAACATAATAAATAGAAAGGTATAGTCGTGAAGTTACACTCATAGGCCGGAATTCATAAAAGAAGTTTAAACAATGGCGTGGTTTAAACCTTCGTAAGCATACTAAAATAGGTGTAAATAGACGTATATTAGCAATGTGCACGCTTAAAGAAAGCAGATAATTGGACTGGATTCTGTGCACAAGTACGCTTAAAAACACGAGGGAGGGGGGTTAAACCACCCCATACACGTAGTTTAAACCTCCTTTGTGAATTCTGGCCATCGTGGAGAAACTGTCATTTCTGCTCCATTGTTATTGTGTGTATTTCATGCTTGTTTTCTCCAAGGTGAAACAGCATGATCACACTCATTTGAATGGGCTGTAAATCATTCTATGCAGCTCAAGTGAAATCTGACAAGTCCCTTATGCTGGGTTCCCACTGCCGATCAGGTAAACTCAATTGTCCCGATCTCTCAAAACCTAGTCTGCAAAAACAGACATTATTTTCACACTTGAATACAATAATTCCATGAAGCCCTGAATGAGCCTTGTCATGGCAAGTCACTTGCAGTTTCAAATTATTTGACTGTACAACAGACTTGCCATGGGTAGGCTCATTTAAGGCTTCATGGAGTTAATGTGTTCAGGTGTCAAAATTATGTCTGTTTTTGCAGACTAGGTTTTGAGAGATTGGGTACATCAAGTTGATCAGATTGGCAGTAGGAACCTAGCATTAGAGACATGCTCTTACCACTCCTGTTTCGCTAACGACTAGGACGCCCTCTGCCTTGGCTTGCTGTGCATGGAGACCCTTCTCTGTGAAGGTACAGTTGCCTCTCATCACAGCTGCTACATGACCTTCTAATGAAGACACCTTGGAGTCACCACACAGGAAAGACGGTGTCAGGTCAGCCAGGGGCTTGTATGCCTGTTAACACAGATCATAAAGATAGGTTAAATTAACTTCCTATTGCATCATGTACAATCCCTCACTCTCTCGTCAAATTAACCCATAGAGGTACAGAGAGTACAGAGAGGTCTAAATTAATCATCTTCAATCCTCAAATTGGCAACAACTATTATTTTTTTTCTTCCACTCTTACATAGTTTGAAAAAAATAGAATAGATATAACATGAACCAAAATGAATTGTGATTGTAAAATTTAAGCGGAAACTGCCAATTTGAACACGGGAATAGGGATTATATAATATTCACTGCGTTGCCAATTTAAAGACTTTAATGATTAGTTACATTTAAACTACTCTAATTCGAAAATGCAACATCATACTGCATTGAAAATGGACTCAAAATTTTCAGCAAATTTTTCTCTTTGTACTCATGTATAATGTGTCTTGCCCAGCATTCTGGACCAACAGATACTGCAAAGCATCTCCTAAAGGAGGCACTGTACGTCTATGGGTTAACCCTTCAGCACTGAAGCAATACATATCACCTTCTTATTCAAAGGGCTCTATGCATGAGGGTTCCAGTAGGCAAATGCTTCAAGAATGTTATTTCGAACTCCTGAAATAACCTGAAATAATATATGAACTAGGATCAGTACAGATAATAAACAAAAAATTGTGTGAAGCCCTGCCATTACTCCCTGAACTATCCCCACTTAACATGCTAGGGTAGCAAAAGTGCAAGGTCATACTTGATAACATTTCACAAATACTGTATTGTAAGCAAATCTTTGAACAAAGCAAGGAAAATAATTTTTTCAGTACAATAAATTGTTTCACATTTCTTGAATCCCTTACAAATTGCATACAATTCACTATTTTTCAAGAGAGTAAGTCAGTATAATGTCCATGTTAAAGGATTGACTTCAATGCTAAGTTCACTAATTGCCAGTGCATCTAGCTCATATTTCAGGTCTTCAAATCTGCCTCCATAATGTCAAAATACAGGAAATGTACAAGTACTTCAATAGTTGTAGAACCAATGGAATTTTCAAAATACTTACCGACTGGTCAAGGCTAGTTGGCATTTCGTATTGGCTGGGGTCATATGTGATGCAGTATTCTCTATCACTTTGTCCATTGCCATAGTGCACAGAAACAATGCCATAAAACGCTTCAATCTGTAAAACAAAGGGAGAAAATGTCACATACAAAGAATCCTGTCAATTTGAAATGTTGCTGGTACTATATTTGTAGCTTGGGGTACAGAGAAATTTGAATTTGTTTCAATTGTATTTTGTTTATATTTTTGAATTACACATGCAACACATAGGTACACATCATAAATAAACAAATTCTGAAACTACATCTACCACAGGAAAAAGGGACCAAAATATTCATGTTAGTTGAACACATTACTGTAACTATTAAAATTGGATAGGGAAATTTTACATATGGCAAAAAATAAATAAAAACATGTGTTTATGAACTATCATTTTTACAAAATAGACTTGACATGACCTACTGTATAAATCTTAATTTCTGTGAATTTTCCATCAAAATTGTAAGTTAAAAAACTGAAACATAAAGATTTCCAAACAAGCAAGTAATGCTAATGTTTTGCTTGCATGGACATGTAGACCTATTTTCTAAAATTTGTGAGCAAACTTTGGGCTCTCACTTTACTGTAAAAGTTAAAGGTAATAAGCAGTATTGGGAAAGGTGACGCTTTGAATATTTAACTACTTTGTTAGGTGGAATGAAAATTACTACATGAACTGATGTAGAATGACTAATTTGAACAAAGCTGACTTTTTTTGAAAAATATTTGTTTAGAAATGGCTAAAATATCAACGGAAGATACAGTCGAGTTCTCAGTGCGGGCCCGCGTCGAAAATTCACACAGGTGTAAACAGCTATGCACCGTTGAGCCGAGAGCATCGGGGTAGGTGGTCCGTAGCAAGGGTATAAGGCAACGGTTGATATACGATCATTTGAATTGTTTTACTGAAAATCACCGGAAATCGTGAATAGAATACTAGATTATCTCACTCATGCATCTTTTCATGCAAGCTGAACAATATGAGACTATACTTGAGCAGTTTCATGTCAACTTTCATTTTGCTACCACTACTGTTTATTACCTTTAAGCAGTGTTTTGCAGTTTGTAAAAAAAAAAAAAAAAAAAAATCCAACTTCATTTCAAATATGAAATTTCTAGGTGTTTTTAAGTCTACAATGTGGAAAAATATGAACATGAAAAATTTAGCTTGACTCAAAACTGAACTCTTGGGCAGCACTGCATAATAATAATAATAATAATAATAATAATAATAATAACAATAATAATAATAATAATAATAATAATAATAAGAACAATAATAATAATGATACTACTACTACTACTACTACTACTACTACTACTTATAATAATAATAATAATAATAATGGTGCCTTCTTATAAAGTGCCCAGGTTTGTCAGGCTTGATGCTCGTGGTGCTACAGTATGCAAAATACAAATTTATACAAATACAGTACACAAAAAAGGGCAACAAACATATGATAATCACAAATAAAACTTTGTTAACATCTCACTGAAACAGATGAAACACCCCCAAAAAAAGAACAACAAAATGTGCAGATCTTTCAATCACCCAGCCAATTGCAATCGATACAAGTAGTGGAGAGCTCATCCGTCGACATGTTCCACCAAATATGAAAAATTATGGACATCCAAGAAAGATCAATTTGACAACAATGAAATTTTCAACTGTCCATGTTCAACAGTCGCACATAGAAAATGATTCATCTTTTTGGCTGCAGAGGGGTAAATAAGTTTTTGTATAACTTTAGGCTCACTTCCAAGGTGGCTAATCAGAATTCTGTATTAACATATTTTACTGAAAGTTCTCACAATAATGCATTAATTACTGATCACGCCTCTTACATCATTTCTTTCAATATGATCATTTAGGCA
The DNA here is from genome assembly GCA_029962745.1 of Echinometra lucunter. Lineage (NCBI taxonomy): Eukaryota > Metazoa > Echinodermata > Echinoidea > Camarodonta > Echinometridae > Echinometra > Echinometra lucunter. The sequence goes on along the minus strand of CM057151.1, from coordinate 43,885,596 downwards.
TTTGCCTAGATGCGTTCCCAAAGGGTAACAATTGTCATTCTGTCTAAAGCATGCAGTAAATATTTTTTCAACAATTATTTTTCTCTAAGCTAGCTCCCCTCCCCATTTTCTCTCTCTCTCTCTCCCTCCCATTTTATAGTCCATCTATCTTTCTTCTTCCTTCTACCTCTATTTCCACCCACTCTTTCTCCCTCACTGTGTCCTTTCTTTTTTCTTATCTTCTTCTCTCTTTCTTCCTCTCTACTTTCTAACTGCTCCTCAGTTTCTCCTTCTCTTGAGGTATTTCTCTCTCTTTTGCATTTTCTGTTCTCTCTCTCTAGGTCTCCCCTTTATTTTCTTTACAGTACTGCAGAGATGCCAAGTTCCCAAAAATTTTATGAGTGAGATTTTCATGACTCGGCGTCTCGGCGAGGGAGTGAAGCGACCGAGGGGGGACACCCCCCTCCCACGGTAGGGAGCTTTTTCAATTTTTAGCTCTTAATGGTGCGATCTGGTGCATACTTAAGTGACTATTTTTTACTTATTTTGAAGGACAAAAGGTAAAAATACCTTCAATTGCAACTATCACTTAATCTTTTGAGCTATGCTCCTTATTATAGGGTAGACAGCGTGCGAAGGCGGTCGGCCAGTGCGTATAATCTAGCGAATAATGCTACTTTTTTTTTTTTTTCTGTCGGGTCCCGATGCGTGAGAAAAATGGGTGCCATGCGTGAGATCGTGAGACGGACCCTGAATGCGTGAGTCTCACGCACAATGCGTGAGACTTGGTAGCTCTGGTACTGTACCACACTTACATGAATATTATTATAGATTCATATGGCAAGTCCTCCGGCTCCACATGGAGATGCTAGTAACATTTGCTCAAAATGCAATGCAGACCTGCATATACACGGTACATGTAGAACTACAAAAGTGTCAAACCTCGAAGTGATAACTGACAAAAGTGGGAACAAATCAACATTTTCACTTAAGTTTAAAGATTTTGTCAACATTTCTTTGCATTTTGCTGATGCTATTTGGATTTTCTTGTTGAATAAACTGTTTGGAAGTGATAAATGTATCTGTGTAATATGTAATTTGGGAGGATATAATCAATACCTTTAAATTCAGCAATAAAGTGGTCAATACTGACCACTACTCTTGCAGGTGTGGAATATCATTGTTATAATAATACACTTCATTACCACTCATAGGGCCAAACGTATATCAGACTGTGGCGAACATTCACCATTGCAGCAGTCAAAAACAGACAACAAAATTGCCCTAAGCAAGATTTTTTTTTTTTTTTTAATTTGCTAGATTATCTGATTCAGGCACTCTTCAACTCTTGATATGCCACAAATTTGTGGAATCTGAGTAGAAATGGAATTTTAAACAATTATTTTCCTCTCATGTGTGATTTTCTACCAAGCCCCAACGCTTGGGAATACACACAAAAGTTATTGAGGCTTTTCTACCACGATGACTACCACAATGACTACTATTACACTTCAATATGTATTGTACATGTATACTATAAGTGTTTATTATAAGATTTGAAACTAGTTACCAAATCCACTTGATAATCAAAATGGTGCAACTTACGTGAAAGATGAAAGCACAATTATCAAATGAAAAACAGACAAATGTGAAGTACGGCAGAATATACCATGAAAGAAAATGGTAATCACTTTTTATACTGGTAGACCTCGGCCAAATTAAACTGTCTTAAGTTTAACTTATTTAAGTTAGACGGAGGTAGTTTTTGAGATTATTTTTGAAGCTGCTGGGCCTGTGCATCATTTTCAACAAGAAATTGAATTTACATTGTTTATCATGTTTATAAGACACACAGATAGTAAAATTGTAGATAACCAACCCCTTTTTATTCTGATTCGAGTGCCTTTTCAATTATCAACAATTCCAATCAAGCGAATAAACTCTAGCAGTCAGTCCGAGTGTAAGGACACAAATGTTAACAGATGGGTCTGCATTTAATGTAGCACTATCACTTATAAGCGACTATTGCAACCAAAGATTTCAACACATCAGTCTCAGTCACTCAACACCAACATTAAGTGTTCACAAAAATGAGTCGAAATGAATTGCAAATAACTGTTACACTTCAACTACAAATTCTATATTTTTCACGAGTCTACTACATTCTTGGTGTTAAAATACAAATGTCATACCGTTTGTAAAACAGCAAAAAGAAGAATAAATATCTCTCTAAAAGACGCCATTTCAACAACACCCAGCTGACTAGCTATTAAAGCAAATCACGTTCACACACGATTGTACAATGTATGAGTCATGCCAACATGGCCAAGTTAAGCTAAGGCCATTGCAAAATGTATGTGTAGCTCATTGCATTTACTACCTGCATTATTTACTGCGCATAGCTCATGCATGTTCAGCTAAGCAAAATGTAGGCAATGTGAACAGTGTGTATGTGATTAATACCCTCTTTGTGATTCCCAATATGTCTATGGTGATTACCCTGCATGCAGCACACCACTCAAAAACTGAACTTGCACAACAAAGGAGAAAGAGATTTAAAAAAAAAAAAAAAAAACATATCTTAATTACTGGAAAATGTAGGGCATTGAAAAAAAAGGGAAAAATCAAATTAGGCGAAAATAGAGTTTTGAAATTTAATTATATGACATACTCATGAGGAATTCTAGGTATTCCACACTATAAGCTGCTCAGTATTGATCATTCAATTGATGACCAATAACTATAAAAAATAAATATAAAAATAAATATAAAAACCAAAATCCCATAAAGAAACTCATAAACATAGGCTACAGGAGATTCCATATTGTATAGTACTAGGGATATCGCATCAAACAAGGCTAGCAACAGAAAATGAAGTAAAATACTTGTACTGGGAAACAAGAAGAGGAATTTTAGTTTCCCAAACTATAGTGACACTATGAACATGGCGGACAAAGAAAGCGGACAAAATAAACAACCTCTCATGGGTCTCTCATTCTACCCTTCACAATGGTTCTGGTAGTCAAAAGAACATCCCTTCACAGCTATTATGTTTAATCATGTAGTTCCAGGTGAATATGCGTTTGACACCTGTTCCACATATTTTAGAAAATAGCTGTGAAGGGATGTTCTTTTGACTACCAGAACCATTGTGAAGGGTAGAATGGGGGTGTTTATTTTGTCCGCTTTCTTTGTCCGTCATGTTCACAGTGTGAACACGATAAACTTCCTTCGAAATATGCGGACTTGACAATGGCATATTACGCAATCCGAATATGACGGTACTGGCAAGGTACTGGCAGTTAGCCTACCATAGGCTTACGAAATTGCATTGAGTTGATTTTTCGAAAGTAGTTTTTATCGTGCTTATGTAACTTTTTTGATCGATTTATATTTATGTACATTTTGTTACATGAGCAATTTACAATATGAATATTTACAATAAATAAGGTTTTTTATAGCCGAAATTGTGGGGGGCCTACAGTACCCCCACCCCCGATTTCGCGGCCCCTGCATATCAAGATTTATTGTCAATTTATATCAGTTGTTATCTGTTAGTTTCATGTTACCTTGTAATTTTTGTTTGTTTGTTTTGATTCAGTGCAAATAAATACTTTTAACTTTGAAGGATGAAACGCGTGCGGAGCTCTGCTGATCCGAAAGTATCTTCAATATCTTAATCAAACCAAGTAAAATGTACCGTTAGAGTTTTCCACATGTTTAATACTTTTATGTACCATCGTGGTCAAGGCAACCAGTAAATTATGGAAAAGTCCAATCCGGACAACATACACTATGAACATGACGGACAAAGAAAGTGGACAAAATAAACAACCCCTCATTCTACCCTTCACAATGGTTCTGGTAGTCAAAGAACATCCCTTCACAGCTATTACGTTTAATCAGTAGTTCCAGGTGAATATGCATGTGTCACCTGTTCCACGTATTTCAGATAATAGCAGTGAAGGGATGTTCTTTTGACTTCCAGAACCATTGTGATGGGTAGAATGAGAGGTTGTTTATTTTTTCCGCTTTCTTTGACTGTCATGTTCATAGTGATAGGCTCCGGAAGAGAAGCGGGAGGGGGGATTGCCAAATTCATTCGAGAGGGGGCAAAATTGATCCCCCCCCCAACTGAGGGCCCCCCTCCGAAGAAAAAAAAAAGAATTTTTGGATCATATAAAACCATGTAAAATAAGCATACTGACATAATTAGTGCTCTAAAATGCAAACTTTAAGTATTCAAAAAAATCAAAATTTTCTTACTCGGTCGCTACGCTCCCTCGTACGTTTCTCAGTATTTAGAAATTCTGTCTATCATCTATGAAAACGGGGCAGATGCTTGCTTCATTGGGGGAATTATTTTGCCCCCCCCCCCTTCCCATCCTCAATATCCGAATATATTGACATAAGGGCCCCGTATTTTTTCATATTTGGGCAATGCAATATGAAATTTCTGTACATTTTCACCACCAAAACAGTAACAAAAAAATTGCGCGCTCGCTTCGCTCGCGCGGACAAAGTTGTGAAACTGAATGGTTGATTTGCGGGCAAAGGGTGTCGGCCCCATCGCCAAAATTAACCAGTATGCCATTCACAACCTTCCCATTGCCATGCCCGGTCTCTAGTCTCTCATGCCATCCTAACATGCTACACACTCTTTAAAAATTGGGTAAATTTAGTTGGGTAACACATTGTTGGTTAGAATTTTGCCCAAAGCTGTGCAAATCTTGCCCAAATATAGTAAAGACCATTTGACTAATTTGTGTAAAAAACATTTTGCTCAACTGTTGGTCATATTCCTACCAACACTCCTGGTCATATTGATGTTGGACAAAATTCATTATTACAGTTGGTTAATTCCATGAAAGTATCCACTAGTTGGATCATTTTTTCTACAAAATTGGCAAAATCAAAATGAATATTCAGGACTTTTCATTAGCGTATGGTTTAGGGTGGGCTTGATTTACTAACCGTCACAAAGTACATATAAAATTATACTGGGTATGTAAGAGCTTGCATTCTAGTGTATTAAAAAAATAATAATAATAAAATAAAAAAATCAACAAGAGAGAAAAAGCTGATTAAACATATTTATATTATTTGATAAAAATTCATTGTATATAAATATTAATTGAATTTTGACTGAATTTTGATACAATAATAATAATAAAACTCTTAGCTTTGGTGATAATAGTCAAATTGACTGATTGCCATTACAACAACAACAACAACTGTATCAATTGAATAGGATAGGGTAACATAGGCCAGTGTAGGCTATGATAGGATAGGTATTAGAATAGGATAGGGCAGGGTAGGATAAGTTTATGGTTAAACAGGTGTGAAACAATAACTGCTATATTTTAAAATTTTGAAAATGAGGGCAACGGAATTTGCCCAATGACAAAGAAGTTATCACCCAGATGGGCAATAAATGCCCAAAAGTTTAATGGACAGCATACGGCCCAACGTTGGTTTAAAAATTTGGTCAATGGGAATCACCTAACGCTGGGTAAAAAAAATTTACCCAGTATTGGTTAATTCAATTAACCAGCAGAAGTTGGGTAATAAATGCCCAAATGTTTAATGGACAGAATACGACCCAACGTTGGTTAAGAGTTGGTTAAAAAATTGACCAACCAATTAAAGAGTGCAAGCGGTGAACAAAATACCATTTCATTTCATTTTTTTTTCATTTAGGTTTTATTTCCACATTATCTGCAATGATACAAGTCTTTTCCATAATATAACAAAATATAATAGAACAACATTTAAATACATATTAAATTTGAAGTAAATAGCAAATAGTCTAGGATAATAATTAAATGCACGGAGGGAGATAATACATAACAGAAATGTGGAGGAAACCTTAGAAGCAAAGGGGTCCGCCCGCGAGGCCGAAGGCCCGCGAGACCGAAGGCCCGCGAGACCGACTTTTTTTTTTTTTTTTTTAAATCTTATTTTCCTTCATCAGGTGCCGCGGTCGAGTGGTTTAAGGCGCCTTGTTGCAGCGGTGTAACAGGTGCCTGTTATCAGAAAGGGGGGGGGGCAGAGCCAAATATATCCCGGTAACTCCGTCTAGAATTAGTGGCGTAGCTAGGATTTCATTTTATGGGGCGGTAGTGAGCACGGGAAGCGCGTTCCCAAGGGGGGTGCAGGGAGGGGGGAGTGTCCCCCGCGAGAAGCGCGGAAGCTCCGACATTCCTTTGAATCGTTCCTTGTTTGCTCCCACTCATCTTAAGACGTCCTCTGCCTGTTATCGGGGGGGGGGTGGGGGCAGAGCCAAAAATGTCCCGGTAACTTAGTCCAGAATCAGTGGCTTTGCTAGGATTTCATTTTAGGGGGCGGTAGTGAGCACGCGAAACTCTTGCGAAACACTTGATACTGAGCGCGCGAAAGGCTCTCCCTATAAGGGGAGTTTTCCCCCTCCCCGCGAAGCACGGAAGCTCCGATGTTTTCTTTGAATTGTTCCTTGTCTGCTCTTGCTCTTCTTACGTTTTCCCCCTTCTTTTTCTTTCTTTCTTTTTTTTTTGTTGGCGTTTTTTTTTTTTTTTTTGGGGGGGGGGGGCGCGACTGCCTCCGCCTTTTTTGCTACGAGGGTGTAATCAATTAATAAATATAGATGTTCATTTATTTATTCATCATTCATTCATTCATTCATTCATTCATTCATTCATTCATTCATTCAGCTATTCATTAATATTGATTCCTTTTTTAATATCAATTTTCTGAGATAAAATTTCAGCTTCTGCCGGAGTATTAACTTATTAGACTTGGAATAGTTTGCAAAAATGCTTTTCATGATACTACGAAATCGGACACCCCATCCCGTCTCTCACTTCATCGTCTAACGAAATCATGCCAAAGTCTCTGAAGAAATCTACACAACCGTGGTGAAACCAAAAAATGTTACAACAATTAGAACATAATTCTTAATGAACTGATGAACCAAAATACAGTGGTGCCGCATCCGAAGTGGGCTGTTGCAAATTACAAGCTTTTCTTTTTTAAAAGAAATATTCTAACCCTATTTTGCATATAAACGCACACACTCATCCCACGCACTGAGAGACACAGAGCACCCTCAAATAAATTGGATATTCTTCTAAGTTCTTTTCCTCTATACTTTTCTCACAGCTCATTTTACTTTCAATTTCTCCTATCGTTCCTCTTGACATTCCCCCCTCTCTGTCTCTTACTCTCTCTCCCTCTCTGTTCTCTTCCAATTAAGTTAACATCTTGATTCCTAAATAAATGCCCCCTCTCTGCACCCTCCCCCCTCCCCAGAGAGCCCGTTTCGCGCGCTCAGTAAGTGTTTCGCACGATTCGCATGCCCACCACCGCCCCCTAAAATGAAATCCTGATTCTAAACTTAGTTACCGGGAATTATTTGCCCCCCCCCCCCTGATAACAGGCAGAGGACGTATCAAGATGAGCGGGAGTAGACAAGGAACGATTCAAAGGAACGTCGGAGCTTCCGCTCTTCTCGCGGGGGACACTTCCCCCTCCCTGCACCCCCCTTGGGAGTGCGCTTCCCGTGCTCACTACCGCCCCCCTTTACTGAAATCCCAGCTACGCCACTAATTCTAGACGGAGTTACCGGGAAATATTTGGCTCTGCCCCCCCCCCCCCCCCGATAACAGGCACCTGTTACGCCGCTGCAACAAGGCGCCTTAAACCACTCGACCGCGGCACCTGATGAAGGAAAATAAGATTAAAAAAAAAAAAAAAGTCGGTCTCGCGGGCCTTCGGCCTCGCGGGCCTTCGGTCTCGCGGGCCCTCGGTCTCGCGGGCCCTCGGTCTCGCGGGCTGTCACCGAAGCAAATGCTTGTAGATAAGGTTCCCTTTTGATAGACTCTATTGAATACCTATCTTAAACAAACACAATACCTGTCATAAACACAACACATATCTTAAACAAACACCATGTTTCAGTACTAATAATGAGAGATAATGGGAAACAATTTTTGATAACAGTGAGTATTTTCTTAATTCAAAAAATTCTTAACTTTTCCTTTTATATTATACAGAAGTATGTATAAAAAAGGGGGAGAGAAATGTGCTTGTTCGGGGGGAGGTGTAGGGTACGTTGTAATGCTGGTAGTGAGCATGAGGTAGGCCCCTATAAAGTTTTGGGGTGGGCCTCCAAGAGTGTTTTCCCCCCTCCCTCCCCCCCCCTAAGCTGGGACCCTTCCGGCGCGCCTGCCGGACAATGCACGCGGTCTTCTAGTAATATCATTAAAGGAGAATGCAAACCCAGGCATCGGTGTGCTCTTAGTGAATGGAGATGATCAAGAAGAGTAAACAGTGAAAGTTTGAGCAAAATCGGACAATCTGTTCAAAAGTTATGAATTTTGAAAGTTTCAGTAAATCATTATTATACAGGGATCCCTGAGTTGGCAACTTTGCCAACATCTAGATCTGTGATATCATCGTGGACAACTCTCCATTCATTTTGTGCATAAATCTTCCATTTTTATGAAATTTCAAGTCAGGAATCACCATAATTCTTCCCAAAATTCTTGCAGAATTGATGTAGCCATGTCATACTCAAACAATAAATCAAACAAATTTATATTTTTTCTTGAAAAAGAAGAAAACGTGAAATTCTGTGTACAAAATGAATGGAGAGTTGTCCACGAAGACATCACAGATGCTGGTGGAGTTGCCAACTCAAGGATCCCCATAATAAGGATTTATTTAAACTTTCAAAGTTCATAACTCTTGAACGGATTGTCTGATTTTGCTCAAACATTCACTGTTTACTCTTCTTATTCTTCTTCATTTACTGGAAGCACACTTATGTCTGGGTTGCATTCTCCTTTAAAAATATAATTAAAAAGTGTAAGTACTACATAATGATGCATGCACTCGCGTCACAAGAGCATTTTGAATGAGGGTGTAAGACGTAATTTGCCAACACCTTTTAGGTGGTGACCCCAAATTTGCCGAAATTATGCTGCACCCTAAGTCTGATATCTATCCCCCCCCCCAAAAAAAAAAAAAAAAAAAAAAAACGAGGCTTACATAACACAACACACACAAGAAATTAATTTCAAATGATATCACAGATCTTCATCTTTGTTATGGGAATGCTTAAAGGCAGCATGCAAAAATAAAAGTATTATTTCGTCACCAAAATAAAGTGTGAGTATGTGAGAGATATTTTGATATTATTCGGTCACCTTGCTTGCCAAATTTAGCTGTTTTCTTCCGTTTTTTTATTAAATCATACGAGCGATCGGTAGAAGTGTTACTTCGTCTTAGCTCGAGACACCTCGCTGGCCCAGTTTGTTTGGTGTTCAAAACAAATCCTATGGCTATTCGAAATAAATATACGAGCGAGCGAGAGCGACGAAAATGTACGCATTTTTTGCGTTAAAAGTTAAAATGATTGTTTTAACACATATCTACCGAATCCAGTGGCGTATCTGTATATCTTTTGAATGATGTCCTGTTTAAGTTAATAAATTCGTCTAGTCTACTTTAATCTGTTAGTAGTTTTTTTCCTACCACTTTAAGAAAATACAAAAAAATGGATGGTAAAGTTACGGCAACGTCTCAAGCATTAAGCTTATAATTATTGTTATACCTCTGTGTTTCTCTATTATTTACAATTGTCAGAAAACACATTTCATTTATAGATTGTACGAGTAAATGCAGTAAACAAATAACTGAATGCAGTATTGCATTCTGAGAACAGGTTCTAGTCCTCGTCATTATTACACTCTAAAAAATATTGGGCAAAAAATTGCCAAAATTTTATCCAACATGAGGATAATTATGTGTCCGACCAACAATTGGGTAAAAAACACATTTTGCATATGATTTACTCCGTGTTGGGTAAAAAATAATACACCCAACTTATAACCAACAAGATTTTACCCAGTCAAAAATTCTTAACTTACAATGTTTGAGGACCATGCCTCGAGCCAGTGCGTGCCATGACAGTGTTCTCAAGACCTACGCGCTACCTATTGCGCCAGCGAGAGATCGCTGAGAGGGAAAGGTCTTAGAATATCAACTCGAAACCTGGGGCCCGTAACACAAAGGTTTGCGATCAATCGCAAATTCAAAACAACCATTCTGATTGGTCCAGGGTCATCTTCTTGAACGAAATGCATGTAAAACAAAGGTCTTGATTGGCTGTATAACTTTGCGATTGATTGCAAATCTTTGTGTTACGGGGCCCAGGATTATGCAAAATAACCCCAATGTTGAAAAAAGTGTCCAAATTTAATTCTACTTTTTTTTTCACGGTGGCAACCAACTTCACCGAAGGCCCCCGAGGCCGAAAATAGCACATTGTAATCTATCATGCACACCGCTCTGACTAATTCCCGTGCCAGAAGGAAGTTTAACAAGTATTATAGGGCAGCGGAAAGTTTTTCATTGAAGGTGTGTGACATCCGGAAACGAGGACTAAACATGCTAAAAGGAGTCATAATTATATACCTATAGCGATACGATACGATACGAGAAAAGTCGGCCTCGCGGGCCTTCGGTCAAGTGGGCGGACCCCGTTTCCACTGGGTAAAATTGGGTAAATAGTTGGGGGGAAATGATCTGATTGCACAAGGAAAAGGCCACTCTTAAACTGCCCTGTAATGTCTAACAAAGTTTTTATTGGGTTTATATACGTAGTAAACGATTGGGAGAAAATAATCCAGTTGTCAGACAAAATTACCCAACAATAATTTCCCCAGTACCATTTACCCAACAAATTTTTATATTTCATTGGGCAATTGCATGTAACTGGGCAAATTTTGATTTGCCCAGTCACACCTGCCTAACTTTTTTTTTTACAGTGTACAGACTTAGGTTTATTGGATACAGACCTATCTTTTAGCAAATTCATAAATTTTGGTCCAGTTACCAGTGGTGGAAACAAGGGGGGGGGCGGGTATGGGGGGATTTGCCTCCCCCCCCCCCCCCCCCCCGTTGCCCCCCCCCCCCAAAAAAAAAAAAAAAAAAAAAAAAATTTGAGGAATGAAAAGAAAATTTATACAGTAATTTGTAGATAAGTAGATGTTGTCATAAGCATCATATTCAATCTGTGAAGTGCTCTAAAATACCATTTTGCCGTTCTTTAACACTTGAAAATTTTCTCACTCAGTCGCTGTTGGCTTCCTCGCACACTATTAGTTTGTAATGTAAATGTTCACTTGCTTCGCTCGCTCCTCATATTTCAGAATATTTATTCGAAAATGCGATTAAAAACCAAAAATGTGGTTATTTTTTGGTCGCTCGGTTCGCCTGCTCGTAAAATTGATATAAAAATGTGTGTAAGAGGAAAAAAAAAATCATCCAAAAATTCAATTATCCCCCCCCCCCCCCCACTCCTCAAAGTGGATTTACGCCGGCGACTAAAACTCGCGCTTCACGCTCGATTTTTCCATACACGCAAAAAAAAAAATTGACTGCCCCTGCCTCCCAACATTTTCTTTTGCCCTCCATTTGCGCCCCCACCCACTTTTTAACAATCCTGGTGCCGCCACTGTCAGTTACTGATACTTAATAGATTGAGGCACAGGATATAAATCTATTCCCTTGCAAAAGATTAATACTGACGTAGGGGCCTCCCTGAATTGTCACGATCAAGATTTTTTTTCCAATTATTGTTTGTATGTCTTCAACATTGTCATTGCATCTCTTGAATATCTAGCCGATTTTTGCCATTCTTTATTTTCCTTGAGGAACCCTCTTTTTTTTCTTAATTTTTGGGGTAGGGTGATAGCAAAGCCCCCCCCCCCCCCCCCCTGATGGCTCATTACGCCACTGATTAAGCTACTTTAAAGTAATCACACAATGGCAAACAAAATTTTGATATATGATCGAGAATAGAATTCTAAGAAGAATGAAATTGAAAATATAATGATTTTCAATCGAAATCATTGCATTTTGGCTAATTTTCTCACGAAAAGTTATGAGCTGACCCCAAAAAAATTGAGTATGAGGTATGACGTAAAAGTGGGTACCCAGCTTCGCGCATTGCTGTAGTGCTACGCGCTAGACTGCACAACATGTATTATACCTTGCGCGCATTTTGCTAGAGGTGCGCGACAAGGCACCCACTTTGACGTCATTTTGACGTCAAAGTGGGTACCCAGTTGAAACTGGGTCACAGCTCAGGGGTCAAAATATCCTGAAATCTTACCACATTTGGGGGTTTCCTTGGCAACAGGACTTTTAAAAAAACTTTAGACAGATGATTTTCTGCTAATAAAATCATGCTCTTTTAAATGAACTAACATTGTTTTAGCATTGGGTACCCCCTTTAAAAGAATGCGATATTTAAGTATATTCTCTCTTTCTCTCTCCCCCTCCCTCCCACCCTCTTCCTTTCTCTCTCAGCTCTTCTCTCTCCCGCTCTCTCTCTCTCTCTCTCTCTCTCTCTCTCTCTCTCTCTTTCTCGGCTCTCCCGGGCCCTCTCTTCCCCTCTCTCTAAATGCACCGTGTGCTCCTGTACTACTTCACCTTTATCATCATGTTTTCCTAATGTTTGTTGCTGTGAATACAGAAAGAAAATATTCTTCTTCTAAAATCCATACTTTATATAAACAGCTACACTTATGTGACTGTCCTCAAGCTAATTCTTCATAAGGTCCAAAAAAAATGGTTATGTTGCCCTCAATCTACCGACCGTAAAATGCGAAAAAACAGGGTAGGGTGTTTTTTGTTGTTGTTGTTGTTGTTGTTTTTTTTTTTAGCAGACCCAAATATTAACGCACTGTTTTTGTGAGAAAATCTCAGATATGTGTGAAGAATTTGCTAAACTTTGTATTCAATGGCTTATAATGCATTTTGACTACGTTCTGCCCGATTTTTCCCCATTAGAAACTCATAAAAAATATCGGAAAACTCAACTCTCTCACGTCACACAACTGCACATATTACACATAAGCGTCGGTTCGCGCTCCCTCGCGTGCATGACAGTTACAGTCCAGTGGCGTAGTAAAAAAAAAACCGACCGACGGACCCAATTTTCAAATTTTGTGCATTTGAGGGCAAGTTTTTTTTTTTTTTTTTTTTTTTTTTTTGCCTAATTCAAATCTATTACTCAGTTTGTAAAGTATATTCCCGACAAGAAGAGAAAAAGAAAAATCAGATCAAAATTAAGAAGGTGAGTCAGAATTCTTCACCGATATCCCTTCCCCCTCCGACATATGCTTTACACCGGGGGGGGGGGGGGGGGCACAGAACTAGAAAGACGTGTTTTAGTTCGTTGGCTAGAACTAGCAATTTTCACGTGGGAAGGTTTCCTGAATTTATGTAACGCCAAATGTCTGTATCATGTCGTATACAGGACACGGGATACAGGATTCAGGTACTAGTATTGGGTATTACTATTAGCTGATAAATTTAATATCAGCAGGGCTCAAAGTCCTTGATTGCTATTTAAGTTGTAGATTCGAGATGTCCACTCGGTGCCAAATTACACAAAAAAGTAGGCCTACAACAAAAACACTCACACACAAATAAAACCTTTGAAGGGAACATTTGGCTTTCCATAGTTATGCGATCTTTCATCTTCTTCTTGGTTGAGACTATATTGGCGTGGATCCGGCAGATTCATTATTCATGAGCTTGGAAATCTCGTTCGGCCGGCCGATGACGTATGGCTCATTAATATTAATACCTTGGAAATTGCGGGCGCGCGGAACAAGCCCAACGCACGTACGGTACACGTTATACGAATTGCATGGTCACTTCTCCATTCATTATCATACATTTGCAGTTTATAACTGGCGTAAATCCAGCATCTTTGGCGCAAATCCAGCAGTTTTTATGAAAATAATCAAAATAATGCCAATGAACCCAAATCAAAGTGTTGGTTTGTCCAACTTGATTGCAAAGACAGCATTGAACTAGTAAACCAGAATTTATTCATGAAAAATAATTCACAACATGCATTTTAATTTCTCCCTTCATGTCAATGTACATAGAACTGGCGTAAATCCAGCATCTTTGGCGCAAATCCGGCAGTTTTTATGAAAACAACCAAAATAATGACAATGAACCCAAATCAAAGTGTTGGTTTGTCCAACTTGATTGCAAAGACAGCACTGAACTAGTAAACCAGAATTTATTCATGAAAAATAATTCACAACATGCATTTTAATTTCTCCCTTCGTGTCAATGTACATAGAACTGGCGTAAATCCAGCATCTTTGGCGTAAATCCGGCAGTTTTTATGAAAACAACCAAAATAATGACAATGAACCCAAATCAAAGTGTTAGTTTGTCCAACTTGATTACAAAGACAGGAATGGACTAGTAAAAAACAGAAATTATTCATGAAAAATAGTTCACAACTTGGATTTTAATTTCTCCCTACATGTCAATGTACATAGAACTGGCGTAAATCCAGCATCTTTGGCGTAAATCCGGCAGTTTTATTAAAATAACCAAAATAATGACAATGAAACCAAATCAAAGTGTTAGTTTGTCCAACTTGATTGCAAAGACAGCATGGAACAAGTTAAACAAAGATTATTCATGAAAAATAATTCACAACTTGTATTTTCATTTCTCCCTTCATGTCAATGTGCATAGAACACTGGCGTAAATCCAGCATCTTTGGCGCAAATCCGGCAGTTTTTATGGAAATAACCAAAATAATGACAACGAACCCAAATCAAAGTGTTAGTTTGTCCAACTTGATTGCAAAGACAGCATGGAACTAGTCAAACAGAAATTATTCATGAAAATTAATTCTCAACTTGTATTTTCATTTCTCCCTTCATGTCAATGTGCATAGAACACTGGCGTAAATCCAGCATCTTTGGCGCAAATCCGGCAGTTTTTATGGAAATAACCAAAATAATGACAATGAACCCAATTCAAAGTGTTAGTTTGTCCAACTCAGGGGCCTAACAGGTACCTGTTATCAGGGGGGGGGGGCAGAGCCCAAAATTTCCCGGTAACTAGTCTATGTCTAGAATCTGTGGCGTAGCTATGACTGCATTTTAGGAGGACGGTAGTGTTCCACCGGCGTAAATCCAATTTGAGGAGTGGGGATGAAAAACTTTTTTAACGATTTTTTTCCATCTCACACACATTTTGATATTTATTTTGCGAGCGAGCGAAGCGAGCGAGCAGAAAATAACCACTTTTCCAGTTTTGAATCGCATTTTCGAATAAGAATTGTAAAATATGATGAAAGAGCAAACCAAAAATAACCACTTTTCTCGATTTTAATCGCATTTTCGGATGGAAATCCTAAGATTTTGACGAGCGAGCGAAGCGAACGAGTCAAAAATAACCACTTTTTTGTTTTCAGGAGCATTTTCAAATAGAAATTCTAAAATATGATTGTTGTTTATGATAGATATTCAGAATTTTTACGAACTGACTAATTAAAGTATATTTTCTTCCTTAAAAAGTGTGTCAGCATGGGGGGGGGGGAATTTGCACACACCATCCCCCTCTTCCCCAAGTGGGGGTGATAGATCCCCCACCCCCCCAGGAATTTACCCCAATGTAGTGCTCCCTAGAGGGGAGGGTGCAGGGAGGGGGGAGTTTCCCCCCTCCCGCGCGAAGCGCGGAAGCTCCGACGTTTCTTTGAATTGTTAGTTGTCGGTAATTAAGACTATCTTCTGTGACGTAACTAGGATTTCATTAGGGAGATGGTAGTGCTCCCTAGGGGGCGGGTGCAGGAAGCTCCGCCTTTTTTTTTTGCTGTCAGTTCCAGCTCTTCTGACGCTTTCTGCCTGTTATGGGGGGGGGGGGGGGGAGGGGGAGGGGGCATACGCATAGCCAAAAATTTCCCGGTAATTAAGTCTATAATCAGTGGTGTAGCTAGGATTTCATTTTAGGAGGACGATAGTGCAAAGCGCGCTCCCTAGGCATGCCAGGGGGAGGGTGCAGGGATGGTGATTTTCCCTTCCTGCGCGAAGCGCGGAAGCTCTGACGTTTCTTTGAATAATAATCGTTGACTGTTCCCGGTCTCTTACATTCTCTATCTGTTATTGGGGAGGGGGGGGGGGGCAGAGCCGAAAATTTCCCGGTAACTAAGTCTAGAAATAGAATATGCGGAGGTGAGCCCGCACCGCGAGTTGCTTGTTGTGAAGCCCTTAGCGGTTTGGGCCCAGGGTTCTGGCTTAGGGCCCCTGATGGGGTCTACAGGGAAAGCCACTGCGGGGGTCCAGGGAGTGGAGCACCCGGAAAATCCGGGATTTTGGTACTAAATATTTCCCTCATTTCTTTTGTTTCGCTTTGCTTTTTTCTTTTCCCCTTTTCCCTCTTTTCCCTCTCTCTCATCTTCTTTCTCCCCTTTTTCCTTTATACTTTCCCGTTCTCCTCTTCCTTTCCCTTTCTCCTTCTTTCTTTCCCTTTCTCTTTCTTTCTTTTCCTTTCTTCTTCTTTCTTTTCCTTTCTTCTTCTTCCTTTCCCTTTCTCCCTTCCTTTTTCTTCCTTTCCCTCCCTTTCATTTTTTCCCGGTGGTTTGGTGGATTTTCCCGCTGAAATCCTTCAGGGGGGGGGCACTCTGCCCCCCCCCTGCCCCACCGGCTGTTACGCCACTGGGTTCGTTGTCATTATTTTGGTTATATTCACAAAAACTGCCGGATTTGAGCCAAAGATGCTGGATTTACGCAAGTTCTATGTACATCGACATGAAGGGAGAAATTAAAATGCAAGTTGTGAACTATTTTTCATGAATAATTTCTGTTTTACTAGTCCATTCATGTCTTTGTAATCAATTTGGACAAACTAACACTTTGATTTGGATTCATTGTCATTATTTTGGTTATTTTCATAAAAACTGCCGGATTTACGCCAAAGATGCTGGATTTACGCCAGTTCTATGTACATTGACATGAAGGGAGAAATTAAAATCCAAGTTGTGAACTATTTTTCATGAATAATTTCTGTTTTACTAGTCCATTCCTGTTTTCGTAATCAAGTTGGACAAACTAACACTTTGATTTGGGTTCATTATCATTATTTTGGTTATTTTCATAAAAAACTGCCGGATTTACGCCAAAGATGCTGGATTTACGCCAGTTCTGTATACATTGACATGAAGGGAGAAATTAAAATACAAGTTGTGAACTATTTTTCATGAATAATTTCTGTTTTACTAGTCCATTCCTGTTTTTGTAATCAAGTTGGACAAACTAACACTTTGATTTGGGTTCATTGTCATTATTTTGGTTATTTTCATAAAAAACTGCCGGATTTACGCCAAAGATGCTGGATTTACGCCAGTTCTGTGTACATTGACATGAAGGGAGAAATTAAAATACAAGTTGTGAACTATTTTTCATGAATAATTTCTGTTTTACTAGTCCATTCCTGTTTTTGTAATCAAGTTGGACAAACTAACACTTTGATTTGGGTTCATTGTCATTATTTTGGTTATTTCCATAAAAACTGCCGGATTTGCGCCAAAGATGCTGGATTTACGCCAGTGTTCTATGCACATTGACATGAAGGAAGAAATGAAAATACAAGTTTTGAATTATTTTTCATGAATAATCTCTGTTTGACTAGTTCCATGCTGTCTTTGCAATCAAGTTGGACAAACTAACACTGTGATTTGGGTTCATTGTCATTATTTTGGTTATATTCACAAAAACTGCCGGATTTGCGCCAAAGATGCTGGATTTACGCCAGTTCTATGTACATCGACAAGCAGGGAGAAATTAAAATGCATGTTGTGAATTATTTTTCATGAATAAATTCTGGTTTACTAGTTCACTGCTGCCTTTGCAATCAAGTTGGACAAACCAACACTTTGATTTGGGTTCATTGGCATTATTTTGATTATTTTCATAAAAACTGCTGGATTTGCGCCAAAGATGCTGGATTTACGCCAGTTATAAACTGCACATGTATGATAATGAATGGAGAAGTGACCATGCAATTCGTATAACGTGTACCGTACGTGCGTTGGGCTTGTTCCGCGCGCCCGCAATTTCCAAGGTATTAATATTAATGAGCCATACGTCATCGGCCGGCCGAACGAGATTTCCAAGCTCATGAATAATGAATCTGCCGGATCCACGCCAATATAGTCTCAACCTTCGCGGTCTTTAAAAATTTTTGGTTGGCCTTCTTTGTATCCTGACCGAAAATGGGGAAGAAAAAGAAGAATTTTAGCCGGCCTGTGTCAACAGAGAGTACACCAGCAAAGAGAAATACAGAAGACATTAACAAAGGTATTTGACTGAAAAAAAAATCACTGAAAAGAAATAGAATTTATTTACCGGTACGGTATAATGGTACACGACATGCCGGGATTGCAATCGGCCTTATCGGGAGCCCGGGCGGGAAAGCACTCAAGAAAATATGGGTGTCGATCCCGGGGGGGGGGGGGGGGGGATGTAGTCCAGGGACCTCTGGTAAAAAAAAAAGGGCAAGAGTTCCATATGTACCCCCTGCTAAAATTGAAAACAAATATAAGAATATGACTTGGAATGATAGGTCTAATCATAATATCAAATACTGAGCATGGAAAAATGCTATGAATTAAGAAATATGGCATGGGTTTATTCCGTCATGTCCGTCAGAATTAAGAGCTTACCCGTAAACTGTGCATTTCACATAGACATCGATTTATTTAGTCAGAAAAATAAGAGTAATGCATCCTGGGAGTGAGACTAATCACGGCTTCCGGCTTATAATCATTATGAGACCCATCACTTTCAGCGATCTCTCGCTAGCTCGATAGGTAAGGTCTTGAAAGGTAGATGCCGGGTTCTAGTCATGTCGGCAGGCATGGTAAGTCAAGAAATGCACAATTTATGGGTAAGCTCTTAATTCTGACGGAATAAACCCATATGTCTTGATTTATGGCATTTTTCCATGTTCAGTATTTGATATTATGATTAGACCTATCATTCCAAGTCATATCCTTATATTTTTTTTCAATTTTCGCGGGGGGTACATATGGAACTCTTGCCCTTTTACCCCCTATCTGTACATAGCAAGCATCTTGGCACTTCAAAACAACCCCTGGAAAATCACTGTCTCATGGGCCAATGAGACCACCAGCCTTGTAACTATCGGCTGTGGTCATCACAAACCCGACTGACACTTGGGACTTAAAATCAGACGTACGAAAACCGAAATTTAGATATAAATTTATCGTAGGGTAGCTGGAAAAAACTCATCACTTGTTTACGTTTCCCCGGCGTCCATTGAAATGCAGATAGAAAATGGCGACTAACTTGCGCATGCGCATCGATGCGCAACTAGATGGGAGCGATCTTGCAGACGTTTTCAAAAAATTTACGGCGAGAATTGCCATGATCCACTGGACCACAACACCTCTACAAAAAATAATAACTGCCTTTTGTTATGTAGTTTGACACAGTGGTATAAGAGTGTTATTATTATGCAGTTTTAGAAGGGAGAGCATTAGATATAATGAACATCAAATTTTGCTCTCAAAGTATGCGTTAACCAATAAATTTCCAGAGTCATTAAAATTTTGTTAGTTATTGTAAATGTATTTTTACAAACATAGTACAGTTTAAAAAGAACAGAAAGCAAAAAAAATATATATATATATATATATATATAAATATATATATGCTGATAAAATGTACATTATTAAAATCATAAAATTGGAGTAACACTACCTAGCTGTTCTCAGTATTAAGAAAATAGCCCTTTCTTGCTCGCTCGCTCACTCGCTCCACTCGGTCATAGAAACAAGATCAGGAGGCAAGCGCTCTTATTCCCTCAGCAGCATGTCCAAATATTGTAATTTTTTACAGCAAGATGTAAAGCTTTTCTCGATTACAGGGAAATGGTACATCATAAAATTCATCTAATTCATTTGGGTGGAAATTTGTATTTTGCTAGAAAGAAACAGAGTTTCTCTCGGTAGCTCGCTCAAGTGATGCAAGCGATGCACCAAAAAGCATCATATTTGGCAATTGGGTGATCAAAAACTATTTTGATATCTTTGAGGCTATCAAAGAAAGTACATTTTTTTTCCTCGCTCACTTGAATATGTAATGTAGATAATCTTCTAGTGGATTTTGATGACAAAATAACACTTCATTACTAAAAAGAGTGTCTAAAAAGAGTGTGTTTTTCCCTTCTCGCCTCCCTCACTTGTAATATTTGAAATAGTGTGGTTTAGGAAAGTAAACAATTGGACCAGTGAGGTGCTGAATTAGTCAAACATCTTATATTGCTTGAGTGTACTTTGAGGACAAATAACATTTCCTTTATAGCTAGAAAATAGAATTTTTTTGGCTCGCTTGCTTCGCTTGCTCGCAAAATAAAAATCAGGATGCTTCATACTCTAAGTAAAGGTTCAAGTCCCCTAAAGTTTTCATTCAGGTAAAATGAGGACGTACATCTGCGATATTGTTTTAAAACAATTTTTTGTGCGCTTAATTGGAGGAACGGTGGATTAGACTAATAATGTAGAGATATGGGTAGCAAAAATAGGTCCTACATATGATGTATGCATGCATGGCCATGGAGACGAGATTTATGTTAGTGATGGGCCTTCTAGCGGGCCTTCTAGCGGGCCTTCCACATGTAGGTGTACCAGAGACTGATGATACCCTGACATTCAGGTAAGTGACCAAGGCGAGGCTTTTAGTACAACTTAAACTAGTTTTGTTTTATGCTTAAAACTGATGAAATTGATAGGCAAGAAAAAATATGATAGTGAAATTTTGTAATCTCTTTTTGAATTTCCATAAGGACCATAACCCTTTGCCTTTGGATTTTCTACTTTTTTCATTTTTCAGTTCCCAAGAAATATGCATTTGACTCAACAAAAGGAGCATCCAATTCAGAAGACCCGAGTAATAAGACAGTAAAAAAGGTCAGATATTCTTTGATATTTTACTTTATTTTCATCTTCTTATTTTCTTTTATGTCGGTGTATGTAGAGTAGAGGAGGGAGGGGGGTTTAGGATTCAGTTGGTCAATCGTTTGCTCTGCAAATTGCTTTACAAATACTCTTCACTGCGTATTACATAGACATATATTATACATATCAAAGTCAGAGGATAAACGTAGTTGTGAAGAAAGTGACGTGATTGACAATGATAGGGAAATAGAGAAGGGAGGAGAAAGTGAGAGATAGATGGAGAAATAGATAACAAAATTAGAAGTTGGTAATGTGAAATACAGTTTGTGTCGATGCTTATGATAATCATTTTACCCATTTCAGGTGATTCTACCAGCTGAAGAAGAACATGTCATAGTGAGTGAGATCCTGAAGTACAAGCAAGTCAATGATAATGGTAGTAATGTTTCAGGCAGACTCACCAACAAGAAACTCAAGGTAAGATTTATAAGATGGTATTTTCTACCTTCCAGTTCAGCACCCTATTTCACAAAGAAATTATAAATCTCGGTCTGTTCTGTTATAATAAGAGCAATTCCACATTTCCTATGATTTATCAGTACTTAATCAATACTTCTACATGAAGTAAAACATACAGTTATGAACTTCGCTCTTCTTCAGAAAGTACTTGTACAGCTTCCAACTAAAGCTGTGACGTACTGGTCACTTTATGGTCTTCTTATTCACTACATCGCACCCCTGCATGCTCATTTTTATTGTATATATGTGAGCCAACCCAAATCCTGCACCTTGTCACCTCCATTGGCACATGACATTATTGACATCCCAGTATAGCTTCCAAGGAGCTGCGTTTTGGGATTACTGCGACAAGACAAGTAACAAGTGACATCACTCCTTCCATATAACAGACCCACTCCCCCGATACCTAGTAAAAGTTATGATGTACCTGAAGTCATTTGGTCAAAAACTCCCAGTAGAGGGTTTCCCCATTATAAAAGGGGTTCACTTCGGGACTCCAGTCAGATTTTATTTTAGATTGTTTGAGATTACTTCAAAGAATACTCCAGACTACATTCCAGATATCAACAGAGTGTAGTCACCATCAAACTTAATGAAGGCTTTTACCCAGCATTGTTATTATCTTTGAATTGTATAGGTTTGAGTAAATGTTGTATGTTCAACTGTAACTGAGTCTCCGTGCCATTACTAAATTGTACTCTCTATACTGAAGATGAACTAAAACACTAAATCCAATCCCATAACATTACACTATTGCAAGTCAGTGAATACTTCTCTTTTAATTGTATACACTGCAGAACCATTGATTTACGACCTTGCAAATGATTGATTTTATGATATTCCCCCTTCCCCCCCCCCAAAAAAAAAAATTACCCGTAAATGCTTGTTACATTACAAGAATTTCATTTTTTGCAAGGAAATGAAGGATACCTTATACAGACTTTAATTTGTTTTTTAAAGGATTTGTACAATGCCCTTGAAGATGTTGGTTTCAAGCATAGTCAGATATGTGATGCCATGCGAAGTACTATCGGCTATGGTGGTGATCTTCACACTGCTTTAGATTGGCTCTGTCTCAATCTTTCTGATGGTAAGATACTTTGAACACTTCAAGTTATGCTTATCTTTAGTTTGCTGCTTGTGTAGCCTTGATTGATTAATGTGTCACCTTTTGATTAAATAATGCAAAGCTTGATTTGATTAGCATGGCCAGTGTATTGATGCCAAATTAAATTAGTATGTCAAGGAAGCAAGAATAATGACTTAATACTTCTGTTGAAAATTTATATTTCTGTTTTGAATATGGTAATAAGCTTCTGTGTACATTATCTTTAATCAATTAAATGTCTTGCAATTTATTTTCTTTAAGTTTAAGTACATACAATGTGCTATAGAATTGTTTCATTTTCACTGCATCATTACCAGCTATGTATTGTTTCTATCCTTGCTGTCACCAAGCAGAGCAGCTGCCAAGTGGATTCTCAGAAACATATGTCCAAGATGACACAAAGAAGAAGAAAGAGAGGGCAAAGTTTGTTCCTGAAGTTGAAGGGAGTAAGAAAGGAAGAAAGTCATCCAGACCTGAAAAGAAAGTATGTTTTCAAAGTAGACCATTTTAAGTTAGACCAATTTGATATGATATTTACACCTGCTGCAGTATGATTTTCTCTTTTAGTCAAAATATGCATGTGTATATAGTAGTGGGCATCTGTGGATTGCAAAACCCCAAATCAGTGATCATTCATGATTTCACTGTCTCAACCTTATTTTCAATTGCATCATGTTTTCTTGGTTCTCAGTATTTAGACCTCTCCATTATTAATTTATGTAATATCAGTTATCAACATTGTTTTATGATGGAGTGTATTAGAAGTGAAGACTAGCAGTTTTGTTGAGAGTGCCTTATTGACTTTTCATGTATTTCATCTAGTAGGCTATTGATACTCTGCTTGCATGTTTGTTTTTTTTTTTTTTTTAGAGTGGTGATGATGAATCTTCTCAAAGAAATATATCTAGCAAAGAATGGACCCTACAGAGATATGCAGAGATGAGCAGTGATGAAGACAGTGACAGTCTCAAAGAAGAGGGACAGCCTGAATCCTGGAAAAAGGAACCAGTATGTAGGAACCAGTAGAAAGTGTTTATTCACCTCCATTTCATCAGTTTACACTGAACTGGCTTTACGCCTGAGTGTTATATCCCCAGGAACTCTTGTCATATTCTTTTAAGTAAAATGGAGAATATGTTTAATTTGCTGTTCGCTTAAAATGTTCAGACAGTATTCCTTTGGCATGGCTTTATAACCTAAAATTATATGCTTGGTGATATTACATTGATTCCTGTTTTTCAGCTCAGTTCATGCTTAGAGTTTAATTCTACTTATCTTTTTTTTTTTTTTTCTATAGAGGAAATACTTAGGAAACTTTGTTAATCCAGTATTTCACTACATGTACATTTCATCTATACAAAGTACATGATGAAGGGGTACAGACTATAATTAATCATTGTATGTATACCTTTTCTTTGCATTTCCCCATTCTTTTTGGCAGAATGAATATTACCTGGAACTCACAGCCTTGATGCTAGATGCTCAGAACCAGGCTTCTGAAGCTAAGAAAAATGGTGACAAGAAAATGAAGAAAGAAGCAAGTGAAAAGATTCAAAATTGCTTAAGAAGTAAGTGGCCTGTATAGGTGTCATTCACCCGTTTCTTTCAATAAGTAAAAGCAACCAATTTTTGCTATTCTGACAAGAGTCATTATTCACTGCTGGAACACTATCTGTAGATCATCAACATCTTTTTGAGGCAGTAGAATCTTAAAACAAATCGTTTCCATGATTGAGATGGAAAGATGTATGGAAAGAAGCAAAAGCCAGAATAAAAGAGGTAAATGGAGAAAGAAAGAGAGAAAAAGCAAGGAAAAGAAGGAAAATGAAAGCAGAGATTACAACAACAGAGGATGTAACAGTTGGGAGTTGTGGTGATATGCTGAATATGCAAAAATGCTAAATAGAAACTTAAAATCCTTGGGAAAAATTCAAGGACTCTGAATTTAGCACACAGTTCTTAACCCATTGCCAACGGTAACTGGGTTTTTCCTGTATAAACCTTTGGGAATTTGGGAATTCAGTATTCAATGGGTTATCATTTATTTCCTTTATTAAATTTCAGTCATGGCAGAAGTTGAGCAGCATCCACTCTTTGATCCCAGAGTGAAAGTCAGAGAGAAGCCACAGCCTGAACCCAAAAGTCATCATGATGCCCAAGCCACTTCATCAAGTAATGTCCTAGATGGTGATGGCGATGGTAATGAGGGTGGTGGAGCCTTTGCCTTATTTGATGCTATGGAGGCTGAAGCAAAGTCTGCCCCTTTGTCAAATTCAGACACATCTACTAAGAAGAAAGGTGTGTATGATGATAAAGTGAAAGAGGAAAACAATTTCACATACTCTGTCTTCAGTTGTTTTTTATTTTGGGGGTTTGGTTTGGTTTTTGTTTCAAGTTTGTTTGTTTGTTTTTTTGAAGGAAAGTGAGATTGCTTCATTTTCTTGAGAATTTTTCACTGTTTTCTTTCTACAATGAGCATCTTGTCTTTAAATTCTTACTTTATCCTCCATGTTCTTGTCATTCATATATAGCATACATTTTAAAATATTGTGTTATAAGATAATATTGTTGAAGCAATTTATTTAGAGTGATGTAGGCTGGACTAATATGATAGGTTTAGGTTCTTGTTAGGGTTATTATATTGAATTGTTAAATGATGGGTGCCTGCTTATTTGTTACAATTTTCAGCTGAACCAGCTGCTCCCCCAGATGTGAGAGACTTTGCCTACACAAACAAGGTATGGACGGGGAAATCCCCCAAGCAGTTCCTGATTGACTGGTGTCGCAAGCACTTTCCAAAGTCCAACCCTCCCAAGTACCAGAAGATCCAGGCACATGGTAACCTCTGGAGATGCAAGTGAGTCTGGGGAGTGTTTCATGAAGAGTTTTGTTGGTGCTTTTCACCGACAACTGTTATAAGCTACTGAAAATTCTCGCATCTGATTGGCTGAGAGCAAATTAGTCGGTGAAAATCACCGACAAGACTCTTCATGAAACACTCTGATGATGCGAATTTGGTATTGGAATGACTTCCGTGTATATTCCAAGAATTTGTAGTCGCTGTACAGTTTATTGTTTCCAACAAGCGTGATTTTGATTTGATTTTTTCATTTTAAGGGATTCTGCAGACCCGGCTAAACCATCTTTTAAGATGAAAAACTGTTCAGAACAAAAGCTGAAGAACATGTCAAGAAATAATAAAGACAGATAATGAAACTTTATATTTATGAAGAAAACCTAGTTCATTATATCTCTGCAGACAAGAGAGTTCAAGAAGCCCTATACTAAGCCCACCAGAAATATGACACCATTCTGCTAAAATATGAAATGAGGTAATGTGATGTAAATCAAAATGTGTTTTAAAATGTCAGTACTTGAGAGTAAAACTAGTAATTTTACCATTTCTTATATTGGATTTTGATAGTATTCATCCAGCAGCTCTCTGTGTTGTAATTGTCTTGTTAAGAGAGTCATTTAGGAGATGTCAAGAAGTGATCCTTCAAATTGGTACAGGCATGCTTGTAATTTTACATTCTTTCTGATATTGCTGTGATGCAGATTGACAGTGGATAGACCCAAACAGGAACCGCTGGTGTTTAGGACAGAGATTCTCACTGAGAATGCCATGGAAGCACAACATCTGGCCAGTGTTCATGCTTTCTGGCATCTTGCAAAGGGACAGGTTAGTTTTGTGGGACCAATTATGGGAATCGGTTCACTAGAGTCAAGAGGTGCTCCCACATTATGCTGCCTTATTGTTCCAGGCTTTATTTTGTCAAAACTAAAGGGTTAGGTTTAAGGTTGCAGTTGGGTTTCAGGTTAGGTTTAGGGTTAGTTTTTGTGTGGTGTTTTTTTGGTTCAAGGTGTAATTAAAGAATTTAGTTATAGTATGATATTGACTGGGTAGAAATATTACCCGAAGCAGGGAAAAAATTAATTATTTTTTTTCAGGGGCTACTTTTTGAGCTCGAATTTTCTACATTCAATTGCAGTTTACATTGGAGCGTATGAGAATTTCAGGGGCTCTTTTTTAGTTTTCCAGGGCTCTTTTTGGCATTTCGGGGGCGAATTCGCCCCGAGCCCCCGTGTATTTTTTTCCCTGCCCTGAAGCATGAGAAATACAACTATTTGGGACTAAGCCTGTGTGCTAGTGCCTTTAGATTAGGCATTTACTGAAATACTTGACTGTTGTGTGATGGATCTAAACCTTCTATTTTTACAAAAATGTGTGTGTACATTTCCTTTTCTTTATTTGATGTAGTCTATTCATCAGCTCCTACCTCCTCCATACCGCGATGTATGGCTAGAATGGATGGATGCTGAAGCCAAAGAGAAAGAAGAGACCACAGAAAGAAAGAATAAGGTAAATCAAATTAGCACCACTTACAGTAAAGTGTATTAATTTGGATGGCATTTATTGGTTAGGCATGGCATCACAGTTTCCTTGCATCAAAGTCACTTATATTTCAGGCCCATGTTTCTTTTTTTTTAAAATGCATCGATTATAGTAGCTTATATCATTTACCGTAACTTCTTGTTGATAACAAGGTTTACAAAACAGGACCCATCACGCTAATCTTCTCAATGATGTGTAAAAATCTTTCCACCTTTTTTTATTCGTTTTACAAGCGTTGTAAGATGGTTGCAACTGTGGCATTGAAATGGAGAAAAACTTTAGATACAGAAATAACAAAACTCCCAATCTTACACTTACGAGAATATAACAAGAATGAACAGAAAGCTGACTGCAAAAAGAATTGTTCAGTACATGTATGTATGGGTTTAATTCAGTCCTGCAAAACTGAATGACTGAATAAAATATATCGTGGTTCTGTTCTTAAAAAGGGCATCAATTCTTCTACAGTCATGTTCACACATCATGTCATCACCTGATTTCGTATTTTCCCATACAGCCCAGGGATCAGTTTGTTGGGCAGCTACTCAAACAGATCAAGGCTTCACAGTCAGGAAGTGAAGATGCTACCAGGCAACCAGAGAAGAAGAGAGAGGGAGCAGGCGAGGGAGATGGAGAAGAGGCAGAGAGCTGGGAGGACGCTTGGGATGATGAAGCTGATGAAGCGGAGGAGGTAAAACATTCGGTCGTGGTGATTGAAATATGAAAGTTTAAATATAAAGGCTTAAAGAGTTACTCTCATTGCCAGACAGTATATTCCTGAGTATAGGACCTCACCCAAGGGTCACAGTGTCCGTTTGATTCCTAGAGGCTGTTATCCTATGATTTATTTGACCATTTATTTGATTTATTCAGTTTTCAAACAGAAGAAACAAAGGCAATCAAGAAATTTTCATTCTGCATGATTGTTCTGTAGAAGAGAATTGATTATACCTGCAATGCTTTTGAATGCTTTAGATATCCTCAACCTACGAAGTTATTTCCAGTATCACTTAGAAAGGTAGATGTTACTGTATAAGTATAAATTCCTTGGTATTTGATTTGTAGGCAAATGCCCTGGATGTGAAGACCCAGCTGAACCAAGGCAAAGGACCTTCGGTGAATGACAGGACATTGAAAACCATCTTGGAAAAGAACATGGTAAGGATTTACCAGATGATACAGCAGGGGCAATACTGTATATAGCCTACAGATATATTTACTTACAGATTGCTTTCAAAGCCCTGTGAAAAAAATTCTTTTTCTTGATTTGAATGATATCCATTTAGCTGTATTGTCAAATCAATGATACTTCTAAACCTGCCTATTATGGCCAACTGAGGAAAAAAGAAATGAATGGCCACTGTATGAAGGTAGCCTGTCTAGACAGGATCTACAACACACTTAGCTTCCCGGAGGGAGACATTGTGGGTGACCAATATAGAAAGGTGGCCCTTGAGCAAACTCTGATGGCTTTCCTTTAACCTCTTGAACCATAAACCAGAGATAAATTGTGCAGGGTCCTTTGGCCATTTATCATGCTCAACGTGTTAATAGATTTAGATGACCAGATAGATGATTATTCGGTTATTCTCCTTTCTGCTAACAGCTTGTTTCATGTAAATGTAAATGCATTTGTTACCAGCAATACACTAAATTTTATAAATTCACAAAGTGCTTATGATAGATAAAAAAAATACATAGTGAGGTACCGTTATAATGCCTTTGATTTGAATTTGCCACATTTCTCTTTAATAGAATACAACTCAGCATCAGCGGTTACTGGAGGATAGAAAGACACTTCCTGTGTTCCAGCATCGAGACCAAGTTTTAGAGAGGGTGCACAAAGATTCTATTGTCATTGTAGCCGGAGAGACAGGGAGTGGAAAGAGTACACAGATACCACAATTTTTGTTGGAGGTAAGGAAATGGTGATACTTTGTCATTGGGGAGGTTGATGTTCTTGACAACGGTTGTGTAGTAGGACTAAGAAAGTAAAAAAGGTCACAGCATAGAAGGCTGGTGAATTCGTGAGGTGCAGATGCCTTTAAGTAGGTAGTTCAGATAGTTTTGTTGTTGTTGGGTGGGGGGGGGGGGTTTTGATGCATTCTTATGATTGTGTAATTGTGCAAAATTAAAGGAATGAAGTGAGCCACTCCCCTGAAGAAGTTTTTCATAGCATGGTTGTTCTTAACTCCTGTGCAACCAGGTTTTGATCTCATAGCTACATTGTTCAAAACCCAGTTCTTGGAAAAGAATCCCTGTCCACAGCAAAGAAGTGATATATTCATCTTCTTGTTTCTTTCAGGATCTTATTCTATCTGGCCATGGTGGATCTGGTTACATTGTATGCACTCAACCCAGAAGGATATCGGCCACTAGCTTGGCTAAAAGGGTCTCGCAAGAATTAGGAGAGGCTGGCCCCAGGCTCAGGGTAAGTTCAATAGAGCATCAATCTATTCAGTGACCTAACTTTTGCTTTGGCAAAAAGTAAGCCAGGCCCTATTTCAGTGTAGGATATTGATTGGGTTTGCCATTGGTTCTAATATTTATGTGAAATGAGGGGGGGGGGGGGGGGGAATGAATTGTTGTTGCATACTATAATGGAACGTAAGGGAAATAAAAACCCTCCAAGGGTGTGGTCAGAATTTCCTTAAACACTTTTTAGTTGAGCTTTTGGTTTTGATTTCTTTATTACTTCTTATCCAGGACTCACTGTGTGGATATCAGATACGTCTTGAGACAAAGCAGACAAGGACAACTCGGCTCCTGTATTGTACTACAGGGGTTCTGCTACGTAAACTTCAGCTTGACCCATCACTCAAAGACATCTCCCATATCATTATTGATGAGGTCAGTTTTTTTAGAGGTTTTTAATGTGCTAGTAATAGCTAGTATGTTACAGTATGTGCGTTACAGTATGTAAGTGGACGTCCTCCCAGTACTCTGCAGGCAGTGTAATCTATAAAGCATTTTTAGGGGCAGCTTTGAGTCTTGTGATCATTTATTGAACCATTTAAACTTCATTCGGTATATAAACATTATCATTTTGTCATATTAAATGTGCAGAAATTCATGGAACAAAATAAGCAATATTTTAAATTAATTTTCAAAGTATGTTTAAAACAAGAAACTGTAGAAGATTGATATGTGATTTGAACCTCTTATGGGCTGCCATATCATTATACATTTGTCATAAATCAACTTTTAAGATTAAAACTGAGTCTTTAACTGAAATCTTTTGTTTGAATGAAGAGAGGCATGAAATATTTCCCACGTTTATAAACTTCATGATAGAGATTGAAAGAGTGTAGACCTTTTACAGAATGTTAAGGAGTATCTTCAAGAAGAAGAAGAAGAGACCTTCTTAAATCAAATTGTTGAATACTCAAATTTTATGGCAAGACCTGTTTGTTACCTGTGCATACCTGCCAACTGTTCCTATTAAATAGGAATATTCCTATTTTAGTGAAAAGAAAATTAACCTGTGTGTTTCTATTTCTGTTCAAATTTGTCTGTAGCATTGAATAGGAAATTTAGGAATGTTCCAGTTTTTGAAAATTTCTTAATAATTTGTTCCTATTTCTTGGCTGTCAGGGTTGGCAGGTATGCCTGTGGTACAGAGGGCTGTAACCGACTAACCATGCCATTGTCATGGTATAGATACACTTCTTTAGTGCTATAACCTGAGGGTTGATGATTGTAAAAGAAAGAGTAGAGAGGTCTCTTTTTATACCAGAAAGATGTATTGATGTTTCTGTTCTCATTTTCATAGGTTCATGAGCGCAGTGTGCAGTCAGATTTCCTGATGATTATAGTGAGAAAGCTGGTCCAGCAGAGATCAGACCTTAAGCTGATTCTGATGAGTGCAACATTAGACAGTAAGAAACTGTCTGCATACTTCTACCACTGCCCTATCATTAGCATTCCCGGGAGAACCTATCCAGTCGAGGTTAGTCCATCTCTATGACAACTGCACTTTGCTGGAATGCATCAGTTGATATGTAGTTTGAAATTTATCATTTGTGATGGGCCTATTTAAGCTGGGACTGGACTGTACCATTTCTAAAGGATAATCAATAGAATCATAGTAATTCACTTCAATTCAATTCAAAGAAACATTTATTTTTTTCCACTTGACTTGCAGGAGTTAATCTTTTTTTTTTCAATTGTGTACAGTTTATACATAGTAACTTAATGTATTACAATAACATAAATCAAGGAAGAAGGTGAGGTCCCTAAAAGCAAGTGCTTGTGACAGGCTCACCTGAACAACTTAGAACAGATACCAAATATATAGGAGAGCGGAGGAGGGAGGTTTAGAGTAAAGAGAAAAGAAGAAGCAGAAGTAGTAGAAGAAGAAGACGACTGCTACAATGATATTGCTGATGATAGTGATGATAGTGATGATGGTAATGATGATGATTTTAATATGATGATTGAGGTTACTCATCATCATCAATAATACTTAAAGTGAATTCTTCTTTTTATACTCATTTAACCTACTTAGTTCAAATGTGACAAATCTATCCGACATAAACCTTCACAGCTATATAAGCTGCTAATATTGATACCTGCCTTCAAAAGAGTACCATTAGTCTTTGTGAAAACCAAAGAATATTGTTGCAGAATTTACTAACAGGTTATCGGTATTGTTCCTTCACTAGGTCTATCATTTAGAGGATGTAGTGGAGGATACAGGTTACCAGCTAGAGAGTGATTCAAAGTACGCTCTAAGATACGAGTCACTGGCTCAGGAAGATAAAGCCACAGTGTCTGTGACAACGAAGGGTGGTGACTCCCAGAAAGTCCAGGTACAGATTAAGAACATAAGTTCTTCGTATTTATGGTGTTGGTTTTTGAAATTTCAACTTTGTTTTCTCCAAGTACTATCATGTAGCATTGATAAAGTAGATCTGTTCCACGTACAACTCAACATGAATTATTTCAGTGTTGAAATGTTTTACAGACACTTTGATTAGTCTGATTTATATTATGGTTCATGTGTTTATGTTTTTGTTTTTGTTTTTTACAGCTTTCCTGGGAAACAAATGATGTGGCTAATCTTGATGAGGTGAGCTTTGTTTGATTTGTCAACTATGAGATGTAATTTCTTGCTGCATAGTACTGCTTTTGGTGGTGTTGTTGCTGTTGCTGCTTTCAGAATACTGGATATTCACATGAGAAGAAAGAGAAAAATAATGTATAATGTGATATTAGATGTTATGATATATTTTTCTCGTTACCAGTTTGATCCTGATTTTTATCTTTTTGATGCAGAGTGGTTTGGACGTTGATAGGTATAGTAAGCGGACAAGACAAGTTATTACAAGACTTAACC
This sequence comes from Echinometra lucunter, assembly GCA_029962745.1. Lineage (NCBI taxonomy): Eukaryota > Metazoa > Echinodermata > Echinoidea > Camarodonta > Echinometridae > Echinometra > Echinometra lucunter. The sequence continues at coordinate 43,853,471 of CM057151.1, read as the reverse complement.
CTGATACAATCAACATGGACCTGATTGTGGTAAGTTATTGTCCTGCGTGCTGAACTTTGACAAACAATTGATTTTGTGCATGACATAATTATAGCATCTTGATTTTGGTAACTGTAATTTTAGCAGGAATGGCTGTGAGGTACTTAACATTTAAGCCTTGTCCACCTCAAAAGACCATTGCAAAGAAATGAAAAGACAAAGGTGTAGCATGCTTCACATTTCTTTGTCATATGTAACACACATATGAAGTGAGTATGCCTAGTCTGCCTAGGGTCTTTGATTGTTCTTTGATTTTATTTTCCTGCTGTGATGTCTTTTGAGGCAGTTTACTGGGCCACATGTGAAGGAGGTTTTATTAGGGCAAAGTTGCAAAGTCATTTATAACCGGTCAGGTATGGAGCAAAACACACACCTAGTTAATATATCTCAAACAATGAAATTTGCAAATAATTTCAAGAAGATGCATGCAACAAAAAAACATCAACAAAGATAATTTTGTTATCATTTGAATTCATCATCTTTTCTGCATTTCTATGTGTGCACAAGATAGAAGAATTGTTCACCTAAAATAATGAAGAGCATTAACACAAGTGATCAGACTTAGTTCCACTCTTTTGTTCCAGGAATTGCTGAACTACTTAGAGCAGGAGCCAACATTTCAGTCTGTCAAGGGTGCTGTATTAATCTTCATGCCAGGCTTAGCTCAGATCCAACAACTGTATGAGATGCTACAAGCAGATCCTAACTTCTCCAAAACAGACAGATATATTCTTCTAGCACTCCATTCTGTCCTGTCGTCAGATGATCAGAGTGCTGCCTTTGGTATTCCTCCCCCTGGTGTGCGCAAGATCGTCATAGCAACCAACATAGCTGAAACGGGTATTACCATTCCTGATGTAGTCTTTGTCATTGATGCTGGCAAGGTCAAGGAAAATAGGTACATTTTAGGAAATGCTATATACTCTTTTAACTTTCTACTGATGCATGAAATAAAGATGTATCGGCAATGATTCTAAAAAATGTAATATTTTGCATGGTAACGCTAAACCCACTGCACACTGTACGATCCGTCTGCAATCCAATTTTGGAAACATTTGTTGTAGCATTTGATATGAACATTCAAACATGTGAAATCTTATGATAAAAGTTCTGAATAGTCGTGTAAATACTGAAATCGAAATTCTAGGCTTCCCTGTAGGAATAAAAGCGAATTCAATTCCGAATCGTAATGATGTCATAGCAATCTTGCAATCGACTACGATTTGAAGCCAATTTGGCCTTTTCTCCGATCACAAGGCTTGCAGTCAACCAAAATTTTGATTTTAGTATTCCTACCATTATTCCAAACTTCAAATAAGATAATTTTTCATATTTTATATATGAAAGTTAAAAGAGTATAGCATTTCCTAAAAATGTAATTTGTTCGAAGTGCAATTTGTTCGAATATCAGGTCGCAGTCGGATCGTAAAGTGTGTGGCGGGCTTTACAATATGCATTCTAATCTTGTAGTTTGAGATACTCTCAAAGCTTTGAGATGAAAGGATAATGTCAGTGGGTTATGGATGGGAGTAGTTAATTTCTGTACAAAGTAAAGATTGAAAAATCCTTTTTCAAGTGCAAGGAATACTGTGCTTAATTAAATTTGCTTGGTAGAGAAGTTTAAATAAAAATAAAGATACAGGTTTGCATGTCAGCAACCAAGGGTTCTACACGTGTGTATTTTATACAAGGAGCTGGTTGCATCTAACGATCTTCCATCTTACTGTAACTTCAGGTACAATGAGCGAAGCCAGATGAGCTCCCTGGAGGAGATGTATGTGAGCAAGGCGAGTGCCAAGCAGAGGCAGGGTCGAGCAGGCAGGGTGAGGGAAGGGTTCTGTTTCAGACTCTACACCAAACGGCGCTACGAGGCTCTGCGGTCTTTCACTCAACCGGAGATCCAGAGGGTTGCCCTTGAAGAGCTGTGTCTGCATATCATGGTGAGAATGATGCTGAATCCATCTTGTGGGTGTGAATCAAGGGATGTTTATTGTACTTGCTTGAAGCATAACATTTACAATGTAGTTGCTTTAGCAACCACGTACATAAAAAGATCAATTGAAACAAAATTTTGTCCACCATTTTAAACTATTTTTGTCATGTTTAGAATATTAGAGGTATTTCAAGAGCAGTCATTGTCATTATAAATTGATACCATGCTATTCTTAAAACAAAAGGAAAGACGATTAGAAAGCTTACAGTTCTTTACTATAACTCAATCTTTCTCTTGGAATCCAGAAATGTTCCCTTGGAGACCCTGAGGATTTCCTGCAGGAGGCCCTGGATCCTCCCCTCCCTCAGGCAGTGCGTGCCTCCATGTCCCTTCTGAGAGAGGTTGGGGCATGCCTGGCAGACACCCCCACCCTAACACCCCTTGGTCAACATCTAGCTGCCCTGCCAGTCAATGTCCGCATTGGCAAGATGCTCCTGTTTGCTGCCATCTTTGGCTGTTTGGAGCCAGTGGTAAGTGAAAGAGGGATTCGATACCCATAATGTTCCCACTTATTATCATAACTACTGATAGTGATGCCATCATTAGACTGCAGTTTTCATATTGGGTTTAACACTTTCATAGTTAGAATTTCGTAACATTTTCTCTCTCTCCTTTTTTTTTTTTCACCCATGCGAACCACATTATTTCAACTGCCAAATCTTTTATTAGTGGTACCCTTACAGTTAAACAATACAGCTCTCTCAAATTTATTCCTTATTTTTGACACATTTTCTTTTCAAAATGTGTTAGCAGTTCATCCATGACTTACTGATCAGGCTGATATTTGCTATTTAGCCATTTGGGGGAAATTTTCTCATTGAATATTATTTATTTACTCACAGGCAGTAATAGCTTCAGCAATGACTGACAAGCCGCCATTCTTGGTACCTCTAGGGAAACGCAGCCAGGCTGATGCTGCCAAGCGGGCCATGGCTGTAGCTAACTCGGACCATATCACCATTTACAAAGCCTTTTCAGGGTATGCTTACACACCTTTAATTTCTGGTCCATGCAAGCCTAGAAGACGGTTATATCTTCTCTGATTAAATTTCTTGAAGGAGATTACACTCGACTCGATTTTTGTGTAAGACACAAGACTCTTTGGTCCATGTTCTCTAAGTTCAGGTCAGTTTAATTCCTTCTAATGTGCACACATTAAGTGCACTAAGAACTGTTACTGAATGAAAAGCTGAAGTGAATGTAAGGTGAAAATACTTTCACATTTGTAGGTAAGCTGTTGATTACTAATGTTAGAAATACTGTCATGTATTGGTGTTGGTTTCAGAGTAGCTATCCTTGAGACATGGATAGCTGTTTAAACAACACCATAGAGAAAACAGTTAAAATATCCTCTCTGTATGGTGGAAGTGTGCACTGGATATCCCTGTGTCACACTCTGTATTGATGAGAGACATTTGGACTATGCAAGAAGGCATGTAAGGAAAAATAACATTTTAGTCAGAATTTTGCTCTCAAAAATACATTTGTTACAGTGGTATGAAAGAAATGCTTAGCGCAATTGGTACTGAAGTCTGCTTAGTTATGTACAAATTGGGATGAGGAAAACAACTTTATTTATCCTTTTCTCAGTATTACTTTTCTTTTACTCAACTCATTCAGGTGGAAGGAAGCCAAGAGTAAAGGTAGATCTGCTGAATCTAGATACTGCCATGGCAATTTCCTGAGTAGAACAGCTCTCCTGAATATGGAGGTGAGAAATCAAGATGTTGCAAACAAAGTTAAATCTCTTTCTCTCTCAAAGGCTAAGAAGAATGAATCAATTTGTGTTGCCCCTATGAATTATTTTATCACTTTTCATTTGTTTTATTCATTAATAGTAAAAATACAAAATATAGCATGTTATAATTGTTTGAAAAGAAAGTGCCATACATGTCTGATGAAATGCACTTTCCTTAGAAAGTTTTCAAATCTACTCATGAAAAGATGGATCAAGGTGTACTTTCTGGGAGAAAGAACTTTGTTCTTCCGTACGTCTGGGTTTTGGGGGTTGGGTTTTTGTGTTTTGTCTTTTTTTTTTTCATTATTTTGCATTTCAAATTTTCTTGAGAAAGAAATTTACACTTCTTTACTTTTCCCCCTCAACATCTTCTAGAATGTGAAGAGAGACCTCATGCAATTGGTCAAATCCATAGGCTTTCTTCCTTCACCAGCCAATCAAAATACTCCACACACATCATCTGCCAAGCAGCAGTCACTCTCGTCCAAGATGGAGGTTCTTGAGATCAGCAAGACCGATACCTCGTCTGGATACAAAGATGCATTCCCGCTAACAGCATCCAATACCGCCTTGCTCAAGTCTGTTCTCACAGCCGGTAAGTTTTCACTCTACCCCCTTCCCCCACCCCCCCCCCCTCCACTTCTTGCGACATGGGGTTGTTAACCCCCGCCAAACGAAGTTTGAGGGGATATGTAGGAATCAGCAAACACACATTGGTCTTCTTGTGAAGATGTGCAAGACGTTTTTTTTTTAATGTGTCACAAACTGCGTTGCCATGGGTAGTGGCATATTGTGGCAATAAATCAGGGGGAAGTATTGTGGATCGAACTACTTCCTCATTTTTCGAGCAGTGCTCAGGAAATTTAGAATACACATTAGGGCCATGGTATTAATCACCTTCATTTGTAGTTGTTCTTACAGCTGCTGCTGCAGTTGTTGGTGCTGTTGATTTTGTTGTTTCTTGTAGTTGCCATTGTGGTTGATGTTGCTGTTGTTGGTATTGTTATCTATATTGTAACACGCAGCCCATGAATGCTGTATAATCTCATCACCCTATTTTGAAACATAAAATCAGGATTCATACTTAATTAACTGTTTAGGTCATGGCAAATCTTCCTTGTCGATGCTTCCATTGGGCAATACAGAAATCCCTATACAGAGATGCTTGGTTAGGGAATCTACATTCCATCCAACTGGACCGAGGGTACCTGATGGCATTGCTTTTAGATCTCACTTATTCTTGATTTACTCTCTTCACATTTGGCTCAAATTTCATAATATCTCTTCCTGCTCATCTTTTTCCTTACTTTATCCAATATTTTCTCTTCCATCCCCCAACTGTATGTACATGTATGTATACTAATTCATTCGGCATCTGACATTAATGAAGGGTTACCATCATATCTGGTCTTTATTAGGTCTGTATCCCAATGTTTCCAAGACAACGTATGAACCTCCCCCACACGGTATGAAGGATGATGAGATTGTATGTCGAGGTGATACCACCAAAGGACCAGTAACTGTTCATCCATCCTCTGTCAATCGTCATCTAGGCACCAATGGATGGATGCTATTCTCTGAAAGAGTATGTTTTTCATTCTTTTTTTTTTTTTTTGGTGTTATTGGTTTTTCATATTTGATTGGTTTGGATAGTGGAAATATGATTGTGTATTTCAAAGGACACTGATTTGCATCTTGATCTAGAAGACAATTCACGATTAAACATCTTTTACTTTAAAAAAATGATACTGGAGAGTTGTTTTTCATGAAAGATGCACAAGTCCTGAAAGGGATATTGGATATTGAGCCATTACATCAATACCAATGACTGCTTGCTCTATTCTGGAGGTTATTATTAATTATAGGATTTCCCAGTTCAAAAAGATTATTTGATAATCTTATTTAGCTTCAAAATAAAGTGAATGTAAGTATTTCATTATGAGCAATGCAGCTTGAATATTGATTTTCAAGAACTTTTGTATATGTTATCACTCTAATTTTGTAAACTGATGGTTTAAAAATGTCATGGATGTTGTCGTGCTTTTATCATATTCTATATTGGTGATAATAATCTCTACATTTTCATGCAGAGACTTACAATTTGAATTACTGATGTCATTGCTGTTTGTATTCGCTGACAATACAGGTGAAATTATCCAAGGTCTACATAAGAGAGAGCTCACTAATCACACCCTATCCTCTACTACTCTTTGGAGGAGAGATTGCCGTACATCACAGAGAAGGTCTCATTAGCATAGATGACTGGATTAAATTCCAGGTAAGAAAATCGTTAGGTTAGCTTTTCTCCGTGAATAATTTGATATCAAATTGTTTTTCAGAGAGAAAAAGTAGAAAGAGGGTTGGGGAGAACGGAAAGAAATATATTGAGATTTTACTGCATATTCACTTATAATGAAACTGTAAAATCTTGTTTTCTCAAAATAGATTCATTGCCTGTCGATCACAATTACTTATGTATCCAAATAGAAATTTGCTTTGTAATATGCAGTTGTTCAGTTTGACTGGAAAATGTACATCAAATCCATTATTCTGAAAGCATGCTATATTCTATCCTGCCTTCTAAACAATTCAAATTTTGATCGGTTGTGTTTGTGGCAGGCTTCAGCTAAAACTGCAGTCATCTTCAAAGAATTGAGGCTACTCCTCAATGTGTTCCTAGAGAAGAAACTTGCCAATCCAGCACTACAAATACAAGGTTAGAAGTTGACTCTTTCCTTTTTGTTTCTTCTATATTTGAAATTTTTATTATCTCTGGTTTTTTTTTTTAAAGTTATGATTTAAAGGGAAAAACTATTCCTCCAGGAAAATTGATTGCTTACATGATTTCTTCAGTAGCTTCCAGCATTACAGAATCAGTCACACATTTGTATTCTTTCTCTTTTTCTCCCACCAGCCCTCCCTCCTTCCATCACTGCCTCATTCCCTCTCTCCCTCCCTCCTTCCTTCCTTCCCTCCCTCACTCCCAGTCTCTCTCCCACCCTCCCCCTCTCTATCTCTCCCTCTCCTTCCCTCCCACCCATCTTTCCCTCTCTATGACTGTATCATTTGATTATCAGTGTTTTTGTTGTGCTTTACTTATTTTTTTGTGTGTTTTTCATATTTTTGTTGTTCACTCTTTCATCATCATAAAACCAACATCTTCCTTTTCTCTGTCCCACAGATGAGGAAGTAATCAAAGCTCTACTGAAGTTATTGAAGTCAGAGAAGGCCAGATAGCAGAAATAGCAAAATTTATCCATCACTCTCAAACTCTTAATAATGATCTTAACTTAAAGTGGGTACCCAGTGCTGAAACAATGTTAGTTCATTTAAAAGAGCATGATTTTATTAGCAGAAAATCATCTGCCTAAAGTTTTTTAAAAAGACATGTTGCCAAGGAAACCCCCAAATGTGGTAAGATTTCAGGATATTTCTGACCCCTCAGCTGACGTCCAAATGACGTCAAAGTGGGTACCTTGCAATTCTAGCAAAAAGGGTGCAACGTATAATACATTTTGTACAGTCTAGCGCGTAGCACACTGCAATGCGCAAAGCTGGGTACCCACTTTTACGTCATACCTCATACTCAAATTTTTTGGTCAACTCGTGACTTTTCATGCGAAAATTAGCCAAACTGCATTGATTTCGATTGAAAATCATCAAATTTTTAATGTTATTCTTCTTAGAATTCTATTCTTGATCATATATAAAAAAAAAAAAATTACCATTGTGTAATCACTTTAATACTGGCTTCTTGAAGTGGATGCCCATGTATTAAACCTTTGGGAATGAAAGAATCTAGTAGCCAGTGGGTTAAAATCAGATATTTAAGTGCACTAAATACAAAGCCGGCATGTTTATATGTATATGAGGGCCAGTGGTGAGACCATGGTGACTGAAGAAAAATTATTGTTTTGTAGTGAAGGATTGTGGTAATCAAAGCATTTAATCATGTTGGTAAGAAGTTGATGGAAATTCTGATGTCAAGAAAGCATGCACCATCATTTACAGATATGCAACAAGTAGTTTTATATCTCATACAGCTGAGGTAATGTGAACTGAAGTCGATGGAGAACATGTCAGAGAAAAAAGGGTATTCTATGGGATGTTTTATGTTAGGATATACAATGTGATGTATGAGCTTTCAAAGCAGTTTTTAATTTGAATAGAATATCAGTTAAGGCTCATTCACATATGCAATGGCAAACCTTGGGGTAAACCCCTATGTTTTTTGGGGGATTTAGATGAATGTTATGTAGAGGAGGTAAGAAGAAAACCTGCAAGGCAGAAATTATTATTTATGCCTCCTGGCTGCAATTGAATTCTTGTGGTTAGCTCAACATGTGACTTTAGGAGTTTTGTCTGCACATCTTTTGGCAACTCTCCTTGAATTAAGCATACATGTGAACTGAACATTGCAGTGTACATCTCATTGTAAGTCGTGCTGTGACCATGGCATATGTGAACACTAAAAACACTGCTGAAGATGTGAATGAGCCTTTGTTCAGAAAGGTAAACCGGTAAACCGCTTCAAAAACCTTAGCGTATATATTTTTGTGTGCCGAATGAAGTGCAAGTGGTTATCAGTGACCCAACAAAGGTGCTATACACATATTTACTTTACCTGTGTGTTATAAGATGGAGAAATATGCTGCGCATTACACATCACGGTTAAATGATTCATATGTGAACATGCCTCTGTGCTATACTGATTTACACATGAAGACCCAGTAATAAATATAAGGCTAAAATCTATCGTTAGTTTAGACCAGGCAGAATGACCTTCAAGCCTCATATACATGTATTTACTTTGGTCATTTATGATTTCTCCTGTTAACCCATTCATGACAGGAATTATTTAAAGCCTAATTTGATCAGCTTTTATTCTTCAAATTGGCAACACCAACATTTTTATTTTATTGCTGCATTTTTCATATAAAACGCCATGTATCTGAAATGAATATAAATTGACAGAAATTATGAGAAGTCAAAAAGTTGCCAATTTGCAGGGAAAAACGGTGATTTTAAACTATCACATTGCCAATTTAAGGATTTTAATGCTTATTTTCCTTTAAAAATTTTTCAGCATCAAACAACAAATATTGACGCAACCAAAATGGGCAGTTTGTGTAGAATTTTTTGCTCTTTCTGCTCATGTATTTGGTATGATTTTTAGGGCTTTACATCAAAAGATATTAGGCCAACCACAAAATGTGGACCTATGTCATGAATGGCTTAACGGATATTTCTATCAGTAGTGATGTTTAGTTAGGCCTAAATGAAGAGCAGTGTGCAGAATTTACTGTTGCATTGCCTGTTAAAAGTTAAAAGAATCGGAACTTTATCAAAAGTCTCAGACTCTAGTATTTTCATGATGAATATATACGAGGGGATAGGGCACTTGTGATGGTGGTAGGGGTACAAAATTGTTATTTTCTTTTTTTTTTACCCCATGGAGCCTTTTGGAAAAACTATGCTTCACCTTTGCAGGATTTTGAAAATTCATTGCAATTTCACAAAGTTTTTATTGCTGTTAATCATGAGGGATTTTGTTGTGGGTTTTTTTGTTTTATCTCATTAAAGGAGTGCAAATTAGGGTTTAGCAAGTTTGCAAAATTTCTATCAGTTTGTTCCAGATTAATAATGTAAGAGTTGTCCTACTTTGATTGCCTCCACCTCCCCCCCCCCCCCCCCCCCATCACAAGTCACCAAATGATGCAAAATATATCTCAATGTGCTTAAATTGCCACTGCTGTAGTAAACATGATGTACATTGCAAGATTTTCCTTATACCTGTATGTATGATATACTCATATTTAACACATTAAGAATAAAGATGGACTTTATTTTTCAGCTGGGTCTCTGTTTCTCAATTATTTTCTTAATTTGTTTTTGTCTACTTTAGTTTTGTCTGAATATATAAACATTCAAGGAATCTAAAGGTTGTGTCATGTCATTAGTAAAGTACATGCATATGGTGGCCCTGAAGTACGCTCGACAACAGGTCATGTGCGACGTGAATTTCGCATCCCAGGTCTCAAACTTCACGTCACGGATCATAAATTTCGCATCACGGGCCGCAAATTTCGCGACTGGGGCCCAAAGTTGGCAGCGAAATTCACGTCACCTGTTTCAAACGGACTTCAGGGCCACCATGCATGTGCATTTACTTGCTATGTGAAACTATTTTTCCACTTGCCTTCCTGATTAGTTTAATTACAACATAGGATCTTTGAATAAACTTTCAGAAATTTTTAAACCAAGAAGTAAATAAGCCAAATTCCGGTTAACTCAAATGAATACACTAAAATGTCTTATGCATTTCAATATAATGTGCACAACAGAAGCAAATTAGGCACTTTTAATGCAAAATACACTGTACATTCATACAGCTGAATGTGGAAAGAAAACAATTATTACAAATAAAATAAAATTGCACTTTTATAAAAAAACCAAAAAAAAAATTATGTACATAGGTATAGCAAGATCTTTTACAAATTACAAGTACATGTACATGTACACTTTACATGTCTCTGCAAAAGTATGAATTTATGCAATATGGCAAAAATCAAGGTGATAAAATTTATAGAGGCATAGTACATCATTCAAGCATTTAGCACATGTATTTGGATTCACCAGAAGAAGCAGTGGTCATAAAACAGTCATATTTAACGTATAATCACTTGTCACAAGACTAGTACAATTTTATCATTTTGAAACAACATGGTTAAAATCTATGACTTGAGTTTAGACATCTCGCTATGAAAACAACTATGCACGCCAAAAGGTACATGCAGCTATGACCACCTTCATTTTGTTTAACTTGGACCCATGGCCTTTGATATTTTAACTTGGAATTAAAGTTCATTCAAGGGTCAAACAACACCATGGACATGAGATATTTGGCATAAAACCTTGCAATACAGTAATACTTTCAATATTTATGCACCATTCAATTAAAAGACTTGAAAAAAAATAGTGGGGGGGGGGGGGGTTCAGACATTATTTCTGGTTCTCTTTGGTAAATATCACGATTACTTAATATTTTGCACAAGGTTACTGAAACTACGTCATATAATATTTTAGGTTGTAGTGACCACAAGTGAGAAACAGGAGGTGGGAAAATGGAACTTGTAAAAATGATTGCTTTTCTTATCCTTGGATTTAGCTTAAGAGCAAATCCAATGCAATCCTCACTACTGCATTTTAATTTCATGGCATAATGCATAGTCATACATGTATTATCAAACACATTCATCAAAACTTTCCACAAAAGTGACAAATAACTTGTGGACAGAGTTGCTATATAATGCCAAACCAGATACAGTCGCCAGGGCTAATCATGATATAAATCTATCATGCTGTGTTTGCATGATCACAGAATATTTTGTCTAAAATTCCTCATCACTTGTTAATCCTGGTAGACTACCTACTGAGTCATGAAAGATATCCTCTTCAATCTCACTCTCATCTTCATCGCCCCCACCCTCAAAGTCCTCTGTGTAACTTGGAGAAGGGCTTGCACCCTTTGGAGCTCCCCTTCCAGAGTGATCAGACTCGGTGGGAGATCCAATCCCTTTGGTGGGTGTGGCACTTTCTACCCTGGGACTGTCTTCAACATATTTGGTGTCAGGCACCCTAGGCATGGACTCAATGCTCTCACCAAAATCAAGTTCAGTCATTTGCCTGATGTTTCCAATGTCTGACTCAAAAGAGTCTTCAACCTTTTGTAATCCCGGTTCTTGACCTAATGCAAGAGGACTGTCTTTTCCATTACCATGATTGTCATGATGGAAATCCTCTTTGTCCTCGTCATCTACATTGTCAGCCTCCAGTGACTCTTGAGTTTCTTGATGTGGTTTAACAGTTGCTAAAGTAGTTCTACTAGTCCCACTGGTTGTTTGCTTCTGATCTTCAGGCAGGTGTGATCCTGAAGAGATCTGAACCATGCTAGGCATAAACACACCCTCTGCGCTGGACATGGATTCTGGCAGAATGTCTTTTTCTTTGGACATAACTGGAACAGACCTTTGACTGGAAGCAGTTACCTGAGTAGAAGACACTGCTGTTGTAAAAACACTGTTTGTTCTGGAAGGCTGTGACTGGGTAGTAGTGGATGGAGCAGGATGTGAACTCCCATTGGACAGTTCTGCAGAGGGTCGCTGTTGGTTGGCAAGTACTGTTTGTTGCATGGGTTGAGGATACATTTGTGGTGCCAAAGTTTGGTTCAGAGGCATCTGACCCTGCATCGTAGGCATCTGTTGTGGATATGCATTTATCATCTGAGGATAGACACCAGGCATCATTGGTTGCATCCCAGGAGTTTGCTGGAAATTTAAATTCCCTGTTCCTCCTGTGGAAGATATTTGATTGGCCAACTGTTGTGGCATGTGATTGAGAATCTGCATCCCTGGCATCACTGGCCCCATCATGCCATAAGGAGCACTGTATGGGGTTGGCTGCATTGGATGATTGGAATACATCAAGTTTCCTGGCTGAAAGATGCCATTTTCTTGTTGTGCTGCTGTTGCTGATGATGAGGCCGATCCTACCATGGACCTTAGCTGAGTGGAAGGGTGATGATTCTTCAAGATGGATTTCACTGCTGGATGACCAATATCTTGTGAGCTTAGACCTACTAATGTGCACAGCTGGCCCAATCTGGAAAATAAAACACAGGGTAAAAAAATGTGATGATGAAGAATGCGGCAATGCCTTCACTCTATCTACAAAACTGCAATTCAATGAGATGAATTGGCATTAAATCCTAAAACTGGTTTCTATACACTCATGAAATATTTTTCAACTTATCAGTGATCATCAAAGGATAGCACTGCAGATTCAAGTGGGTTACAGATGTTTAACCAAATCAGTGAAAGATTTCATAGCAATGGTACACACGTTTATTAAACAGGCCCCAATGGATGATTACAATCTCTTTGTCCTACAGGAATTTATCAAACAAATATATGCAACTGACAAAGAGGAAGAGGTTTTTCCTTTCCTCATCCACAGTTTTAGAGCAATGGACACTAAAAAGGATACTGAACTGGTACAAAAAACAAGCCAATAGGAAGATTGTGTCTCGCCCACCCGTGGCTAAATAACACGAAAGTTTCCCCAAGTACATCCCTTGCCCTAACCAAGTTTGATGTCACAAGAAAGTCTTGCAGGTCGTAAAGTTTGACCTAAAATGACCTTTCACCTTACCATGTGACCTGACAGCACAATAGCATGAATGTACCCCTAGTGCATCTATCACCCAAATTTGGTTGCTATTGCAGCAACATGTGCCAAGTTATGCGTCATAAGAGAGTCTTGCAGGTAAACTTTAACGTTTGAAATACAAGAAATGACAGAGGAAAAGCAAATTCAAGAATTTGAAAACATCTGTAACATATGACCTCCAATGACCTTTCACCTTATCATGTGAAGTCCAACAGAATGATAACATGCACTTCCCCTTAGTGATCTGCAACCCAAGTTTGACTGAAAAGTGTGACACGGTTGCAAAGTTTTGTGTCATAAGAGAGTCTTGCACGTAAACTTTAACCGTTCAACGTTTGACCTGTAATGACCTTTGACCTGACCATGTGACCTCTGACTGGACCATAACATGCAGGTCCCCTTAGTGCATCTACAACCCAAGTTTGATAGATAAGTGTCACATGGTTGCAGAGTTTTGTGTCATAAGAGAGTCTTGCACGTAAACTTTAATGTTTGACCTGAAATGACCTTTGACCTTACCATGTGACCTATGACTGGACCATAACATGCAGGTCCCCTTAGTGCATCGACAACCCAAGTTTGATAGATAAGTGTCACACGGTTGCAGAGTTTTGAGTCATAAGAGAGTCTTGCACGTAAACTTCAACGTTTGACCTGAAATGACCTTTGACCTTACCATGTGACCTCTGACTGGACCATAACATGCAGGTCCCCTCAGTGCATCTACAACCCAAGTTTGGTTGAAAAGTGAGTCACGGTTGCAAAGTTATGTGTGATAAGAGAGTCTTGCACGTCAACTTTAACATTTGACCTGAAATGACCTTTGACCTTACCATGTGACCTCTGACTGGACAATAAGATGCAGGTCCCCTTAGTGCATCTACAACCCAAGTTTGATTGAACAGTGTCACACAGTTGCAGAGTTTTGTGTCATAAGAGAGTCTTGCACGTAAATTTTAACGTTTGACCTAAAATGACCTTTGACCTTACCATGTGACCTCTGACTAGAGCATAACATGCAGGTCCGCTTAGGGCATCTACAACCCAAGTTTGGTTGAAAAGTGAGTCACGGTTGCAGAGTTTTGTGTCATAAGAGAGTCTTGCACGTAAACTTTAACGTTTGACCTGAAATGACCTTTGACCTTACCATGTGACCTCTGACTGGACCATAACATGCAGGTCCCCTTAGTGCATCTACAACCCAAGTTTGGTTGAAAAGTGAGTCACGGTTGCCAAGTTATCTTTCATAACGTTTGTGACGGACGGACGGACGACGGACGGACGACGGACGGACGACGGACGGACGACATTTGGATCCCTTAGTCTCGCCTTCACCTCCGGTGGGCGAGACAAAAACAATGAAATTAGACTAAATAGAACAAGCTAGTCCCTGCTAATCTCACCCTGCATCTCTAAGAAGATCAAGGAATCCATGAAATTTTTTGAAGGACTCTTCAATGCTCTCCAGCAATGCCTCATCCTCCCCATTTTCCTCTCCTTCCGCTGGTTCCCCCTTCTTGAGGGGCGAGGTCGGCCCCCTGGCCTCCAAGAGCTGGAGCTGGTGCTTCAGTCGACTGTTCTCCACTTCCAGCTCTATCACTCGTTCATCAGAGGCTGCCCTCGCCTTGCTCTCAATGTACAGACGTCGCCTCAGCTCTTCAGCTTCAACCTGTCTAGTAGATATTTTTCAACATGAGTCCATAAAAAACATAACTCTGGCCTGAGTCTGATAAATGTGTTATCATATGAAAATCAAATCATATGACATCCAAGTAGTTAGAAGCATATGTTCATTATTTGTAATTCCCTGAAATTCATTCCTCAGTTTTCTCTGTTTGTAGTTGATAAACAAAGCCCCAACTACAGATGACTATAAATGTTAGAAAATTCAAGTGGCACAGTGTATTTTGTATGAGAGAATAAGTTACTTTTACTACTATCTATGAAATAGCAAACACCTGGGCCCTGTTGCATAAAACTTACGACTGATGGCAACTTTGCCATCAATGGTAACTTCCATGGAAACCGTGAATTTGATTGGCTGTTCAGCAATGTTACCATGGTAGTTACCATTGATGGCAGAGTTACCAAACTTACCATTAATGGTAGTTTTATGCAACGGGACCCAGAATATCTTTTGGTGGCTGTTTAAACTTGTGTGTTAACATAATAGTGATGCCATTTTTGTTTTTTTGTTTGTTTGTTTGTTTGTTGTTTGTTTGTTAACTATGAACTTTAAATTTGTGTGTTAACATAATGTTGATGCCATTTGGGGGGGAGAAGGGTTAACTATGAGATAAATTCTGCCTGCCACTTTTCAAGAGGAGGTTGACATTTCACTTCACCTGAAGATTTTTAATCTTGCGATTAACGGTAGCCTCGTATCCTGTATCATTCCCTGTAGAAGTGGACAAATGAGTAGAAGGGGTGCCCATGCTCTCCTTGGCACTGGTGTCTATCTCACTGGAGCTACCAACATGAACATGGATAGATGATGCCCCAGGTCTGGTAGGTGTGGAAGATCCCTCAGGGCTTCCAGGATCTGGATGCAGAATACTTTTGCTGAAAAGGAAAAGTTGAGCATAATGAATTATTGATAGAGGGGATGTACTTAAGGGATTTTGATGCCTGACAGGGTTTAAACACTTAACCAAGAGATACAGAAGTGAAGGGTACACTGTTCTCAATACATGTAGTGGTATCTAGCTCTCTGAGAGACATCTTTTCTTTTGCAGAGACATCTACACAAAGACCTGTACGAAGGCTTTATTTTGTGCAGTTTTCTTTAACCCGTTGAACACTAAACCCAAAATAACTTAGGCTGGGGTCAGGTCTATGGAAAATAAATGAAAACATGACATCGAATCGTGCTAAACGGGTTAAACAAAGAAAGATACTAAGACTAAAAATACTAAATACTAAATGTCAAAATATTTTATGATACGGCATTAGTTGCTGGCCATCAAGACATTGTACACTGCTCAGAGTCTAATGCTCCCCTGGCTCTTTGGACAAAATTATTTGTTGACACGAGGTGGTATCTGGTAAAACACAGACAATGATCGATTCAATGGTAATCACAATATGAATTCACATACCTTCTTTGGTTAGCTCGAGCAGCTGTTCTCCAGGGAACAAAACCAGGCCCAGGTCTCGTCACTGTAGGCTCAAAGTCAGTCTTAGAACTTGTAATGGTAATCCCGCTCTCAGATTTGGACCTTGATCGTCTCTCTGGTTTACTGGAAGATGCACTTTTCACCTTGCTCCTACTACTGCTGCTTGGTTTTCTCATTTGGACTGAAGAGGTCCTCCCTCTTCGTTTGTTCTTCTGCTTGGAGGACGACCCGTTGGGACTCCTTGCTCTCAGCCATTTGTACTAAAAACGTGGGAGGGGAGGAATAGACATGCCTCTTTGTTCAATGAATTTATAACCCTGTCAAATTTGACATTTAAGCCTGTGAATTAAAACTTGATTCCATAATTTTTTTTTTCTTTTCTTGCTCAACACTCATAAGTAGGGATACAAAAGTCTCAATTGTTCCCAATTTACTATGGTAACGAGATATTTCATGGAAAATACTATTGTCAAAATCACAGAATAGTGTTGAACACACAAATAGTTAAGAGTAAGTATGTGTGTGTTCAACGTTATTTTCCGATTCTGCAGTACAAAGCATCTTTTCATTATCAAAATGGATAGATGCTGCTACAGATCAAACAGAAAAAGTTTAATACTAACCTCTACTTCTTGTCCACCCGAATTTATCATTACTTGTTCTATGACGGCCTTCAAAAGATCTTGATCTAGCAAAGGGATGCGAAAACAGAGAATAGAAATAATATGCTAGGAACAGATATCAGAAAATTACCATCAATTGCCATCAATCAAACAATATGTACATTATTACGGCATCACAACCATCAGCAACAAGTTCCATATCATTAAATGAAGAGAATTTTTGACACATATGAAGATGGTTCCGCAATTTTCACATCAAAGAATATCCCAAACTTGGGATATAATTTCCCTTTCAAAACAGAAATATCACATACAAAATGTCTGTTGGAAATCATATGCGAAACTCAAATGTTTACTGCTATCACAACCAGACGAGGAGGAACAGTTATCTGTATCCTCTTATCAATCTGGAAATCATCTGCTGAGAGCCACAAGAGCGCTAATGAAGAGTTAACACCCTTCTGGCTCTCAGAATATAAAATGATTTTTAAAAAGAGAAATACAAAGAAGAGATGTTACCTAGCAAAGGGTTCCTTCTCAGGTCAAGGACAACCATGCTGGTATTCTGATGCAAGGTATCAAGGAATGCCTTGGCTCCTATGTTAGATATACCACAATGTTGCATGTCCAGAGCTGAAAGAGATACAAGATTAACAGTCTGTTTATGGCACATTTCACTTAATAAAGAAAAATAAGTAAAACTTCCGTAAAAAAGAAAATCGCTTCTTCTGTACTTCTTCTTTCTTCTGTACATAAAAAATATAACATGACAATCAATCAGTTTGTCCCATGTTGTTGTTTTCTGCTTCATTTAACCTTTATAAATTCTAACATGCAAATATCAAGGAAGAATAAATTGCTCTTGCAACAACTGTTCCACGGTCAATATCCTGCACCAACAAAAGGTGCAACTTCAACCTTGGACTAAACACTCTACTTAATTAACCTAACCCTAAACCTTACTGGAAACCCAATTGTAACCCTAACCCTATATCACTGATGAAATAACACCTGGAGCAAATGTCGCATTATCTTAATCCTTACCTTTGAGCCAAAGGTCGTCCTTGAGTGCTTCAGCCAGTGCAATAGCCCCTTTGTCATTGATAAGAGGATTGTTGTTCATGGTGATCCTTCGTATCCCTGGCATACGATCAAGGTCTGGTCTTCGATATCTTAGGCTGTCTTTCCATGCCTCTGTGTGTCTCCTGGTGGCTTGATGCTGGGGGGGGGGGGGGGTAAAATGAATGAATGAATATAATGCATATGTCATATCTCTACATATTTCCAATTGATTTATGACTGTGACCTTCGACATTAGACCTCCTTAATCTGAACTCTATGCAATTAGTCTTTGATGCTCATACATGCTTCAGTTAAATTAGACTAGAACGTTCAATGATTCTAAGTTACATGGTGAACACATATTTTCAAAGACTACCTTCTCATCTTTGGACTGCAATGTCTTGAACTTATCACGCTAATCAGTTCATCCATCCATGCTCATACCCACACTTGAACTATTTTGCTTCATTATACATTAATGGATCTCATGTACTGAGATGTAGATACATTCCATCCATAGCACCATCCATCTATGACACCAAAAGGATCAAGGTTCTTAGTGATTTGAGGACATGCAATACCAACCTTCACCATCTTGGCTATCAGATCTGCACTTTTCCATGTAAGACCAGCTGCAGTGAGGTTGAGAGACACAATGGTTGGTGTGTTCTTGATGCACTGGCATAGCACTTCCACTCCCCTATCTCCTATACGGCAGTATTCCAGCGACAGGTGCTGTAGACATCTGCTCTTTGCTAGCCCCTGCAGAATTAAATCAGTCATAATGCATTGGTGCAGGTTCATTAAACATGATTGGTCAAACTACTAATTGGTCTTTGCATGTAATGAGTGAATCTATTCACACATATTGCTGTTTTCAGCACATACATATTTTGAGCCACCATCAACATAAATGGATATCAGTCATGTTTGGCATAGTCACATTTCCAGAGACAGATTGGTGAAAGATACAAATTGATGATCACGTACATGTACATGTACAAAGCAGTGATTCCTATAAAAGTTGATCCATATAAATTATAGTATTGCTTGTAAAATTCAAAATTTGAATGATTTTGGACTATCCTACAAAGACATTATTCATTTGTTTTATCACAAAATAGTGCAAATTCCCTTTGAATTCATGCTAACTTATATTTTCGTCATTATGTGCAACAGTCCGAGATTTCAAGTAGAAAAGGAGACAGACTTGCACTAGACAATCATGCTTACCTTGCACAATGACACCACATTCTTTTCTCTGAGCAACAAGCCCTGTAGCTCAAGGTGCTGTAGTTGTTCACTATTAGCCAGGCATTCCCTCAAAGCAATGCATAGACGGTGGGTGATGTCTCTTGATCTGACTGGTGGAGGACGACGCACTTGCGTCTGTAAATGCGGCCTTGTGTCTATTATAATATTTGATGTAAAAAGAAAGAAATGCAGGAGTTTTATTGCAAGAAGGATCTATAGCAGATGAATATGGATGTACATGTATATCAATTTCTTTTAAAGTCCAAAAGAAATGTCCCAAGAGGGTATTGGAATGCCCTTTCTCTCATCAAAGCAGCAATAAAAACATTTTCAAATATCTTGTACTCTCCAAATATATCACAACAAATATTCACCTTTTCTTCTCCTTTTTGTTTCTTATTTCTCATGTTCAATAACGACCTCAACATAGGCCATGGTCACAACTTCATACAATCTTTACCAGTGGGCTGCATTTACAGGAATCTTGTACTCCACAGTCCATGGGCTAATCATTGTTCAATTCTAGCGTTACTGCACATGAAAAGTTCTGGCACTTTCCTCAATTAAATATTTTTCAGAAGCACCTACCCTCCTGCTTGCTGCTCTGAAAGTAACTCCTGAATGCAATAAACTGCAAGCTCCTGTTGATACGGAGGGCATTGAGGATGGGCATCCAGTCTGGCTGCCTGATCCTGTCTGCATTCAGGTCCAGGACCCCGTCTTCCAGATGGGCCTTGACAGCTGTTAGTGGACAGGAATCCTGCAGAGCGCATAGCTGGCTGTAGTAGCCTTCAAAATCCTGAGCCCCTCTCCGTCTCGCCTTAACACTTTCTATCATACTTCTGAAAGATGAAGTAATTAAAAACTTATGTCCATGCAGAGGTTTAAGCCTTTCCATCCTGTCAATAACACAAACAGGACTAAGACAGTAAGTCTTCAGTAATGGGATCATGCAGGGAATGATCCCAAAGGCATAGGATGTTAAAATATCCTATTTTCATATGACTACGGTCTTCCTTCAAATGTTTTTTTGTTAAAGTTCCTCACATTTGTGTGAGTGGAACTGCCTACACATACTACGTATAAGATTATATAACCTTGTACTCCCAAACCAATATGGTCATTGTGAAAGCACATAATTTGCAGCCCCTATTGTTGTACTACTGCATGTAACAAATAATTGCATTTTCCACTTCCCGCAGATGGAAGGAACAGCACACATACAGCCGTTGGGTTGTTAGCAAGAAAATACCTATGATGGGCAAAATTCCACATCTCCTGAATTTATGGCTTAGCTTGTTACAAAACAAGATGGTCTTCTCCACATCAGATTGCTGGTATAGTACACGTAGGTACCAGTAACTAAGCAAGATTTAGATCTGAATTTCCAATGGTTCTCCACACAGCTAAATGGGAGCCGTGTAGAACCTACAGCTTGATGTAAATGTCAGGATATCATTACAAACATTAAAGGGGGTACCCAATGCTGAAACAGTGTTAGCTCATTTAAAAAGCATGATTTTATTAGCAGAAAATCATCTTCCTAAAGTTTTTTAAAAAGTCGTGTTGCCAAGGAAACCCCCAAATGTGGTAAGATTTCAGGACCCCTCAGTGCTGTGACCCAGTTTCAACTGGGTATCCACTTTGACGTCAAAATGACGTCAAAGTGGGTACCTTGTCGTGCACCGCACTTCTAGCAAAATGCAGGCAAGGTTTAATACATATTGTACAGTCTAGCGCGCAGCAAAACTGCAATGCGCGAAGCTGGGTACCCACTTTTACGTCATACCTCACACTCAAATTTTTTGGTCAACTCTTGACTTTTTATGAGAAAATTATCCAAAATGCATTGATTTCGATTGAAAATCATCAAATTTTTAATGTTATTCTTCTTAGAATTCTATTCTCAATTATATATCTAAAAAAAATTTACCATTGTGTAATCACTTTAAGCTCACATAGCTAGGACCTGTGTGGCTTTGCCTTTAGTTTAAACTTTAAGGCAGTGTATACAGCCACACACGTGTGGCTGTATCCAAAGACCAGGGGAGCATTTCTTGAAGAGTCTTATCTGTAATCCTTTTTTCATCCCATTCCTTCAATTGGATCTAAATTATCTTGATCATGTGAAATTCTTTGATATTTCTATTTTCTTTTTTTCTTTTTTTAATAATCGCTCTTGTTCCTCTGTCTGCTCTAACAGCCAGGAACACTACTTGCCTACTGTCAGCCATGTGTAGGCAATTTCCCCTGTAGACTCTATAGGCCTACATGGGTATAAGGTTATCTGAGATAACCTTGCATTCGTGTAACTGGGAATCCCGTCCATACTATGCTCAACGACAGCTACATAAACATTTCACCTATGAGAGGACTTATTTTACGATTAGGCCAGTCTCTTTCACAATCTCAATTTCTCACACACAATGACAATGACTATGTCTCATCTCTGTCTCACTAGCTATGACAAGATCTCGCATACTGGGTGATTTCAAGTTTGGTGTTTGGAGGCTGGTGTTGGTGTCGTAAGAACACCAACACCAGCTTCCAAACACCAAACTTGAAGTCAGGCTGGTGTTGTGATTGACCTCTCCTCACAAAATATGACGGATTTTGGGTAGTCAGTGTTACGCGCTGATTTTGAATGTCATCTGCTGAAACGAGTATCACTGTTCATGTTGAAGATTTAGTCTACATGTACTTTCCCCATTCACCAACACCGGCCCCTAGGGATCAGGAAATTCACGACTTCAAGACAAGTACGGTCTTGGTGTTGTTACCATTACATGTCATTGCTGCTTGTCCCCTCCCAGTGTGGAAGTGCAGAATGGACTGTTGCTATGGCCACTCATCACGCTTTTTCACACTCGTCACATTTTTCCTCTTGGATTCTTCTAATGATATTGCAATTCTAGTCCAAAATGATGTAAGTTTATTAGAATTTCTGAGTGAAAATAATTTCACTGATTTTGCAAAGTGCAGTACACAAATGGAGGATCTAATTCAATAGCTTCCAAGGCAACCAGTCCTTGATCTTTGGATTATAAGCTTTCTACAGATGTTTGAAATTGCGACTGTATATCAGTGGATTTGCCATGAATTGCATATTCATTTTATTTAGAAATTTTGGAAATCTTTTGTTCTTGGAACAAGCCAATAGCAAGATTGTGTCTCGCCCACCCATGACTAAATAACACGAAAGTTTCCCCAAGTACATCCCTAACCAAGTTTGATGTCACAAGAGAGTCTTGCAGGTAAACTTTAATGTTTGACCTAAAATGACCTTTAACCTTACCATGTGACGTGACGGCACAATAGCATGAATGAGCATCTATCACCCAAATTTGGTTACTATTGCAGCAACATGTGCCAAGTTATGTGTCATAAGAGAGTCTTGCAGGTAAACTTTAACGTTTGAAATAAAATGACCTTTGACCTTACCATGTGACATCCGATGCCACTATAACATGAAGGTCCCCCAAGTGCATCTACGACCCAAGTTTAGTTGAAGAGGGAGCAACGGTTGCAAAATTATTTGTCAAAAGAGTCTTGCAGGTAAACTCTATTTGACCTCAAATGACCTTTGACCTCACCATGTGACCTCCGACAGCACCACAACATGATGTTACCCCTAGTGCATCTATCACCCAAGTTTGGTTGCCAATGGACCAACAGTTGTGAAGTTATGTGTCATAAGACAGTCTTGCAGGTAAACTTTAACGTTCGAAATAAAATGACCTTTGATCTTACCATGTGACATCCTATGCCACTATAACATGAAGGTCCCCTAAGTGCATGTATGACCCAAGTTTAGTTAAAAAAGGGAGCAACGGTTGCAAAGTTATTCGTCATAAGAACAGATAAGAGCAGATAAACTTTAGCAGATAAACTTTAACGTTTGAAATAAAATGACCTTTACCATGTGACATCCGATGCCACTATAACATGAAGGTCCCCCAAGTGCATCTATGACCCAAGTTCAGTTGAAAAGGGAGCAACGGTTGCAAAGTTATTTTCATAAGAGAGTCTTGCAGGTAAACTCTAATATTTGACCTCAAATGACCTTTGACCTCACCATGTGACCTCCAACAGCACCACAACATGATGTTACCCCTAGTGCATCTATCACCCAAGTTTGGTTGCCATTGGACCAACAGTTGCCAAGTTATGTGTCATAAGACAGTCTTGCAGGTAAACTTTAATGTATGTAAAAAGAGTCTTGCAGGTACTCTATAATAATATGACCTAAAATGACCTTTGACCTTACCATGTGACCTCCGACAGCACCGCAACATGATGGTACCCCTAGTGCATCTACCACTCAAGTTTGGTTGCCATTGGACCAGCAGTTGCCAAGTTATGCATCATAAGAGAGTCTTGCAGGCAAACTTTAACATTTGTGACGGACGGACGATGGACGGACGACGGACGGACGCAGTTTGGATCCCTTAGTCTCGCCTTCACCTCCGGTGGGCGAGACAAAAAGCGGCTCCATGTGTAAGGTTTTTCCATAGGCAATATGGCCAGTATGAATTTCATCATTGAGACTTTTCACGTATAGCCGTGGAATATGACGTCATTTGGTGTGGAGTTAAACGCGCTATCGAGCTAAAACTGGAGGTCAGTGTTGGAACTCTGTTCAGCAGCCTTTCCACAGTCTACACCAACACCAACACCGTACTTCAAATCACCCACTGCTGTCATACTCATCTGCTCAGCTCAGCTCAGGGTGCTAATGTGCACATACTTTTGTATCCATGCGCATATTTCCAGTTGTAATGAACGAATCTGCTTCAAAATTTCACAGAATGATTAGCAACATGTATTCAATCTTTCACCTGAATTTGAATAAAATCGGGCAGAGGGAACTTTGATTACAGGTTCAATGTCCTATGTCGTCACTCAGTACGGCTCCTCTACTCTATACTTCACTATGTGTGTGCACAATCATAAACTGAAGCTAGCAATCCAAATTTTTGCGAACTTTACATGTACAGTATGTAGGATACCATAAAGGAAATTTTGCAAAAATTTTGACTGCGCATATTGCTAGTTTCAGTTTAGAATTGCGCATAAAGCACCGTGACAGTCCATGAGGCACATGGCAGAGGGACCGTGCTGAGCAACGACATTGGACATCGAAGCCGTAATCGAGGTCCCCCTTACTTTTTTAGCTCTGTCCAATTTTATTCACTTCAGAGAAGATTATACCCAGTTGTTGACTTGTTGTGTGTCCGGATAGGTTGTATATCCCGACAAGACAGCAATTTCAAGGATTTTGCAAGCAATATTTAATAAATTGTTTGATTGTAATTTCAGACAATATTACAAAGCACGAATATTCACAATTATCTGTGGAATTTGATGCATGTATTTTGTGAAATCCAAAGGCAAAAGAGGAGGTTTTATTTTTCTTAAGTGTCCGGACACCCAACACCCCATCCTAAATTGTTTAACGTTACATCATACATGTTGCTAATCATTCTGTGAAATTTTTTGTCGCAGATTCGTTGATTACAACTGGAAATATGCTCATGCCATGGATACGAAAGTGCATTAGTGCCCAGCTCTGAGCTCTGCCCCATCCTCTGAGTGCACAGACACGGGAACCTTCCTTTTTTAGTGTCAAATTGACAAATTTCTTTTTGTGAAAATAGCATTGTTCTTACTCGAAATTTAATGAGATTTTCGGCACAACTACTCTCTAACACTACAGTTAGCATGGTTAGGATATGACTAAAATGAGGTCAGCCATTAGCATGATAAGAGGAATGTCAAAGGAAAGGCTTGTTAATTTCAAGTGAAAGTGTGCAGACATAAGATAGTTAGCCCCCCCCCCCCCATCTCTCTGTCTCTCTCTCTCGTTCTGGGCTGCGTTTCACGAAACCATCATCAGTCTAACTTTTCGGACATCCCATTAAAACGCGTGTTGTAGAATTACATGCATTTCAATGGGATGTCCATGAACTTAGACTTACGACGGTTTCGTGAAACGCAGCCCTAATTCCTCCGTTCAGTAACTAACGTAGGGATAGCCGGACAGACAGCCACATCACATCAATCATGTCAATCATGATGTCAAAATACAATTAATCTTACAATTGATATCAATCGTAAGTCTATGGCAAACCATGTACTAAAGAGATACAATCGATTGTAAGATTGATTGTATCTCTATCTATGTTACACCCCTGATCATACAGTCAAACATATTAAATGACACTAACTGTTAACTTGTTACTGTTATTGTTACTAGACCTATCTAGGATGGGGGGGTCGTGGGGGTTGGGTGTCGGGACACGTAACAAAAATGAAGCCTTCTTTTTTGTCTTTGCTAAACAAAAACTATGTATTGATTTGTGCTAATCATCATCAATATTTGTTCGCTATAATATTGTCTAACAGTTTGTGCTAAAACATTTAAGAGATTTGCTTGTGAACTTTTTCAATTGGCTGTTTAAAATCGACTGTCCGGATATACAACCTGTCCGGACATCCAACACCTGGGTATACTAGTAGACTAGGCCTAGGGCCTACTACTAGTTAGTGTGAACTGTGACTCGTTTTGGTTTACCGATCTAACAACAGCTGCAGATACTTACGCCATGAGATCACTGCTGAACAACAGACATACACAATGGATTATCAGGATCACACTTGACAGTTCCTCATCCTTGAAAAGCTAATCTAAAAGACTACGACACGTATAATTTTATAATAATTTCAGTATTAAATTCCCATTTTTTGAAGTTCGACTTTGGAGCGCGCGAGTAACTTATTCACATCATGCCGTAGCTGGCGCTCGTGTAAAACTGATGTGTTGGTGGCACAGAAATATTTCTGTGGTTGGTGGCAATGATCTCCGACTGATCTCTCCATTAGTGGAGAGATCAGTGGTTGGTGGTGCCGGTGTTGCATGGACCAGCTAGGTGGTGGTATGGACTGATGGTGACGGTGGTGAAGTGGTGGTGGTGGTGGGGAGGGGGGTGTTGGTGGGGTGGTGAGGGTTTTGGTGGTGGTGGAGGTACTTGGTGGTGGGGGTGGTGGTGATGGTGGTGCTGGTAGAGGGTTGTGCAAGTAAGTGGTGATGATGGTGGTGGTGGTGGTGGTGGTGACGGTTTAGATGGCGGTGATGGCATTCTGTGGGAATCTTGGTGCCAATGACATCGCCCCCCCCCCCCCGGTCCCCGCCCGCTCTGTTATCCCTCTTTCTGTCTGCCTTTATCTATCTGAGTCTCTATTTGTCTCTCTTTTTTGTCAAATAAAAAAGCAATTTCAGGACAGTGCTCGTTTTATATATATTTTAAAAGAATTTCAAAGAGAAAATGTATTGCAATTGCTTATAGCCTTGAGATTTTAAAAAAAAATTTTAAGAGGTATTGCGATCCCGGGATTGCGAATTTTGTGATTGCTTATAAATTCTTAATTTGAAGTTTGCATGATAACAGTGCGTCAAAATATGCTTAGACAAAATCAGAAATGGGGCGGGGTGGTGTTTCATGGAACATGGATGACCGTCGAGCAAGTTTTCTTCTACCTCAGTGCAATGCATTGCCCTTCTTAATGTGTAGCACGAAACATTAAAAATGAATAATCAAATAAAAGTTTAGAATTTTAGGTTTAAAAAATTGAAGAAAAATATTAGAACAAAATCAAACACCATTGGTGGGGGACGAGGGATCATGGTTTTGAATTTCAGCAGCCCGGGGAGGGGGGTCTGAAATATAATTGTTGAGGGGGGGGGGGGGCTCAGCAGAGTCAAGCCATGCTCCCGAGGTCTCCCTCTTTGAAGCATCATTGTCTATTGTTGAGGTATTCAATTCAAATGATTTCAGAGTGCTTTATTTCAAAGATTGGGCGGTTTAATCCTTTTGGACATCCCTAACAATCGGTACCGTTATTCTGAAGGATTCGAGACCCGAGAACAAGCACAAGGAGAATCAAAGTAGGTTTTTGTTCCACATGACAATAGTTGAACCCTGCTTCTCGTACTGATTCATTCGGTGCTTCACTGAACAGTCTATCCCAACTTACATCAGAAAGATAAGCAGATCACAATGACTTCCTACCATCAAAAATAGCTGGAGGATTTTGAAGAGAAAACTCTACGACTCAATTTATTTTAAGAATAAGAAATGAATGAGTGTATATGAATTCTAAAAGAATAAGGCAGAAGCTCTGTACAATTGAAAACAACGTTCAGACAGAACTATTAAAGTATAATGGAAACTATAATGGAAACAAGGTGCGGATTGCATGTAAATGGTCATGATGGCATATCTCCATCGGAAGTACGCTTTCTAGCAGCAAAAATAATTCTCGTCCATTCAAGACGATCGAGTAGCTCTGATGTGACCCCAGACAACTATATGGAGGACAGCTATATAGAAAACTTACATTTAGGGAAACTGCACCTTAGAACAGGTATGATATGATATCCGAGGAAATTACCCATATATCTTTAAAGAACTACCCATAAAGGGTGCAAAATAAAAATCAGTAGTACTTGTCCGACGCATTGTTATATTATTGGGTCGATTTCTCAGATATCATGTTCACAGGGAGAAAGTTTCTGGGCAAATAACTGTATTGCTTATTGAAATTCATTGATATGATTCGATATTCTGATCCTTTTTAACATGGAGTATATAAATTTACTTAATATAAACACAAAATCACAGTAGATATTATTTAACAAGAATAGTTAAAGTATGGATAATATTCTGTTCTTTTTGTAAACATAAAGTTCTATAAAGATCTATATATGCATAAACAGAAAAAAAAATCACAGTAGCTATTATTTAACAAGAATGGCTAGAGTAACAAACGTATATAACAAAATTAACAAGAGCAAATAAAATTTAGTCACTGTGGGGGTATTAACAATATACATTAAGCAAACTGATTATTTCGGCTGATATAAGATATTGACAATTTAATTATGCATTCGTTAATAGAGACCTCGCTAGTGATTTTATCTACTAATATGTACACACTAAGTTTGGAAGACATTTCTTTTGCCATTCTAAATTAAGTACTTGGGATCATAAATAAACTGATTAGATGGAAGTAACCAACAAAAATATGAGTCACATTACACCCCCTCCCTCTCGAAAATGAAATGCAAATACAAATGCAAATGTCATCACAATATATGCACTTTAATAAATAAACCCCGAGGAAGTTTAAATACGTAAACGATATATCGAGAATATAGCAATTAATGTTTGTTTGTTGTTGTTGTAGTTTTTCTTTGTGTGGGCATGTCTGTATGGGGGGGGGATGTTTGGGTGTATGTGGGTGCGTGGAGAGTGGAAACACTCGATCCTTTCTTTTTATATTATAACTTCATTCAGTTTCATTAATCATTATGCAATGGGATATAGCTTTTTTGGTTTTGTCAGTTTTTATTGGTTATGATCGGCTGATTTTATATTTTATGAATAAATTAATCGCCTGGAGTATGAATATGTCAAATAATATGATTTCTGTAAAATATTTTTTGTATCATGAATAATTATTTGTCTTTATAAACTGTGTTTTGTTTGATGTAACATTTGCAATGTACCATTGTATGATTTGAACTGAATTGATTTAATAAATACTATTACAAAACAAAAAAAAAATTAAGCGCTAATGGGGTACCACTCTGGGATAATTGACCAAGGGTAAGAATTCTGGGGTGCATGGGGGCAATGGTTCTCCTATATAGTTTGCCGGTATCTATCCTGAATTGAAAACTATTCGAGATGATAATCTCGTAAGAAAATTAATGATAGAACCAACAGGATCAAATTTAGAGTGTGAAAGACCCTTAGGATTCCGACCCCTCTTCATTGTCTGCCCCAAATCCAGTGCAATCCCCTCTCGACTTTTCCTTCACCAAGTACCATGTACTATAGAAGCACAATCTGAAATGATTACAAAAGAGTCGCTTGTATAAAAACCGCGGAATATTGTCATGAAGTGAATAAACCATTAAATGCATGCGGTTCTGTATTAGTGTCCATAATTTTAGACGAGGAGCTTCACAATGTACAGAACCCCCCCCCCCCCTTTTTTTTTTCTTCTTTCAACTTCGGTAAAAGTAAGGAAAAATAAATCTCGTTTTGAAAAAGAAGTGTCCTTTTGATATTTCTATGATCAGTATATGTAATAATATTGTATAGATTTGTCTTAGACTGGGCTATACGTGAATGAAAAAGGATAATACGAAATGAGTGATGGAGAGAGAGAGAGGGAGAGAGAGAGAGAGAGAGAGAGAGAGAGAGAGAGAGAGAGAGAGAGAGAGAGAGACAGCTTGCAGAGTATAATAATAACTGCTTTACCTTTTTTAATCAGCTTAAAATATATTTTCTACAAAAAAGGGTTTTTATGTTAATAATATTGTCAATCCAATTTAATGCCTGCATGATTAAGCTAAAGTCATGTCGATTCACAGTATTATAGGAAAAGCTTGATGAATTATTGATGACCAAAGAATACGGAAAATTATTCCAACATTATACTTAAAATCCGTGAGTCACACAATGTGCTGAAAACTGAACCGATCGATCAAATCCCTGTTACCAGAACGTGTAATGACGATGTATCAGTGCCTCATTTAATGCTTTGGTGTTCCAGGCTATTCTCTTTTCTATTCTCTTCTTTAAAAGGTTGGTCTTTAGAGGGGCAGTCGGGCGTTTCGGGTGGCATTGAAAAGTGCAAACTTGCTCAGGGGGTGCACAACAATAGCGCGAAACATCCACACAGTGGCTACACACACCCTAAGTAGCAGATCTCGACAATCGTTCCCACGAGCTTTCTCTCTCTCTTTCTGCGCTTTCTCTCACCTAAAGGACCCCATCCTTAAGACTTTATGCGGACTTCCTTATCAGACACTACTACCTGTCGTATCAGAGGAACTATGCTCTGCAAGTTGGTGTGAACTGCAAGGGATACGTTCACTCGTAAGTAGATTTGTAACCAGAAGGCAATCTTGACTCGAAAGACCACCGTGGGAAATGAGGAGAGGCTATTGATCTTGCCCCCTTTCTGGTAGCGTCTGGGGCGCTTCAGCGGTGCATCCATTGTGTGCACGACGACCCCCCTCAGACCAGAGAGGTAGCTGATGTCACCATTCGTTTATCCTTTGATATCAGCTAATTGGAATTACGTGCAATCATAAGGATTTCGGATTGTAAGATCTGTGTAGGATATCAGTTTTTTCTGAATAACCACGGCCAGGATTGCTGCGATGACGGGAAAGTGCTAATGACATGCAACCGTATGAAATTGACAATTAATACTTTTCGATTTGGGAGCCGAGTTCAGCGTTCATCGAGACCCTGTGTTTCTCTTTGTTTACAATAGACCTTCCAATATGTTTTGATACTGTTTTACATCCTATCTTGATAAAACATTGGAAAAGTTTTATTCCACGATATATTTTCATTGAATACAAGTGCAATATCGACTGTACTGAACAAAATGGCGAAGGACAAATCCAGCAAGTCCTCTGCAGAAGCTTCGGAAGACAACAGCGGGGTAAGCGCTACTGAGTCACAAGCCACATCCAAGAGAAGACGAGGCATCTTCGGTTTCCTGCGAAGCGACAAGTCGAAATCTTCCAAAACCAGAGCGGGAAAACAAAAGGTCGAGTTGAGTTCCGATGCAGAGGCACAAAATAACAACCGTGTCACGAGGTCGGCGTCGTTCAGCGAGCCGGGGTCGTCTAAAGAGCAGCAGACCAGGCCAAAAGTGAAACGACATCTCAGCGTGTCGAGATCGGGAAAGATGAAGGAGGTTCGGAAACGTACGAGTCTCAATGAGCTAGCGAAGAGTTTTGAGGCTCAGGCACAAGTATGACGAAAAGTGGACTATTTCTTCGAACCACCAAGGGCTTCCTGTTACGTTTGTCAGTTTGTTTGAATGAGATTCATCTGGACATTTTAATCTTCCGTAATCATCTCGATAATAATGTTTTTTTTTAAATGAATTCTGGCTTTAGTTTTGTACAATCATAATTATTGTGTAGGTGGTGTTTAAATGCATGAAGATGATGGATGGATAGCTTCTGCAGCAGAGTATACGGATGCTTTGTGTAGGATCATGATGATGTCCAATGCATTATGATGCATTTATACCATTTTAGTATTTCGTGATGATTCAAATAACGAAATGATTACATCATGTGCATTCAAGCAAACATCATGCTTTCACGTTTTCACATGCAGACAACGGTGAAATTATGATGAGCAAGGAAAAGGCGACAAATCTATTTGAACAGACTGCATGAGAGTAACATTTTTTCATAAATAAGTCAGTCGATAGTGATTTGTATGCAAGTCGTCAACTCATGAACCACGAAGAGACTTGCTTGTCTCACTGTACAGAGTTCTATAAGCTTCCGCTTGTACGGATGGAAATAATGTGTAGAATTTGATACTGAATATGCTTTTTGATATTTCTGTACATTTGTCATGTTTTGAAATTATTGGTAGTAATTCGAAGTCTTTCTACGGAGCTACAGAAGTCTTTGGCTGTGTTTCAAAGTAAATTTCATATTGCAATTAGAAGTTATTTACCGGTTACCTAAGAAACAATTTAATACATTTTCCTGCTGGTCAGGGCTAAATGAATTAATCATTAAGGTACTTCCAATCTTAGGTGATACACATTGTGCAAAATCTTATTCCTTTGTTGGGGCACGTACAGTCGATTAGTAAAAATGGGGAATGAACGAGAGTTTAAAACAAAAGGTG
Source organism: Echinometra lucunter (assembly GCA_029962745.1). Lineage (NCBI taxonomy): Eukaryota > Metazoa > Echinodermata > Echinoidea > Camarodonta > Echinometridae > Echinometra > Echinometra lucunter. Next base: position 43,821,675 of record CM057151.1, on the reverse strand, counting down.
CAGGGGAGAGGACAGGGGAAGGTCAAAAGTAACTGGTAGGGCCCCTTCAGTGTCCGCCTAATCAATTTTTTCTTAAAGTTGCATTTACTTAACGGCATTACCATCGCCCCCCCCCCCCCCATTTCCATTCTCCCATCAATAGCTGGTCCTACACTATATACAACATTGAACGATATTGTGCACAATTCAAATTTTTTGTTTAAAAAAATGCTTCCACTAATCGTAAATCGTAAATCGTAAATCGCTTTTAAGCGATGAAAACAAGTCTTAAGATACTACAGGAATCCGATATCCAATTTTTTCTATTCTATTATTGACTGAACTTAGCTCCAAAATATGTCACATAATTCAGCGTACGGCAAACATTATGGGACTGTCAAAGCTCTATTTGCAATTTGAACATGAGTTTTGTTTGTTCCCTTGCTTGGGGTGCAGTTTTTGTAGAGTAATTCAACGTGAACAAAACAAACATAATTCGGTCTAATAACTGCTGACTTTGATGACTCCTTTGCATTCATTTGTCTTCCGAACCTTGAAATTAATTATGTGGGTCTATTCTACTCTCCTCTATTGAGTGTGCCATTTAATCATTTCACATCTTTTTTTTGGGGGGGGGGGCAGTTACCCTTTATCATTTTCTGACGTCATTTCATGCTGCGTTATGGACTTTAAAATCATGTCATGAAACCTTTTTTTTATTATTCATAAAACTAAAACTGCCACGCGCATGTGCATTAGCAATGAAACTAGCTGTTGCAATTGATGGAGAGCGTCAAAAAATAAAACTGCATTTATGAATTATATGTTTGCAACGTTGAAAAATGAAGTTATTCACCTCATTAAAGGAGATATAACACAATATTCAATTAGCATAATACTCTGCAATAAAATTATAGACATTATGTCTACGACTGGAAAATTGTCAGTCGCGAACGGAGGAAGGGGTGAGCAGGGGAGGGGTTGCAGCCTCAGTCAGTAGGCCTACTGGTTTTGAGTATGCAAGCAAGTTTCATAATGAATATGTGTTAGAAAATATTATGGTCATTCACATAATCAGCTCCCAACCTCCCCCCCCCCCCCCTTCCCCTCCCCTCAACTTTCAAACGTGTTCTGCGCTCTCTGTATAAACCTGATAATCTGCACATGGGTTGAAATTAAGTTCTGAAGGGTTTTGGTGGTTTAAGTGTCGATCTCTATACTTTCAATGAAAGCTCCGAGGCCACATACTTGCTAGAAAAGAAAACCCAGTGGGAATACCCAGAGAAAAGCACTGAACTTGATAGGTGAATAAATCACACCGTTTGGTGTCAAGTTGAGATCACCGAGGTTATTGTTGTATGTGTGAGATCAGATACCTGTTAGTCTACCCTGGCACTGTTTGGTAGAGAATCAACGAATGATCATCAAGCTTGATCAACAGTCTACCCTGTGAAGAATTCAACCTTTCCCCTTTCTTTAAAAAATACATTTTATTTTTTTTTTTCAAAAAGATTCTCTGTTGACTAAATTACTGCTGTCGATTGCTTCAACTAAATTTTAGCAAAATTGTCTCCGAAGGTGGTCGGATAACAGTTCATAATATTCCTGTCTTTGAGTCACCATCTTCTGGGACTATACGGAAATTACGTTTGTTGAAATAATGTTTCAGTCTTTCATTTTAAAACATGTAAATAATATATCAAATAATTAGCTTGTTTTCATAGTAAAAGTCGTGTGGCATGCTATATTTGAGATTACTTTATGAGAAACTAAATTGTTGAAAGAAATGATTATGCAAACATGAGCTTGCTTTTTTATGATAAAAGTATCGTGTTATTCAAGAGTACTTCATACAAAACTGAATTGTTGAGAGAAAAGAAGTGATTATGAAAACATTATCACGTAAATAAATATGTGAAAGAAAGAGAATGTGCCTGTATCGCCCATGCAAGTCTCATGGTTTTGATTTTGTTTCTTATTGTATCGGTAATACCATCTCAAGAAACCTCCGAAAATCCTTCATTTTTACAGTACAGCCTACCATTCTTACACAAAGATACACCGCTATAAATAGGAATTCGTCCGTAACTAATAGGGTCGAAGAAAAGATTTAGCTGAAGCTTGCTGCGGCCCCAGCTATAATCTGAAGTTATTGACCCTCTAAGGGTAAAAGGATGGGGCCTGAAGTTTTACTTATCATGGTTTATTCTGGATGAGGACATGATGGGGTTGGTCGAAAGTTGGATAGAGCACTCATGAACCCTTATGTCCTTGGGCTGTAGACAGACCTGTCTGTAGCACACAGTATGGCTCTGTGTATCCAGCTCTCCAATAAAAATACGAGAAGAATCTCCCATTGTTCTCCTCCCTGAAGAAAAGAAGAACGAGGGGAACAACTCCCCGACTCCAATATTTGTTCAAAGGATATGTACATAATATGGAAGAAAACTGGCTGTGCATGGTTACTGAAAGTATGCTTTTGTAAGGTGAAGACGAAGCGGGCCTTTGTTATCGATTGTGCAGTATGAGATGTTTGTTAAAGGTTTAGAAAGCAAGTTACTGAAGAAGACGGAGTACATGTATGTCATGTAGGTCCGGACAGGGAGTAGAAGAGAGTGGAGGGAGAAAGATAGTGTTAGGGAAGAAGAAGAAGATATATGACAGGGGAAGGAAAGAGAATGGGGGAGAGAGAGAGAGAGAGAGAGAGGAAAAAACAGGCAAAAAGCCTTGGAGAGAAAGAGAGGGCATCACAACTTCTAATAATTATGTAAAAAATATTAAGTTAACCATTCTCTAACTACGAACATAGTGTTGTATAATTAGAGGGATGTCCTTGTCAACATCCACACAGAATAAAGGTAAAGGGTGGAGTTTGTAACAGCCAGTATTCAATTATGCTGTAAAATTGTGTAAAAGATGGGGGAAAGTTAAACTCGAAATTCCCAATAATTTTTTATGGTTCGTTATCTTGAGAAACAGCTGCAACTTTCCATACGATTGCATGTATCACTTCCACAATGCAGCCCCACATACGTTTTCAAAAGGCAACAATAATACATAAAGTACAAGAAAAGCATTTCAAAAGTTTTGGAACTGAGAACCTGTTAAACTTCACGGTTGCCGGCTCATTACCCCCTACTTGCGAATCAACTGAAAAGTGTTCAATGAAGAGAGAAAAATGGGAACGTATGGAAACCCTTGAACATCACGATTAAAATGGATATTTTTTTCTCTTCACCTATTTACAACTATTGTCATTTACATCAATATGGGGGAGGGGGGGGGGGGGTTACATTTGACTAAAACAGAAGGTGTGGTCCGAACTTCGAAATTTCTGAACAAGTCGCTCACTAATATCAGTCCATCTTTAAGGCCTGTATCAGCCTTAGAACATTGGCCTATGCCTGTAAGACTGTTATACCATAAATCAATTCGGCTGAAAAAAAAAGTACATCACTCTAGAAATGTTGCGTACCATTAAGAAAAGCATGGAAGAAAAGGATATAATAGTGACCATATCAACTAAAATTAAAAACAATTTTGTATCCAAAAACTGGAAAAATAACACCCTATCAACTGAAAACAGTGTACAAAGGATTAATACAGAATATGCATGTTCGCATGCATGGGGAATTCCCTCCATTATTTTTCTTTCTCGCTTGAACTATGACACATATTATCTTCCATAGAAACATGATACAATGGACAATAGTGTAGTATATGGAAAAAATACTAAAAAACGTAGCGGAACAAGTATTCTCTGCATGGTGATGGGGGGGGGGGGGGCACATGTCCCAAAATTCAGGACAGGCAAAAGTCAAATACATGTTACGCATTAGTATGCTATATATTGCCCCCCCCCCCCCCACGCTACCTTGCATCCTCAACGAAGTAAAAATACCAATGAGAAAAGAAAATGGGCAACAGTATTATTTTCTATTCCGTCTTTACAAAGGTGCGCCGTTAAAAAGTCAGTGGAGCAATCTATTAAACAGACAAAATGAGTAAATATTAGCGGATGATCTCCAGTAAATAGAGATGGATGAGTGACTGACAAGCCCTGATCCGGCATAAATTAGTGTAAAATATGCCTTTGTTCCTTGAGGCCGAGGAGCTTAAAAAAAAAGACTGCCGAGCAGCCTGCACTGAGTCAACAACCTTGTAACCGTTCATATCACCTTTTATACTACATTTTACTCTTTTTATCCGACATCATAATAAAGAGTTTTATGGAGAATTCGCAAACTGCTGTGACAATTAGAGCCGGGTATGAATCACAATAGCGCCAATAAAATAAAAACATAAAGAAGTTGTCAGAGTAATGTGGTTTTGAGTGGCGTGCTATACATGACATCATTCTTCTCCTTAAAAGGTTTTTGTGCGGTCGCCACTTTATGACCACAAAAGGGGAAAACAAGGAACAAATGCAGCGGGAACTTTCCCATCCATAGACTAAAAAATCCATTTGTTAACCCATTCGTGACATAGAATTATTTAAAGCCTAATTTGATCAGCTTTTATTCTTTAAATTGGCAACACCAACATTTTTCTTTTATTGCTAGATTTTCTTATAAAACATGTATCTGAAATAAATATAAATTGACTGAATGTATGATGAGAAGTCATAAAGTTGCCAATTTGCAGGGGAAAATGGTAATTAATTTTTAACATTTTCATCGCATTGCCAATTTAGGAATTTTAATGCTTATTTTCCTTTAAAAAACATTTCAGCATCAAACAACAAATAGTGATGCAACGAAAATGGGCACAGTAAGTGTAGAATTTTTTGCTCTTTCTGCTCGTGTATTTGATATGATTTTTAGGGCTCTGCATCAAAAGTTACAATTAGACCAAACCACATAATGTGGACCCTCTGTCATGAATGGGTTAAAGAGGAGATTCATGTATCCTGGCAAAATTTCTATACCTAAACCGGCAAAGACATTACCCTTTACAACTATGTACATGTACCTCACTTTTCACAAAAGTACATCTTATGTTTGACCTTAAATTGGTGTCACTTATCAGCTCTCAAACTGTTGGAATCGAGTAGGTCAAAAAAGGGCAAGAAAAAGAAAGAGAAAAAGGAAATTAGGAGACTTGGGTATTGTTAAAGTTCTTATTAATACATCTTGAGTTTTATTATACACCAATGACTACAATGATAATTATATAAAGCTGCAGAAATGAACTTAAAATGGAAAAATGGAAATCATGAACAATGTTTGTCAAGGTCATATTATGGGGAAAGTACTTTTCCTAAACAAAAACAAAAAGATGCAAGATTTTGATGCATGTGGTTGAGTTGCCAAAATGTCTCCACTAGATGAGACCTTCATGATCATTAACAAAAAAAATATTTGTATAATTTTGCTCAATTTTCATGCTTTTATTGAAAGCAATATATATCTGGCCCTGAGTTCTACTCATGCTCTAAGCAGTCTGAGATTTGCAAAAATCACAAACAAAAAGAAAGACTTAATTCTTATAATGTAGGTCACCCACCATCCCAACCTTTGTTCTTGTTGCATTAACTCCAGAAACATATGTTAACCTATTCGTGACAGGAATTATTTAAAGCCTAATTTGATCAGCTTTTATTCTTCAAATTGGCAACACCAGCATTTTTATTTTATTGCTTCATTTTTCTTATAAAACGTCATGTATCTGAAATGAATATATATTGACAGAAATTATGATGAAAAGTCAAAAAGTTGCCAATTTGCAGGGGAAAACAGTGATTTTAAACCTTCTATCACATTGCCAATTTAAGGATTTTAATGCTTATTTTCCTTTAAAAAATTTCAGCATCAAACAACGAATATTGACGCAACCAAAATGGGCACAATTTTTGTAGAATTTTTTGCTCTTTCTGCTCATGTATTTGGTATGATTTTTAGGGCTTTGCATCAAAAGATATTAGGCCAAACCACAAAATGTGGACCTCTGTCATGAATGGGTTAAGGGCTTACATTGTCAACAATATAGGGTTAGAATTGGGGGTGCACTTTGGTTTTAGGTGCAGTTAGGCCTAGGATTAGGGTTGCACTCTGGTTTTAGGTGTAGTTATAGGGGAGGGGTTAAGTTTACAGTTACAGTATTGTGTTTATATAGTCTAGGGATAAGTTAGGAATTTGCCGAGTTTAGGAAATAGGGTGATGTTCGTTATTCCTAAGGTTCGTTATTCCGAAGGTTTGTTATTTCGAAACACACCAATTGCGTATACCTAGATGTTCGTTCGTCCGAAATGAAAAATGGTTCGGTAATCCGAACATTTGTGGCACTATTCCGAAGATTCGTTAATCCGAAAATGAAATAAGGTTCGTTATTCCGAAGGTTCAATAGTCTGGAACTAACGAACTAACGAACTAACGAACCTTATTTCATTTTCGGACTAATGAACCTTATTTCATTTTCGGACTAATGAACCTTTTTTCATTTTCGGACTAATGAACCTTATTTCATTTTCGGACTAATGAACCTTATTTCATTTTCGGACTAACAAACATTCAGAATAACGAACCTTCAGAATAAACGAACCTTCGGAATAACAAACTGTAACCTGGGAAATCAATCATGGAGTAAATGCAGCCAGAGCAGAACCACTAAACTAGAGCTAACTTAACAATGTACAAAGGAGATTCAGACTGCTCTCGTACCAAGGGATAATGTGCTGTTAACATCCAGCATGTATATGATTCCCTCTGATTACAAAACACACTACATATTACCTTTTCACAGTATCAATAAATCATTACAATTAGCAAATATACAATCACCTTAAAAATATATATAAAATATATTTCTTTTATACATAAATAATCATTTTATGTAATGTACTATACAATATGAAGAATTTGAAAATCCATCTTTCTTTCAGTAAATTATACACAATGGAAAGAGTTGCATGTAACACACAATTGGCATTATTGATTATGCACCATATTCATGTTATTGCTAGGTAATACAAATAATTCTATTCAGAAAAGAACAATTTTCAATACAACAAATATGTAATTACATCAATAATGAAATCCACTTGAAACCCAGTACCACATGATGATTGCTGTATAAGCTGTATGGAGAAATGAAGTACATTATGTATTCCTAGCTAAATTTTATACAATGTGCTAAGTACCAATGACTGTAATGACCAGAATTCACAAAGGTGGTTTAAATTTAGACCATGGTTTAGGCAAATTTCGTGGTACACTAAAAAAGCTGTGTGGCAAAGGTTGTTTGGACACGCACATTCATTATTGGACCCTTCCTTAGTGTACGCTTGTTTGTTGTTGTTGAATTGGGTTTTTACAGACGTGTATCAATCAAATATGATTATTTACGTCTGGGACCGACCTTTAATGTCACCATCCGAAAGACGTGGCAAATGTAGATTCATATCTTGCCAAAGGACATTAGTGCCACGGCAGGGATTCGAACCCCGGACCTTGTAGTTCAAAGTCCGGAGACTTATCCACTGGGCCACAACACCTCTACTATCAATTTTTTTTATCATAATCCTATTCACACATTATCCTCTTCACTCTATTCACTAACCCTAACCCTATTTATTCAGTTCATTATATTATTCAATTCATTATCCTATTCATCATTATTCACCCATTCCTTTCCTTTATCATCCTATTCACCCATTATCCTCATTACCCTATTCACTCATTCCTTCCGTTATCATTATCCTATTCACTAACTCTTTTCCGCCATCATTATTACAATTCATTATTTCAGTATTACAATTCAGTATAATTCAATTGCCTTTGATCTATTAATGTTATTATTATTATTATTGTTATCAATTCACTTTATTATTATCTTTATTATTAGATATTATTCATTTTCATTTCATTGACTCATTCCTGTTTATTCATTATCATAAATATAATTATATAAGTTACATTATCATTATCCACTTCATTATTATAACATATAAACACATTACTAACATTAACCTTTCATTCACTCCTTCACTCATGCACTCCCCTCTCATTCAGCTCCTTCATCGTCATTCACACATGTGTGTGTGTTTGTTTTTTCAGACGTATGTCTGGGACAATATACGTCTAGGACCGACCTTTACCGTCACCATCTGAAAGACGTGACTGAAACTCGAACCTGCCTCCGGATAAGAGTCAATTTGTAGGAGAAGAGCTGCACACGGACGTTACCGCTTGACCAACTCATGCTCCCTAAATTAAGCACACTTTATACCACAAAATTTTCCTAAACCATGGTCTAAATCTAAACCACCTTTGTGATTTCTGGCCATTAAATCCCATTCTATTACCGGTAATATGACACACACGTAGCTAGTTAACAGCAAAGAAAGACCACCTGACTTCATAGACAACATGTTTCGTTTCTGAAGGAATTTTTCTTTCTCATTTGAACCTGTGCTGTAAAAGAAACTTGTAGATAAAGGCCATTTGCACTGCTTTTTCATCTCTCCCAAGTGGTTTATATATATGTATTACTCTTTAGCACATAGCTCTACTTAAACTAGCACCAAGCAATATATGCTAATAACAGTAATCTGCACAGACCATAGAATAAAATTATTATATAAAAAGGAATACAGGCTAAGAAACTTGTTCTGATCAGCAAACATATTTTCATACTAGTCAAAGTACTACAATTAGGAAGTGGAAGAAAATATTAGGAGCTAGCTCCTAAAGTACTATTGAGGTATACAGTAAATGTAAATTGACATTATCATGTCAAGTAAATGATTACTGAACATCTCTGAAATATCAAAATTTCCTTAGCTTTGAAGTCAAGATATCAAACTCAGACTTTCTTATGAGCTCACTGTCTTCCACTTTGAATAAAAAGAAAAGAAATAATATAGTCTAGTCAAAAATATAAAATAATCTTTACACTAAACTAATTTCTTGAAAAACAAAAGCAATGTTGGGCCCAGGCTATAACCTGAATGTACACTAATATGGTGTACATGTATCTACACATGACACAATATGCTTAAAATTAATCTAAAAAGCAATATTTGCAACAAAAATGAAAGCTTGTGAATATAACCAAAGAAAACCTAACATAAAAAGATGAAACAGATGTATCAATTATTTTGTATAACTTATGCTGAAAAGACAAAGTCAAGATCAGAAAAAAGAATGGGTGGATAGACTTTTCTTCAAGGCAAAGATGGAAGTTGCAGCTAATCCAACAATCCTCTGTATATTCCATAGCACAGAGTACCAAACTATGACTACACAAAGGAGGAAACATATTAAACCAACATATCTTTTTGGAGCCAGTATGGCATTAACTCATGTCATTTTATACAGACTTAACCCCCTTCTGGCTCCAAACAGACAATTTACCTTTAAAATTTCTCCCTTTATCCACAAGAGTAGAATACAATATCAAACCAACATATACCCTCAAAATTTTCTCCATGTATCCACAGGATTAGAATACAATATCTAATCCACATTCTTCATAATTATCACCCTTTAAAAAGATGTTACATTCCTCCTTGCCATGTCCTAGTTGGATGACTGATGAAACATGTGACCTACTTGCCATTTTCCAGTTGCTTTAAAACCCATTTCTTGATGGCCTTTTATGGAAATACAAAAAAAAAAGAATATAATGTGTATAATTCATCCTCACATTACTCATTTTTATATTCAAGCTATAAAAGACAGAGCCACATGTCAGGTAATGATTCAACATAAAATTAACAACAATAACATCAAAAGGTAAAAAACTGACACTTCATATTTCTATGCAAAGGTCATATTTCCCTTTCATAAATAAAACCTTTATCAAACCTACATATTAGGAATGCATTTCTAATTAAATAAATCAAAAATATATTTCCTTTTATCAAGTTTGGCTTTCCTTTTTATAAAGTAACTCGATTGTCTTTTTTATATGAATATACTTACCCTCTAAAATATTCCTTTTAAGCTCCTACAGTTGCACAAAAAATGTGAGTTGAAATAAGTCCCAAGGCTTCTTGCAATAACCAGCTTGGAGGATATTCAAGATTCAAGAACTAATCCCCCACATCGCTCACAAGAATGCCCTTTGTGCAACATGGAAAGTCCATATACTATCAGACAAACTCACCGAGATGCCTTCCACAACTGGCTTGCAATACATCTTTAAGAACTCATCTGTGATTGGTTCATCAGCATGCTGCTGGCTAGCCTTGAGAGCGAGGGTGCCATTGAAGTTGATGTAGCAGAGACGCACAGTGAACTCTCCGTCAGGACGCAAGAAAGCTGGCCCACCTGACATAACCTATCAAAGCAAGATACCAACAGAAACTTTCTCATATATCAATAGAAATTAAAAAGTGTATCACAGAAAGTAAATGGACACTGATCAGGATGATAAGGATCTAAAAACAAAGCATTCAGTTGTACTTAGTTATATAGAATTGTCTTCCATGGCTTATCAAAGGACTGCATCAAAGTTCGGAGTCTAGTTAGGAGTAGCTGGCCTCAGGAAGTTACAACTTAGCTTTATTCACTTACTAAACAAAACTTTCGCACTAAAATAAAACTTAATACGCTTGTTTCAGGGGTGGGGGAATAATTATTTTTAAAAATCTGTCAATTGAGGTTAATTTGAAAAAAAATCTTAGAACCAAAATTTTCTCAATGGTTGACTTTGCTGTATTGTTGAAGCATGTTTATAATCATGCTTCTTGTGGGTGTTTGCCCCTTTTAGCATAATGGCTTGAGTACAGTCATGTATACAAAGTGAGACTGTCAACTTTAGTGATTACAGTATTGCCCTTCCCATCACAGTGGCAGCAGTGGGATATGAACTCATACCATGGATATGACCAGTGGACAACACTTTACCTTAGATTCGTAAGGCTGTGCTCAAACCATGGCAGCAAAAGGAGCAAACAACCAAATGATTGGTGGACAGACAACACTTTACCAGACATTTCTTGTGGCAAGGCTGTGCTCAAACCATGGCAGCAAAAGGAGCAAACAACCAAATGACTGGTGAAAAACACCTTACCAGACATTTCTTGTGGCAAGGCTGTGCTCAAACCTTGGCAGCAAAAGGAGTAAGCAACCAAATGACTGATGGACAACACTCTACCAGACATTTCATGTGCCAAGGCTGTGCTCAAACCATGGCAGCAAAACGAGCAAACAACCAAAAAGACATTAGACATAAACATACCTAAGAGGGCAGCAAACACAATAGCACGATGTTTGCACTCCAAAGAAGAAAGTACTTTTTAAACAGCTACCATGTGTACAACTTACCTTTACTCAGTGAACCAATGTGTGTAAAATATAATGTAGTGATGTCTCCCTCATTTGGCAAGGGCTTTACAGTTCAATTACTACATGCACGCCTATGAATATTCAATGTGCTAGACTGCTGAAGCTGGTCCAAACAAAGCGAATTTTTCCAAATGAAGACCAATATACTAGCAGACTTATTCTTTCTCCTTCCCCATACCATCCTTAACAATACCCACCTTCTTTCCTACCCTATCTCCTACCCATCCTTACTTCTTAAGTCCAAATATTGAACAGGCTTTGTAATTCCACAAATGAAATGGGGCTCCAAGTTCTGAAAATGAAATGGCTAGGTAAATCTAGAAGGGGAAAATACCCTTCCTCCCTAGTTCTAGTGGAACCCACTTTAAAAGAGAGGACAGGCCATGTTGAGAGAAGATGAAAAAAAAACAAGGGAGAGAAAAGATTAAAAACAGTGAGAGAAAGGGGGTAAAGAATACGGCAAAGATAGAAAACGATAAAGAGAGTAAAAGAGACAGAAAGGAAAGGAAGATTATAAAAAGACGAAGGGGATGGAAGAGAGAGAGAAAACAGAACAGATGGTACCAGGCATCTATGTGTAGCAGTCATTCTTATGCAATATGTCCTTCTTTGGAGAAGTTATGCAGGTGTCCATCTACTATAGTACATATTAACCACCGTATCTTTTTTTTTCTTCCAAAAAAGAATGTTCCATATAAAACTCCCTAGGGAGTGGAGGTGATATACTTTATGTGCGGAACAGCAAATGAATCCAGTGACTGGGGTGATAGTAATTACATTTAAAGCACTTGTAAATGTAGTATTAAAGGGTAAGTCCACCCTAGTAGTTTCACTGTTTCAATAAAAGGAGATAAATTTGAACAGCATTTTAAAAAAGAAATGAGCAAAATCGGTCAAAGAATAAGAAAATTACACTCATTTACATTTTCTAGTAAACTACTCTCGACTCTGCAAATTGGCAACACTGATGACATCATATGCGAGCAGGTCTTCATTCACTTTGTACATGAAATTTCATATTTTCTCAATTTTCTTGGAAATTACACATTTTCTTACCCCATAGTCAAAGTACGTTATGTAAAAAGCAGTTCTTCTGAACATACATTGATTATGGGGGTTAGAGAATGTGTAACTTTCAAGAAAATTGAGAAAATATGAAATTTCATGTACAAAGTGAATGGAGACCTGCTCGCATATGATGTCATCAGTGTTGCCAATTTGCAGAGCCGTGAGTAATTTACTAGAAAATGTAAATGAGTGTAATTTTCTTATTCTTTGACCGATTTTGCTCATTTCTTTTTTAAAATGCTGTTCAAATTTATCTCCTTTTAATGAAACAGTGAAACTTCGAGGGTGGACTTTCCCTTTAAGCACTATATAAATGTAACTATTATTATTACATACTTACAGCTACATCTGCTTCATCCAGCAATGCCTTGCACATGCCTTCACCAGTGGTGATACCCCTCCCGGCAAGGGCCTCCCGGATCACCTCAAAGTCTGGAAAGATGTAGAATCCTCCCCTCGGCATGACTGCTTTCACTCCTACAGATGTCAATTCTCTGATGTGCAAGACACAACAATTAATTAGAAATTCAGTGAACAATGTGTTCTTTAAAAATCATATCATACAGCATGGAGACTTGATGCAATACTTATCCAGAAATTAGGGAGTGATGTCCATATAGACTCAGAATGATTGATGGCTACTAAAATAATTCTTCACTTAACAAAAACAAATTAAAAAGAATCCCTTGTGAAAAAGAGCATAATAACAAAGATGGTGCCACTGAGATTCCAAACACAACAGAGTAATCTTGAAGGGAAGCATATAGCTTGGTTTCCTTTAACTTTATTTTAATCTGGATAACTTGTTTAACAGTCTCAAAAATGAACAGAAAGGCATGCAAAACAAGATGCACAAGTGCTTTAAAGGTAGCCCGTCCCTTTTGCAGACCCAATTCTGAAAGTTCTCTGACTCTGTCATCATTTGAGAGAGAAAGGCTATAACCTATCCCTGAAATTGACAAAGCGTGAAATTCGGTTCTAAGGAAATAATCTTCAATAATTCATCAGAGCTTTCTTTTTTCGTACCACGAAAAAAAGACCTGAAGATTTGAGATAGCGCACAACCAAAGGATTCATGTTACAGCACCGCTATATTATAGCGGTACATGTTGTGGCCGCGAGCTGCGCGCGGCTGAGCTAGCTAGCTATATACAGCTGGCTGCGCTACTGCCGGTGAGCTGATCCGTCTTGCTTATTCAAGGTTGGTAGCCAGATTTTCATTTTACATTAATAACTTAACCAATGAATGACCGTAAGATCAAATGAACAGTATCAGAAGGGCATATCCTAAACTCATGCCAAGTTGTATGGATTTTCGTCGATTTTGCAAAAGGGAAGAGTTACCTTTAATAGAAGCATAGGCAAAATGACAGGAGAAAACGGTGAGGTACAAAGTAAAGTGAATGTTCTTTGCTACATATCCTGTACGTCAGTTTACAAAGATATAAGGTGTACTGACAGAAAATAGTGAAGTATTTGCAGTATGACTGCTGGTGTTATATATAACTACATATAATGTGAAAAGCTAAAATTATCTTGCAATCATCATTATTCCTATGATGATTGTGGACCTCCATCACAAGAGATTTTGAAGTTTTTTATATGACATCTTCATGGACTTTCTCTAGAAATCCAGCCTGACATGGGATGCTAAGTGCATAGTCTCCATTACTTGACTCACCTATGACAGAAGGTGGCGATTCCTTGAAGGATCTTTGATGTGTGATATACATAGCTTTCACACTCTTCGTCGAAACGGAATAGCTAAGAAAACATGAAGGAATCACAATGCAGAGTGAGGTGTTTTTTTGGCAGCAAAGGAATACACAGAAATGGTTTGATTTTTTCCTTCTTTAATGACATACTCACTATTAGTTTAGTCACAGTTATGTATATGGTGGAAATGTTTGAAATGATTCACTAATACGTCACATAACACCGAATGTCTATTTTTCTTCCTTTCAATTTATGAAAAAAAACCCCACTTAATCCAGACTGGAGTGTTAACCCATTAAGTACAATTTTATCTCAGTATAAAATGCAATTTCCATTGACCCTAGCATGAGTTATCACAGGCTTAGTGCTCAACAGGTTAAAGACAAAAAAGTTTGATGTTTTTCTGTCAAGCCAAACAAATTTCTTTCTTCTGTGGAAATTTCGAAGTATGGTTGTATCGGATAATTTTCAACATAGGCAGCACATTGCTTATTAGTTTCAAAAAATTGTATGCCATTAATTATTAATCAAATCAACTAAAATACTACCACATATGAATTATAGAAACTACTACATGTAATTACTTGAAGGTGAATCCTCCTGCATACTGGCACTGTAAATAGAATGCTATAGTAATGAGTCTGCATGTCATATTCATTGAATAGAAGTATGAAAAATGAATAAGATAAAGGAAATCAGGGATGCCAGTAAGAATTATCAGAGGGCCTGAAAATCACCTAGAATGAGCCATTTTCTACACAAAATTGTCTTTTCTATGGGACGGGAAGGGCAATACTGTAATCACTAAAGTTGACAGTTAGGGCCTGAATTCAGACTTTTGCCTGAAAAGTGGCATCCCTGGGAAATGTATTATCCTTGACTTTTACAAGTAATGTGTATTAATCTTTCAAATGTGTAAACTCCCTTTCTTTGGTAATGTTTGATCAAATGTATGCATTTGTATGAATAGAAGTATGAAAAAAAAAAATGAAAGGTACAGGAAACGTATTATCCATGACCTTAACAAGTAATGTGCATTAACCTTTCAAACACCTACATTCCCTTCCTTTGGAGATGTTTGATCATGCATGAATGCAGGTTTTGAAGCATGAATAGATTTTGATTCAAGCAAATTTCAAAAGATTCCGATGTTTAACGTTACACCTCCATGCATCAAAGAAAAACATGAATCACTGAGAGACGAAAATTAGTTCAAATTTGTTCATTCTAAATTTCCTGAAAGATTCAAAGGACCTACGAACAGGATTTATCAAAATGGATTCTTCTCCCACTTCCAATGGAAAAACAGGATGGCATGGGCAATAACAAAGAAAGGATTTAGTTTTTTTCCTTTATATCGATATTCAACCACAAATAAGTCTGCTATCAAAATAGCGTGTTCATTTCTGAGATTTGTCTTCTTTTGGTAATACCCAACAATGTATTACAACTACCGAACAATGTATACCCAATAATGTATTACAATACATTGTTGGGTATACAATACCCAACAATATATTACAACTACAAAAAAAAATCTATATCCCGTAGGTTCTGTACATGAATACAATACTGGATGGCCTTGAGGAGGATATCAGAACATATTGCCTGAAAGAAAAAACAGAATCATATATTGCCCTGAGCCAGCCAATATCATTATTGTTATTTACACTAGCCTCAGGAATATCATTATGCCTACTTTGTAGGAATTACCAACAAGATCTTGCTAAGAGTCCTTCTCATTTGAACAAACACAAACCAGGCATACATGTAATTAAGATGTAAACTGTTACTGCACATATCTCATTTACATTTAAACATGCATCGATCAATTGCAATGTGCATACACTCTGTTTTATTACAAGAAATAGGGACTTCTCAAATCACTGGATGTTAGACGACAAAATATAAGATATATTTTTCGCAGTCATGTACAAACTGTCAATTAGAAATTGGGGGAATTTCCAGAAAAAAGCAGTACATTTTCAAGAAATATTGCCTAACACCAAGAGGAGGCAAAATAAGAATATTTAATTGTAAAGCACAAAAGCCGATCTAAATAACAGTATGAACTGTGCATTGACACAATCATCTACTACACCCTCTTCCTGATTATGGCCTGTTATATCATATTACTACTGTGTATATGTCATTACTATTCTTGTAGAAAAGAAACTACCTGTTTACATCATTTCAAATGTGAAACAAGTCATAAATCATCAACAATAACATACAAGATACAATCTCTACTAACAGTTATGAAATCTGCAAACTCACCCAAGTAGCTGCATGCTGTACGGGTCCTGATGCACAGGAGTATGTGTGACTTGCAGCACTACGTACAGTGTTGTACAAAACCTGTAACTGTGGTGGATAGATACTGTAGCCAAGCTAAGGGAGGAAAATCGAGAAATATTAACCTGTTAGAGGAGATCCGGTTTCATTTCTGCATGAACTGCAGCCCAAGTTACCTGTATTCAACATATTAAAACCTTAAAATATCAACCATGTGAACTACATCATTTATTTGAAATTCAATTTTTTCATTTATGTTCCTACAAAGATACTATCTAAGACTTTTCTCTCATTCTAATGGCTATGTCATCTGAAAAAATTTAATTGACTCAACAACCAAATACGTTCATAAGCCCTAGTTCCTGCAATTTGATGTCTATGACCGTTCAGTATTGATAAAATGTCCACTAACAATGAACAAACATCATAAAACTTATCATTTTGCATACTACTCTTATCCTAAATTTATGAGTTTTCAATTTTGGGGAAATACATGATTAACAATAACTTGAATTTGAAAATTATGTACGAAGATGGATTACTCAGTGCTCATAAAAACTCCCATAATGAAATCTAAAATACACTGCCTTCCAACCGAAAACGGTGACTTTCTTAAATGACGAGTGCATCTGATGGGCAAATCCAATTGAACTTAAATGGTTGATGATGCAAGAGTGATGCAAGGATAGGAATAATGAAAGAAGGAGACTTATCCTAAACATTTTAAAAAGAATCGCCAGAACAGAAAAGTGTGAAAGATAGAAGGAAAGAGAAAGAAAAAAACACAAAAGAGAGAAAATGATAGAGAGAAAAAGATAGAGAATAAGTGAAAAAAGAGTGACAGAGAGAACTAGATGAATCCTCGACTGCGCACGGTCGAAATTTATGCCTCGGCCATTGCCAGATCAGAAATATGCACACATGAAAATGAAAATGATTCATCAAATGGTTCCTAAGTTATCTTGTTAACGAGCCATTTTCATGTATATAATGACCTCTATGACCTTTGACCTTGTGACCCCAAAATCTAATCAGATCATTGTCCCCTCCCCCCATATGCATATGAGCTGAGTTTGAAGTTGATCTGTCAAATGGTTCTTAAGGTATCACGAGAACGAGCCATTATCATGTATATAATGACCTCTATGACCTTTGACCTTGACCTCGTGACCCCCAAATCTATTAAGATCATTGCCCCTCCCATATGCATACATGAGCCAGGTATGAAGTTGATCCGTTGAATGGTTCTCAAGTTATCGCAAGAACGAAAACAGGACAAACGGACGGATGGATGGATGGACGGACGGACAACCCCAAAACATAATGCCTCCCGCACCCACCTTCAGTGGGCGGAGGCATAAAAAGAGAGGGGGAAGTAGGGGAGGATAAAAGTACCTACCCGCCATCCACCTGCACTGGCCCATTTAGAAATTCCACTAGACAAGATCGTACCTTCTGGGTAGTACTATCATGACAAAAATATAAAGAGAAAGAAAGGCAGATCAACAAAGAGAAAACGATACATAATTCACTGGTTTCCTATTTTCATAACCCTTCTTGTATGCAGTATCACTTCTGTTGACAGGTTTAATGATCCATGCAATGATGCCTTCAGGACAGGCATGCCAGAACACTGAGAGCAGACCAGGCATTGAGGGGCCATCAATTGTTAAGTGTACAATGCTTCCCCCCCCCCCCCACCTTATCCAATGTCTACTTTCAACAGACCAGCGCACCTGCTTAAGAATATTTTTCTAATACAGAATTACCGCATGCTTGACCTACACAACATGAGACAGGTGAATCTCTTTGCTTAAGACAAAGAAAGGAAGACATAATATATCTCTATCAAGGTATTCATTTCTGATTTGTTTGCAAAAGTTGTTAATACTTTGAAAAGAACTTTGATTTCCTAACAAAGATATCTCTGATTCTCAAATTTCAGCAGTGGAGCAGGTGCTTTGGAACCCATAAAATCATGGCAATACCCTGCCCGAGTTGCCTCAGTGGCATCTAAAATATGTCAAATGCTATCATCATTTGTTTTATTTAAAAATTTATTCAGTTTACTGTAGATAATCACCAAAAGTTGAAGTTGAACTTTGGCCACCCAAGCATTACAGAAGAAAGATCCCTCTATCATAAAAGACATGAAAATAATGATAGCTGAACATTATCCTGCACTGAATGTAATCTCTTGGCGACAAACTTATTTTAAACAATTGAGTACTAAAGCCCAAGATAACTCAGACTGGAGTTTATGGAAAACGTGTGTTATATCAAAATCAATTCATATCGAAGGGGTTAAAATTAACACTTTCACAATTAAACTGAATACCTTGGCAATCGTCTTGTGGTTGTGTTCAAAGTTTGTTGCAGCATAGATTTCATCACTTAAAACAATGATGTTGTGCTTTCTCAAAGCAGAGCTGGAATAAATTGAAAATAAAGGAAAAACAGAGAGATACCATTTTCTTTAAATACATATTTATTTCCAAACTACAGATACATAAATGAAAAAGAAATAGGAGAGAAATAGCAGTTATTACAAAAACATAATGCCTCCGGCAACCACCTATGGTTGGCAGAGGCATAAAAAGAGTAGCATTATCCTTTATAAGATTTTTCAATATCCTCAATATATCAGCATAACTTGAACATAGTCGTTGCCTATTCTAAAGACTCCTTCATCTGCAAGAAATATTTACTTTACATCTTTATTTGAGTGGCCTATCATGTCAATATTTGAGTAGTTGTATAAATATACAAAACTGGTACAGAACCGTGGTCATTCACCGCGGTAATAATAACATTTCATAGCCAGTCCGTTTCACTTATTTTCATATTTGGAGGCTGAAAGTGAAACCATGTCAATTTTGATGGAACATTATATCAAACAAAGTATTTGTCTGTACTAGCACAGGAAAAAGCCAAATTACAAAAATCACTGCATCACTTAGAACCACTCTGTAACTTCATAAATGTTTATGACATCTATTCTTTGATTTACCTGTACAGAACAAGTCCTTAATATGACCCTGAAATATGCAAGTGATATTAGCAATTTTATGACTGTAAATAGCTCATAAACGTGAACATCAGACCTACCTAAGTGCAGTTAAGTCCTCCTTACTGTAAGCAGTGCCAGCTACAAAATGAGAGATAAAAAGATGGATTTTAAGGGCATGAACCAAATGAGAGTTAACTTTATGACTTTCCTAAAAGGCCTCCTTTACAAAAAAACATAAATGCTGATACACTGTATGCTATTCACAAAGATGTTCAACTTATGCTACAGAATGGAATAGGAGCTCTTTGTTGAATATTGATGTATAGTGTATTTCAAAGAAGAGTATTTTTTTCCTGAAAGCTATATTCCAGTAATGCATTATCCTTCATAACAACATCTCTTTAAATAAATAATATCAATCATCTACACAGTTTCAGGTTTGTAAAAGTTTGCAGGCAAGAATGCATACAGTGCACCTGTTTGATAATGAAAGTAAGAATAAACACTTACTTGGATTGTCAGGGTTGCAGAGAATCAGAAGTCGATTTGGCTTAAGCTGGTTTTGCTGCAATGTCTATAGGAAAGAATCAGAAACATCTTACATAATTCTCTTTGGACACTGTAATCATCTAAGAATACCTTTCAAAAGAAAATTCAAAGGTTTGACAAGCTCATCGATAACAAAACGAATCAATTTTTCTCTGTTTGACAATTTCCTCATCTGCACTCCTCCCCTTTCAAATGTACTCTTCTCTTTAAATTAGGGCTTTCAATCAAGGCATTCCTGTGCGAGTCACCCCCACGAATGGAGTGTATATGTGAAATCTCACAGAATGATGAATATCACAATTAATCTACTTATCCCTGCCAATATAGGTGCCAGAAAGCTGAGAAAGGACAAAGGATTGAGAGGAAGGAGCACTGTATTAAAGTGAACAATGCTCTGCCCCCACCCTCTCCCCCACCCCCACTACCCCCATCCACAGTCTTTCTCACGGTCCCTGTGCTACTGTATGTACATGCATTGTATAGCCATAAGTTGCTGACTTGCTGCTAATTTTATTTTGGCAGCTCAAGGGGACTTAAAAGTAGGCTTTACCTCTTCTACGAGAAGAGGAGTCACTTTCCAATCATCTTGCATACTGGTCTTGATGGTAAAGACTCTCTGGTTTGCTAGCTGAGTTTGAGGCTTGTAGGTTGTCCATGATGGGGACAGAAGTAGAATGTCTGGAACCCAAACCAAGAGAATGCAAGTAGGAGAAACATTTGTACCAAATATTCATTTTCCAGGCTACAAAGTAAAAGAACAATCAACTTAACATTAAAATTATATTGGAAGCTGATGTAAAAGTCTACTCTAATTACCTTCCAATTTCAATGATTCTAATTCTGGAAATCAAATTGCAATTGAGTAAAATTATTTACAATTTCTTTCAGTGGAGCTGTTCAAAAGAAATTTTCTTGTAATTATGAATCACATTAGTAATACCAAAAAGAAGAAATCTTGAAAATGTTAGCCTACTGCAGTTAAATATGAAGATAGGTAAATATTACACTGTAATTTTTCTACCCCATTCAAGAAATACCTCCATTGAAGACACTGATGAGGAGATAAATGAGCTCTTTTGATCCAGGACCAACAATGACCAAGTTCTCTTGAAGATTCTTTAGTCCATCCCGTTTGCCATGGAAGTCACATATAGATGCTCGAAGTTCACTCAGGCCTGTTAAAAGAAAAAGACACAATTTCTAGATCTGTAAAGTTCCGCTGTTCCTACAAGGGAATGCTATCATCTTGCCAACATCATGCCAGAAGGCTGTCTGTCAATGTCTAAATGCGGTGTCCACAAATATTGGTTTCTTTCGTCTCTTTGGTGTATTTTCAGTCTCATAGTCCTTTTTTCACTATCAATCACACCTTATAACAATATGATGTAAAACGATGGATTCAAACCCATATCAACAATGATTTATGCATGTTGATAGTGCAACAAAGAAACTTGCAACATGCCTACCCACCATTAAAACACTGTTATGTCAGAGGCATCATCATGCTAGCAACAAGGAAAGAAAGGGAACCTGTAACATGGCTACACATCACTGAAACACTTATTAGTCCTTATTCGATCATCAATATAATGCATGATGGCAGCAGTGGGATATATAAGTACGTTATTATCAACAACACAATTAAGGACACCTGATGATGTCTCTCTGAGAATACCGTACTCTATTGTGTCACTGAGTAAACATATAACTATCAAAATCTTGTATGACTTTAAGATGGTGGAGGTGTTGTGGCTCAGTGGATAAGTCTCCGGACTTTGAACCCCGAGGTCCGTGGTTCGAATCCCTGCTGCGGCACTAATGTCCTTTGCAAGACATGAATCTACATTTGCCACGTCTTTTGGAAGGTGACGTTAAAGGTCGGTCCCAGACGTAAATAATCATATTTGATTGATACACGTCTGTAAAAACCTAATTCAACAACAACAGACTTTAAGGTGGCAGCAGTGGGATATTACAGTGTTGCTCCCAACAATGCCATGAAAGATATTTACAGTATGCCTACCCATCATGAGAACACTCATTTCTTTTCAATATCTCTCATTACAAAATGGTGGCAGGGTTGGGATATATATTATTGTTAGGAACAAGATCATAAAGGGAACCTTTCACATGGCTTCCCATCCCTGAAACACTACACTGTGAGTCCCTATTTGATCATCAATGCCTCTTATTATAACTTGGTGGCAACAGTGGGAGATATACATGTAGGCTATACACATACATACATATATCATATATA
Source organism: Echinometra lucunter (assembly GCA_029962745.1). Lineage (NCBI taxonomy): Eukaryota > Metazoa > Echinodermata > Echinoidea > Camarodonta > Echinometridae > Echinometra > Echinometra lucunter. Next base: position 43,799,507 of record CM057151.1, on the reverse strand, counting down.
CATATATATCTGCTTGAGAAAACAGAATATCCAAAAACCGAACGGGTCCCATTCGTAACCACATATAGTCCCGACACATCCAACATCCGCAAAATCCTATCTAATTGCACCCAAACTCTGCACCAATCACAGAAACTCAAAAGTTTTCCCTGAGCCCCTATGGTAGTGTATATTATAGGCATGAATGCACACTCCGCAAGGCCCATGTCATCATTAAAGCAATATCGAGTAACACAACAAGTATCATTTCTGTTGCTCTGCAAAGCAGAATTGTAAAGCAGCATGCAGCATAATCTACTAGTATCATATAAGTGCCAGGCATTCCTAGGTAGGGAAGAGGAACATTGAATCTTTTGGCAAAGTGTGGGATATCAGGTTTCCCATCAGATGCCACTTCTCTCCCTGGATTGTAGGTATGTATGTACCTGAACAAAGGAACTAGGGACCTATACACACCACAAACTGTGCCTATGGGAAAGGAGGAAGGAGTTAGGATTCTATATGAAAAATCTTGTATGACTATAAGGTGGCAGCAGTGGGATATACAAGATTGCTCACAACCATGCTATGAAAGATACTTACAACATGCCTACCTACCATGAGAACCTTATTTCCTTTCATTATCTCTCACTGGAAAATGGAGGCAGTGGTGGGATATATATTATTTCTAGGAACAAGACAATTAAGGGAACCTGTAATATAGCCACCCATTACTGAAACCACTGCACTGTGAGTTTTTATTTCATCACTAATACCATTTCATGGTGGCAGCAGTGGAATACTTATAAATGTTATAAGTAACAATGCAAAGAAGGACGCATGGTGATAAAAGAGAGCTACCTATTCTTAGAAAACTGTATTGTCTGAGAGAAGTATTTCATCACTTTTGTCAAAATCTTTTATGACATTAGGGTGGCAGCAGTGGGATATTATAGTGTTGCTAGCAACAATCCAATGAAGGAAACCTGAAATATAGTTTGCATACATTTTACAGTATCTGTATTAGACGTGTCAGAAACTATAATAAAAATATATTGAAAGTGTTCTGGGGATCATGATAACCTATAAAAATAAAAAATGAGGAGTACACTTTTCTTACACAACTGAGTTTGAGGGATATTACATGCTTTTTCCAAAATCATTCACAAGGCATAATCAGAATACGAAGAAATAAAAAAAAAAATCAATAAGCTTCTTAGTTCAGATGATCATTTTTTTTCCTCAAACACAAAAAATTATAAATCTTTTTGCCTCAATCTCACTCAGTCACTATGCTCTCAACAGAATAAACTTCATTGTTGCATCTATGATGGCACAAAGAAAGTCCAGCTTACCTGCAACAGGCAGATATGCTGTTTCATCTGCATTCTCAGCCAACACCTTCCTTGCCCCTTCAACCGGAGGAAAAGGAGACTGCCCGAAAGCAAAGTGGTAGATGTTTCTTCCTTCTGCCATCATCTTGTGGATAGCCTCGTTGAAAGCAAGGTTTGATGCAGAACCATAACCACCGAGGTGAGGCCTTATGAGTGGTTCAGTCTTGCACAGTGGCACATCATCCTTTTCAATGACCGCATTCCCATGGAGGGTCACAGGAGGTCGTGTGGAGGTCATCTTGTTGAGAGAACTGCATAACATAAATATGATAAATAGTTAGATATAACCAGATTCTACACAAATTGACTTACAGTTCTGAAGCTGCATAATGTGGATTGAAAATTTAAGAAATTTCTGGTTTTGTGAGCCTATTCACAATTTCAATTAATTTTATACAATTTCTAGTTTTTGTTCAATATTATTATTCTTTTTTTTATAGCCAAAATAGTGAGGGTCTGCAGCCCCCCCCCCCCACCTCCCCCCACCTACTAAGGAACATATCTAAGACTTTAGGATGTGTGATGACTGATTCAAAGTGATAAACTTGTTGGAGCTAGAACTGGAGGAAAATGAAATAAAATGTCGTAATGTCCACAGTGCAAGTTAATAGAATAAATACTTGGTAATGTATAGTAATAGAGTATACCTCCCCCTTTATATACCTTAGTACATGTCAAACACCCCAGCTGACGCTAATAATGATACCTTTGCGTGAAATCTCTTGCAAGACTCTTGCTCCTTCACAACTTGAAGCCTACTTAGTTGAACACACTACTAGCACAAAATAGGTACATGTATATAACCTCTACACATACAGTGAACAATATGCGATAATGTAATATCATGTCAGTCCCTCTATAAACAATCTTTTATTGTATATCGTAATTTATTGCAACCCATGCAAATCCTTAGGTTGGATTAAAATACAAACACGCAAAGCAATAACAATTAATCATAAAACTTAATATACATGTACACATATTAGATAATTTGTATAAACATATGAATAATCATACTAGGGGAAAAAGTATGGGTTACTACTATTACGAATCAACTCTAAAGTTAGAAGTAGACTCAATATCCCATTGAAAAACTGACACATTTGCATGATTAGGCTACAGACCTTTGCCTCAATCCCCCCCCCCCCCCCTCCCCAGCCCTTCCTCGATCAGAATAATTTCATGACCAGTCCATATCATTTACAACTGAGTGGAAATCGGAATAAATAATACAAGTACGCCACAGAAACACCCTCCCACTGCCCACAGTGAACGGGATCTCTATCCTAGGTCTCTCTCCCTCGCAATGTATGAATGACAAACAATAAACATGACAAAGTATAAATTACACCTGTGTTTTTGCCAGGGGTAGTCTTTATTGAGTTCTGAGATGGTCAGATCGATATCGTTGATAATTCAAATCTTAACAGCTATAACATTCAAATCCAGTCTGTGCCACTTACCCTCGGCTTGTTCTAGAGCTGGTGCACAGGTATTCTTTAATATGAGGTTGACTGTTACACCCTGTTACAATTCTTCTTGGAAGTTGGAAGTACATCACAATCACGAAGTGGATGGCAGGTATATTGTGTACGCACGTGTAATACGCACGGCAATATTGGATGCACCGTATGCACCACGTCTGGTGATCTGCTTGTTGACAATCTGAGTTCTTATCAATATAATTTTCGAACAAAAAAAAAAAAAAATCGAGCCACCGGCAGATTAGGAAAAAAAAAAAAGCTTCCCAGCACTTTCCAGGCCAGTCCGTGGCAGCTCATGCAGCTAAGTGTGTGTGTGTGTGTGTGTGTAGCCAACAAAATGTCTTGTATAGTTATATAACACCGAGTCCCTGACCCTGTTGACATGCTCTCCTTTAGCCTAGAGGGATAGAAGGACAATGAAAGACTGCCACCAGTACGGTGCACACCACGCATCCCATTCTCCCACCAGACTCTAGCTCTGGAAGGCCCGGGGGGGGGGGGGGGGGGGGCCGGGCACCCGCGTAGCCAGGGGACGGTGGTGACGGCCCCCCCCCAAAAAAAACCACACAGATGATTGAGTGAGAAGAGATAAAGGTGAGAGAGCGTAGGATGAGAAAGAGCAGAAAAGAAACGACAAATTAAGAAACCTTGGATCTTCCCCTCTTCGCGCGGGAAGGGAAACTCCCGGGCCCTCAACCCAATGGCCGTACGCAGCGGGGGGGGGGGGGGCAGTTGCCCCCCCCCCCCAAATTTTGAAAACTTAAATTTTTTTACTGAAAATTTTCACAAAAATCCACGAAAAGTGTGCATCAAATCCTTCAATTTCATGTTTGAAAATGCAAAAGCACCATCGTGACTGGCTCGGTCGCTTCGCTCCCTCGCTTTTGAGCTTCTTCGAAAATTTTTACGTGTTTTGCCCCCCCCCCCAGGAAAAAATTTCTGCGTACGGCCCTTTATGGGGGCCCTCCTCAAATACTTACTAGCATACATCCTTAACCCCCTTAATATTTTAAACTGATATTTCAAAAGTGAAAGGTTTTGAAATTATGAAAATTGAAACAAGGAACAAACAAAACGGAACAAAACAAAACAAATCCATTTATACATTTTTTGCTTAGCTATACAGGTTATTGTTTTTATCATCCCTCCTTCAGATTTACTGAGTATGGTGGGAGTGGGTGAGTTATCTGGAAGGAGTGATGTAGTGAATAAGAAGACCATAAAGTGGCCAGTGCGTCACAGCTTTAGTTGGAAGCTGTATAATACTTTCTGAAGAAGAGTGAAGTTTTTAAACATTTAACTTCTTTTTTAATTTCCTGTAGAAGGGTTGATTAAGTATTGATAAATTATAAAAAAAATATGAAATTGGTCTTGTTATCACATAACATGCAGAAGTATCGATTAAGTACTGATAAATTATAGAAAATATGAAATTGGCCTTGTTATCACATAACAGTTGAGTCTAAGAAGCGTTTACTTTCCATTGATGTGCAAGGGAGTATAGAGACCGAGCAAAAATGAAATGTGAGGCCAAAGTTAAGTTTATTGTAAATCGTTATTACATCAAAATGTGATGTTTTTTCTTCTTCTTCTTCTTCTTTTAAATTGTCTTGCGAGGGAGCCTCGGAAGGGTTGGGGTTTAAATAGATTATTGAAACTTTGCAAGTAAGATAATTAAGGTTACTGCCTGTTGAAAACTTTTATTTTCAGCCTATTGAAAGCTTTTAGGTATTCGGGTTTTACAGGTGAAGAGGAGGGCAAAGATGATTCCCCCCCCCCCCCTCCCCTCCATATAGAGGAAAATCTGCCCCTTATATTTTTCCGCCACTGGTCCTGTATTCTCTGCATGCGAAAATTTTAGGTGTTAGAATTAACTTGCTCCTTTATATAAGAATAGAAAGCTGATCGCAAAGCCACAAACTTTATTGTCGGGGGAGACAAAAAAAAAAAAAAAAGCATTATCCCCCTTTTCCAGGCGCCCCTGATATGACAGACAGGGTGTAAATATAAGAAGGAGCGTATAGCAACCGAGTAGGAGACTTTAGAATGCTGGCAGTTTATACAAAGATTATGATAAGATTTTTTTTCTTGCGTGGGGCCTATTTGGGGTGGGAAAAAATGATTTTGACTCCCCCCCCCCCCCCCCGCTCCCGGCGCCTGTGCCCAGGCCTGTGCCTCCCACTTAATATGGATTGCGGAAATGTGTATGTGTCTGTTACCATTATAGAGAATAATTTTGTTGCGTTTTACCCGCTAAAGAAACGCATATCTCTTTATAAGAGTTCTCTCATACCATTCACTTTGGCCTCAAGTCTTAATTAAACTCTTAGAATTAGACTCAAAACAAGCAGTGAAAAGAAGCAATCTTGTCTCTTTTATATCATCCTTTTGAGAGATAGGAAAGGTGCGGAAGAGGAGATTCTCCTCCCTTTATTTCAGTAGGCTAACTTACTGCTTTCTGCGCCTTAGTACAGTCAGTTCTTTCATTGACAATAATTATAGGGGGGCCAACGCTGCCTCCAAGTCTCAATCTTTTAGTAGAATGACTGCGAACTAGGTTGATTAAATGCTTTTCACTTAAATGGACTTTGAACCCGACTTTGAACTATTGTATATACATTGCGTTACCTTGGTGGTAACTGTTTACATTGTATTTAAAGGAGAATGCAACACAGACATCAGTGTGCTTCCAGCCTTCCAGTGAATGAAGAAGAACAAGAAGAGTAAACAGTGAAAGTTTGAGCAAAATCGGACAGTCTGTTCAAGAGTTACGAACTTTGAAAATTTAAGTAAATCCTTATTATGGGGATCCTTGAATTGGCAACTCTGCCAGCATCTGTGATGTCATCGTGGACAACTCTCCATTCATTTTTTACACAGAATTTAACATTTTCTCTATTTTCAAGAAAAATAACATTTCTTTTGCTTTATTGTTTGAGTATGACATGGCTATATCAATTCTGCAAGCATTTTGGGGGAAAATTATGTCGATTCCTGACTTGAAATTTCATATAATTTTTTCTTTCTTTTTTTTTTTGGGGGGGGGGGGGAATTATGTACAAAATGAATTAAAAGTTGTCCACGATGACATCACAGATGCTGGCAAAGTTGCCAACTCAAGGATCCCTCATGATACTTATAAAATTCATCACTCTTGAACAGATTGTCCAATTTTGCTCGTGCAAACTTTCACTATTCATCTGTCTTGTTCATCTCTATTCAGCACTGCAGTGCCTGGGTTGCATTCTCCTTTAAAGATACCTTCCCCATGCATAGCGCGTCAGGTGTCAGGATGTACAATATTCCAGAAGATATGTTCCTCCTCCTCCTCCTCCTCCTCCTTTTTTTTTTTTTTTTTCTTTTTTCTTTCTTTCTTTTTTTTTTGGTCACAAGTAAAGTGTGTGGCTGTTCAATTCAAAAAATAGAAAAACTGGCAAAAAATTGCAGCTGGATGAGGGTCTAACACTCCCCTGAAAAAACAGGTGCCATTTGACCAATTTTTTTACTAACCCAACTGCTTTGGAATATAAAACCCATTTAAATAACCTCTCGATGAGAAGCTTTTTAATTCACAGATTCCAAGCAAATCCATTGAACTATAAAATTAGGTCATTCGTTTACTTGTTCGTTTCTAACAAAAACTCTATGAAGGCTTACTACAAATCACTTCTCACAACTAGCTCAAAACAGTGGAAATATAATTCCTATAGCATTCACTAAAGCGTACAAGCTTCCGTATAACGGGTAATAATATGGAACAATATGATCAAAGCTATTTCCCTGATAAAGA
>CM057151.1:43772916-43792360 GCA_029962745.1 Echinometra lucunter | reverse complement strand
CCAAAGCTATTTCCCTTATAAAGATTAACAGTCGACCATTACTTAATATAATATTATTTTGTAATTAGCTCCAACTGCTATACCTGTCAGCCATGCACCAACGAGCGGATACTCGTATAATCCATGCTTCTTTTTATTTTTTTTTTTTTTGTAATGCTTTTTAGTCTTTATTCAGATTTTCCGACAATACTATATTTTTTCTACATTGTAATAAACATATATAATCAATCAAGAGAGAAATATTATTTTTCATTCATTGTAAACCAAATACATATATAAAAAAACAATACAATGCAAAATCTGCAATCTGAACAAAGATTTCAATATAGTTAAAAGAATAGGAAGGTGCTGCTTTGTAACACTTAGAATACATAAGTTTTCTTATCTAAAAATGTGAAAGGTGTTGGTGCTTCCTGATCCCTGAGAAATCAATTAACAAATATTTTTTATATATAATAACATGTTGCATTGGTTTTAATTTCTAGATATCATCATTATACAATCGGGTCTTGAACAAATAGAGGGTTGTAACCATACCATGTCAAAAAATTTCTTTTTAAAGAAATAACTAGTAACAATAAGAACAAATAAATGTAAGGATCAATAAAAAAAGTGAGGGAGTGGGCAGGAATTTCAAAGGGTAAAATTTTCCCATTTTTTATAATGTATTGCCATTTATCCTTTATTTTTGCTTTTCATATTCAACTTTTTTTGAAATTTCTACAGCCTTACATATTTCTTTACTGGTTGGAACCCTTCCTTTTTTACTGCTGTAAATCATGTATTTGACCAAATAAGTACATGATTCAATAATATTATCTTTATCTTTCATATTTTCTCTAACACCAAGTAATACATCAACCCATTGCATATTAAGAAACTTAAACATTTTTAATTTGTTTCCCAACTCGTTCCATAATCTGGATACTTCAGTACAATTATAGAAGATAATTTATGATAATATGTTTCTGCATCTTTTCTACAAAAAGAACATATATTTGACTGTATTAATCCAAACTGATTTAATTTATCATTACAAAATACAATACCATGTAATAGTTTGTACTGAAATTCCCTGAACTTTCAATCTAGAGTGGAAAACCTGGGAAGTGAGAAACATTTTGCAATTGCCGGCCTGTCTAGACTTAAAGCTATCACCTCTGGATGTTTAAAAATGAAGGAATCTTGAATTGTACCAATAAAAATCTTATATAACATTTTGGAAGAGACAGACTCAAAAGAATACAGCGTTTATTAGTGTTGAAGTTAATGTTGGAAAAATCAATAGTGTCATTCAGAATATCTCTCCCACTGCATGCTCTCTCAATCTTCCAGGCAGCTGGCAACTTGGTGTATAGTTCACTAATAAGAAATAAATCATCTACGTTTAGACCTTTCCTTATGAAGTAGTCCCCTGATCTCATATTGCCTTCTGCGTCAATTATATGTTTAACTTGAAAAATGTTCACATGAAATAAGTTTGCATTAAAGGGAATTATCCTACCGTCAATAATATGATAATTAGTTGTTGATCCTTCAATAAACACAAAATTATAAAAAAAAATATAAAAAAAAAAGATTATTGTTAAAGATAATTTGATTTTCATTTTGTGTTTCTTTGACAATGAATTCATTCTGTTTGATATAATTCCAGACATTCAAAAATTCTAAATAGAGGTTAGGTGCCCTTGATATTAATTGTGTTGGGATTATAATTGCAAAGAAATATTAACCTTCCTCCTACCGTTCTGAATATGTATTCGAAAAACTGTTTCCATTTCATATCATTTTTACAACAATGCTGCGATCAGTCTAATATCGAATGTCTCCCTCTTGCGTTGAATATAGGTCAAGCATGCCTTGACGAGTACTGCACGCATCGATATCAATGACTGCACGACTGTGATGTGATGATGGTCCATGTCCAAGCCGATATTTCTTTCTTCCTATTCCTTTTTTTTTTTTTTTTGAATACCGATCGTTCTAAATAAAATTATTCGCATTTTAAACTCATTTTGATAGCGTTTTACACGCCTTCCTTTAAAATAAGAAGGCAAGAAGGAGACAAGGGCTAACTAAAATGATGAGATTGCATCATCACCCCGGGGATCATCACCTAGTCTGCTCAAGGTTTCTCGTTTCACTTTCACATTTCACTTTCACATATGCCGTACACACTCTCACCACTACTGCATCCTTTCATTATCAAATTACACCCACCTAGATGAACATTGCACAATTTTTCTCTAAGTAACATTCCCTGCAAGAAGCATTGTATGGCTTTTTCTAATATTTTGGTTTAATTTTTATCAACATAACTACTAACAATAATAATAAAGATGATGATGACAATGATGATGATATGAGATGATGATGGTGATGATATGCCATTCTGAATGCATATGCATATCATATCACATTAGGATACAACTTTCGTATGCGCTTCAAGGATTCAAAGAGCTTTTTAAGATTTATTTCATCACAATCATGTGATCATGGAAGTAATAAATAATTCACATCATTCACCTATTCACATCTCGCATCATTAACCTAGGTCCAACAAAAGAAAAGGCACACGACACCTACAACATTCACAATTGCTAAAAATAACACTGATACAAGGCTTTACTAGTCAAGTACACATTCCCATCCATATTTATTTCTATTCAATAAGAAACAAACCGCTAGAGGTACTAGGTGAATGCATGTCAGCAATGCCGTATCTTACAGTAAAGATAGGTACATGTTCCTGACTAGCAATCACCGAATATTTAGTGGTAGAACTTTGGATAGGTGAAAATATATTCTCAGTGTAACACATGGTATGACAGCACTGCTGGTACCATTAAAAGACATTATACCTGTACACACATCCTGTGCTTGTAATGCGCTTCACAGTACACCATGTGAGTGTACAATAAGAACTCTCTTAAAACATTAAAATAAGATTACAACTTTATACATGTACAAGTACAATAGCATGAAAAATTCTCAACCATTGCCCAAAACAACGAACCCAACATTTTCTTTACACGTATTCATTACAAAAACAAGTTTCCATCCTCTCCTCATTTTCTCCCCTTACTCCGATAGGATCACTAAGACAAATGCACACACAAATATCCCTTTGCCTTTGAACAAGTATTTACAAAATGCTTCTTATTTACAATATAAACATGGCCGACTTTGCTGCATTTGTTAGGGTGTTCAACAAATCATACTACCGGTTCCCTCTCATTCACATCTCAAATACTGGAAAAGGGAGTATTTCCACCTTAACATTTCATATCACCAGGGAATCCCAGGCTATGTACAACTAGTAGGCACATGTCACTCTTTTCTTTTCTGTAATATGTCATATTTACATGCACGAAGCTACTAAACTCATGGTTTACTTGGAGATTTAAAGGGTCAAACCTGTCTAAGCCTGATCAATAGCTATTATGTACATGCACTTCATACAAAAGTATTCATTTACATGGCTATAATGTACAATGTAACTGCATACAGCTGAATTCCTGGTCTGTAAGTTTTAGTACATGTTTGATTTTTTTTTTGTTTTTTTTTTGTTGGTTTTTATTTTTGTCAATAAAATATTTTACTTGAACATTTGTTTTTTCATTCCTAATCAACTCCAAGTAACACAACATCACCAAGAACAATACATACACATGTATTATGGGTCATAATTCAGGTCATCATTATCCTTACAGCATATAGCATAAGCATCGATAATAAAGAATCATTCAATGGCTTACATTGTAAAATAACATCTCTAGCAAAAGAGAAAGCGATTCCACATGAGGACATTGGTGCAGCTGTTTTTCTTAAATTTATTTAACAATAGAAATTTTATCTTTTTAAATAAACGTTAGATATTCAGAAAAATGTTTAAGTTGAAACATAAAATTTTTACTCTTTCTCTATGTAACTCCATTTTAAATTGTTAGTACACATACCTTGTAAAGTCCACAGAAAGGTATTTTGAATTTTTTCCGTACTGAAATCCCATGCCAGACAAGGAATAAAGCATAAAACTAGAGAATTATGTAATCACCCATGTGAAATCGCTCAAAATCTAATACTAGACTGTCATTTATGGTGTTACAAAGCCACAAAATAAAATAACTTTGTGCATATGGAATCTAGAGTGAGGATGAATGATTTTCAATAAATTTTTCTTGAGCATTTTTTTTTAATAGCATTTTTTAGTTTGCCAAGGTTTCTAATGTGATTTGGTTTAATAACTTTCATAATACAAACATCAAGTTAGGACACTGGATATTTTCATATCAAGATCATGTAGTTTGTGCTAGTACATGTATGCCTGTAATGCTAGTAAAAATTTCTCAGGCATTAAACTAGATTTGAATATTAACTGGCAAAACAATTTTTTCCTAGCAATATCACCATCAAAAGTAATGAACAACACACACACATATCAACAAACTATGGAAATAAAATGTCGCAAGCATTACAAAAAGTAACATGAAAAGTCCAGCTTCTGGTGATGAAAAAAAAAAACTTTTTTAAGGCTCACTGCAATCAACTAATTCTTTTTGACCAAGGCCCGAATGACTACACCTGGATCTGAAATGGCAAATACTGATTAATGCCTTGCAAAAAGATGACAGTGCAGTGAAGGGCTTGAAAGTACATCTCTTACTTGCCAAGAAGTTTTAGGTGTTTTCTGGGTTTTTTTTTCAAATGTCACCACTACAGAACATCTACATCTCAAACATTTGTCTCAACCATTTCAGACAATATAAAAAAATTTCTACCATCAAATTTCAACATTATCATGAAAGGGGTCATTGGAGCATATTACTGATAAATGAAACCTCAAAATTAATAATTCCTCCGGCAACCACCTACGGTGGGCGGAGGCATAAAAATATTATATACTTGAAGAGTACATGATCAATTTAAAAGCTTCAACTTTATCACCCGGCATGTAGTATTTCATAAAGCAACCATTCTCATTCAAATACCATGAATAAAATGACATTTTCGGCCTAACAAAAGCTCCAAATAATTAGTACTTTTACAAATGTCCTTTCAGACTGACAGAATCGACCTAAATGAAACCTTTTTTGTTTTTGTTTTTATGTTTTCTATTTCCATACTATCTTCCTGCAGTGCACAATATTCCACTAGGTAAGGAATCATTTTGAGCTACCTCTATATAAAAGATGCTAATACAGAGGTGGGGTACTTGTGTCTTCAAATAATGTTTGTTTTAATTGATATCAATGGAACTTAACCTGCCAGTAAAATAGTACATGTATTGTGTTAGCATTCATAAAAAAGAAACATTACCTGTATTTTGTTTGTGATATTCATAATGACAATTCTTCCCTAACATAGAGTTCAAATGTGCCCTGCTCAAGAGAGTAGAGGCAGAAGAGAATGTATAACTTTCATTTTACAAATAGTGCACAATATGCACAAGTGCAAAATTAAATACTCATAACCAAAATCTACAGTGCAAATGCTGGCCGATTACAAGAAAACCTACATCATAATGGACAACTTTTTTCACCTCTTGGCCAGCTTCAGAACTAAGCCTTCACTTATGGATGTGCCTTCCAGTTTTCGTGATCGATGCTGATCTTCCACAACTGTCCACTCTGGATCGTTTGGATCGTCCACTTCCATCGGCTCACCTTCTGAATTCTCTCCATCTGACATGTAGAGATTCATTTCCTGGGATTCTGTCCTTGAAAGTACACTCTCTGAATGTGTGGCATTGCTAGCACGAGAGCTTGGTCGGGTCGAGGGTTCCGATTCTGGATAAGGATATGTTGCAATCTCCTCCATTTCGCTGTTGCTCAGTGGAAACTCCCTCTTCACCCACACTGAATTGTTTACAGAGGCAGGAGCGTCGACTTGCTTTGGTGTTTGAACTTCACTCATGCTTGACGATCTGCGACGATTTAAGGCACTAAAACGCAATGACCGATTTCCACTCAAGTTGAACACATTACTGCTGGTACTGCTGGACAATTGGTCAGGAGTTGTAATTGGGGATGGACTAGGTGTTGGAGACGATGTTGATGACTGCCTCCCTGTTGAAAGCTGCTCTAAATGTAGGTCTGGTGACATGGGGTCTGTGGTGGCACTGCCAATGCTACTGTTCCTAGATCGTCTTGATCTTCGTCCAGGTATGCCCTGATCCACATAGCTCACCATAAACTTCTGCTTCTCCAAGCATTCACAAGGCTCATGACGCTCAAGAAACTCGGAATCCGACAGGTTTTCCTGTACAGGGAAAATGGTAGAGAGAGAGAGAAAGAGAGAGAGAGAGAGAAAGAAACATGAATAAATGTTTAAGTTAAATATAAACTTCAAAATTACTTTGTGTAAGAAAAATGAACACTGATTTTAATACACAATAATGAATTCTGACTGCATTACTTAAATTCGGTATTACACACCACTGAACAAACTAGACAAGTTTTTTTTTCAGAAAATGTGTGGAACACTTACCAGCACATATGACACTGGTCAATAACTTTTCATGATTTTCACCCTCTTTAAAAAATGCCTATTCTTATACATGTAGACTGAAATCGCCCTGTCAGTCTATAATAGGCATATTCTATTCAAGAGAGCGAAAATCGTGAAATATAAAACAATGACAATTGCCATTTGCTGATCAGGCTCAGATTTGAAAGATATCCCAATCTTCATATTCAAAATTTGTTACAAAAGGGGCCCCCACTATGTAAATAATAGGAGTGAGATGACAACATTTTGCACTGCATGTTAAAACTCAGAAGCTGGAAATCTCTTCAGACTAAAGTTTGTGCAAGTGAAGGCAAAGAACATCAAATTCATTTTAAAAAAGCTTGAACTACCATAATGATAAATCAGGTTTAAAAATCAAGAATACCTTTGTGCATCATAACAACTATACATCATAACAACTGAAATCCTGAGGCCTAATGCACTCTCATAGAGGTGCTCTGAATTTTCAGCTGTCACTGCTGACCTTGCACTTCTCTATGGGATGTGATTTACAACTGCAAGTGCCCCCCCCCCAAAAAAAAAAAAAAAAACACCTTGCAAAGCATAGTGAATAAATATGCCACAGGAGATACAAATATCATTCACTTGAAAAAGTAGTATTTCTTTATCTTTTAATATTTATAAACACAAAAATCACCCTGTACAAACTAAAGAGTATAACATTAATAAATGTGATACTGAATTTTCATAAGTAACCCAACATCTGCAGTAACCCTCCACTCAAAAAGGGATGGAGACAATTTACTTCAAAATGAAAACAAGTGAAATTCACTTTCTTCATGTCCAGCCAGGATACAATATACTTGGAATAATACTCCAATTCCTGAGACCAAAATATACAATTAAAAGTGCCTCTGCCCCGACTCTTGTATTCCCATGTGTATACAGATCATATCGGGAGTTTTTGCATTGACTAAGGAAATACATTCTAGTAGGATTTCCCACAATTGTAAAGCAAACATGTAAACTCGCATCACCTCTGCAGTGTCAGTATCTTACAACACTTCCTAGCAGTATGAGTAATCAATGAAATACTGTGACTCATAGTAGCAATCATGTTGGTGGTGCCTGGCCTCTGTTACTGTGCCTTTCTTTACCCATGTGCATTATATTGCCCATTTCAAGTTAAACTTGTTTACCATGACAAAAATTAGTGGAAAAAAAGGGCAGAGTTTATAGTTATCTGAAGTAATCTAAACTTTCCTTGGTATCACTAAAACAACTAGAGTAAATCTTGCAATGGGAAGTTATTTCCCTTTGTTTATGGTAATGTGACGGACTGAAAAATGTCTCTGAATGATTAGTCATAGAGAGCAATTTCCTTAAATCTACTAAGGAACACATAGATGTTGTTAATCATACACCTACATTTATTGAATTTTACATGACAAGAGGCATGGCTACCTTTGATAACTGAAAAGGTTCACTGTCCATACAGTTTAAACAATGAAAAAGGCTGGTCTTTACCTCATAAAACTCGTCATCATCATCATCATCATCTGCTCTGCTTCCTTCATCGTCAAGATGTGCATGGTGGTTGTTTGACATGAACTCCTCCATATCCAGCTCTCTCCACTTGGGTGTCACAATCTCCTTGTAGTTTAGCTTGACCACCCTTGTCGAAGCAAGCATAGAGTACGGGATCACTATGTTGTCAATGTCATAAGATTCCACCATGCCCTTCTTGTTCCGCAGAATGCCGTGAAGGGATGCAGAAGGGAGAGAGTGAGACAGATGCTGAATGGGTGACCTAGCTTCAATCGAAGCAGGGGTAGATGACGCAGAGGTGTGGTCTCCAACTTCGATGTTTGGCAGAGACAGGCTCCTCTCTCTACTTTTCTCCAAAGCAGCTAATGAAAAAGAAACAGGAAAACATAGAGAGAAGAATGAAACACCATAAAATGAACTTACAACATTTAGATGAAAAAAAAAAAGATGCCTCGTTCGGATCGCACTCTGTCCATGCTGTAATGCTACAACATCAAATTTTGGGAACAGGTCATGCCACCTTCCGTTTAAAGTGCACCTTACATATAAAAATATGTGAAGATCAATTTAAAACTGCCAAGTCTTCTGATTTAGAGGCATGGAATACAACAAAAATGCAACTAGAGTACCAAGTGTGACATCATCAAATTTTGTTTTTTAGCATTTGAGCATTTTCATGACTATATTCCGGCAGAGCATGATGAAAAACCTCCACACACCAAATTTGACGTGAATCAGTTCACAGTGGCCCAAGGTATGGCCACATGAATGCCTAATTATCCCCATTGAAATCGCGTGTAAATTGGCCTGGTTCATAACTGTTTAGAACCAGGCCAATTTACACTGATTTCAATGGGGCTAGGTAGGTATTCATGTGGCCTCATATCGGGTCCCCATCAGCCAATTCCCATAAAATTTGGGCTGTGGATGTTTTTCATCATGCTCCATCGAGACATGGTATCAGAAATTCTGAAATTCAAAAAAAGTTTTTTTGAGACGTCATCGCTTCGGTGCTCTATAAAATGCCAAGTTATTTTTTTTACAAAGGAATCTCACGTACCAATCCGAGAGGAACACTCATGAAATATGACCAAAACCAAAATGTTGACTTTGTAAATTAACTTTGCCAATGGCTCTAACAGTATTTTCTCAAAACATTCAAGTTACTTTTACTCATAGCAGTCATAGGTGATGAAGTATTTCCTGCTAAATTAAGCTACAATTTACAACAGTTATTCATCAACATCTTATATCCCCCTAAAAATCCATATATCACTAAATACAAGTACAGGATTAAAAAAGAAAAAAACAAAAAAACAAAAACATCAATACATCTCTAGACATGCAATCTACTGATACAATTCACATAATGAAGAGCATTCAGGGCAAGGTGAGATGAGTATGATGAACTGTTAAATGTTTGGACACATCCAGATCCTTGCCTAATGAAACTGGTTTTTGCCAAATTTTAATTTTTTAAAACAATCTCAACTAGATGTCCTTAGCCCAAGTTTTGGCAGAGACATGAAAGGAGGCACATGGGCCAAGGGAGAAATCTCACCGTATGCCAAATCAGATGCACGTCGGCTCTTGATATCAGTTCGACACTGTCTTATGTCCGAGTTATTCATGTTATTCCTGGGAGTACCAGGAACAGAACTTGGCTGGGATCGGGAACGGGACAGTAATTTTTCACTTCTGACATGGCGAAGGGCTTTCAGTTCTGTGGAAGGTGAGGGAACAACATGCACCAACAAAAAATAAATTCATGCACTATCATGCAAACATAATATACCATCTTATGTAATCGGGAAGTAAATATTACATCTCATTACATTTTTGAAAAATAAGAACTTACTTCAGAGATAAAACAATGTAGAACTATAAAAAAAAAGTTTTCAGACATCTGGGCCGTTTCATAAAAAGTTGCTATGACAGCAACTCCTGCTGGAATGGCAACTACCATGGCAACAGTGAGAATTCTGCTTCCTGATTGGCTTTTATGATGAAAGTTGCCATTCCAGCAAGAGTTGCTATTATAACAACTTTTTATGAAATGGGGCCCAGATCTCTTGGAAAATAAAATCAAAACCTAAAAAAGATAAAGGATTTTCATCTATCTTGCAACATTACAAAGTTTCCAAATGATTGAGGAAAATGTAAAATGTTCAACAGATCACTACATCTAACAACAAAATGCTATTGAGCTTGGATATCCATAATCATATAACTAGAGTCAATGTAAGTATGGTTTGAAATCTCAAGTTAGTTGTGTACAGGTGTACCTCCAAAAATTTTCAGAATATCCTTTCAATTTAAGAACAAAGTGGATTTTTGTCATCCTGTAATTTAGTGTTCCATCTTTGAGTCATTTACATCCTTTCATCAGGATTTATGTTCAAAGACAGACTGATGCCAATCTGCAAAGGGAAACTACCGGTACATATTGCATACAGTGACTGCAGGTCTGTATGCAAATGAGCAAAAAGGCAGGATTCATCTACATCTAGATCCTTTCGTGGCCGATTCTTTCACCCCATACAATCTCATGAATCATGAAATTGTCATTGTGGAAGAAATTAAACACTTAAATCATCAAGTGATGTCCTTTGTCAAACATTTACATTTAGGCATTCATCTCAACATTTTTCGGGAAAATGTGTGATATTTACATATGTTACAAAACACAGTTTTCTTACCCTCATTTCCCTTGCTCATTGTGCAAAACTGTTTTAGTTTGGGCCTAAATAATATTGACATCACAATAAAGCTCAAAGTCTTTTTCTCAAAATACCATTCTTGATATGGGGCACCTTTTTATTGGGCCAAGAGCACACTTTCTTTAACAAGAAGATTTATGATTTTCTGAGTAGCATGCAATGTAATCCAGTGTTCTGATTGGCTGAATAAGGCCATGAGACAAGCCAGTACAGTAACCGACATTTTGAAGAGTAGGGAGGGTGACCTTCAGTGTTTCAAATGCTGTTTTGGGATGGGGGGGGGGGGGCAAGAACTAAGAGGAAAATTATTACTTAAAATCTTATTTCCCCACCTTGCCGATTGAAGAGCTGATAAGCTGGGAAAATGACTGAGTTTTTATTATTTTTTTTTTTAACCAATCGTTAAAAAGAGCACTGACCTCCATCCCCCGTCCATCCTACATCCCCAAACAGCATGGTGGCAAAGCACTAAGAAATAAATTGACCACCCCCCCTCCCCCCCCCCCCCCCCCCCGGTCAAACGTGCTTTCAAAAATCTGCCTGTTAGCGATGTTATGCTTCAACAGACTTATATTTCATTTTCTTTTTGTGAAGGCATGAAACGTATAGCCTACTGTGAATAGCATGCCATTCGGATTTTACCGTAAGAGGGTGATCTTTAATTTCCAACTCTGTGATTCGATGAGAATTTGGAACTACCACATGTATGCTTTTTGTTCTTATTCCAGATTCCAGCAAGAGTTGATTCCACGGGTTCTATCCCATATGATATGACTCACATCCATTACTTACTTCCAAATAGGAAAACAATTTGATTTTAGTATCACTACCATTAGTTAAATGGTCAGAAGAAAAGGCTACTTCAGATGCACAGATGAATAAAGGACATATGTCATATACGACACACTGCATGAAACAGCCCCCACTTAATTTCTTGATAGGATCATTGACTGATTTCATGGTGGCACCTCTTATCTTGTGATACAATACACAAATATAACTTACTTTGCCTGGCTAATCTGTGTAAGAGTTTCCTGGACTTGGCAGCATCATCCTCTTCCTCGTTTGCCGAGACTTCTTCCTTCACCACTTTATCCTCCACAGGAGGAGCACTTTTTTCCTTTGCCTCTTTCTTCGTGACCTGGTCTCGTTTCCTTGTTGAGTCCCCACTAGATCTCACTGTCAACTGCTTTTGCTGATGGTGTTTGTCTTTCTTACGGAACTTCTTGAGTCTGCCATCTTTGGTATGGAGCTTTACCCTGGACCTGTTCTGTAGCCTGTTATGTTTCCTTTGGGTTTAGAGAAACAAAATAGTGGTCAACAATATGCTAATAATTCAATGTAACAGTAAGTTTGAATTATAGTTGGATAGGCATATGAGCCATCACAATTTTTTTCACAAAGCACCTTCTTGTACAAGCTATGCACATGGCACACATGTCCATTTCTGTAAGGTAGTTGCCTAGTTGGGAGTACAGTGCTAGAGGTACTAGGAAACATTTTCTTCCTCTTTTAATGGTTATTATAACTGTAAAAAAAGAGAGTAATATTTGTACACATTTGCCTCATATAAGAGTTCCCAGTTAAAAGGGCAAGGTCTGCAGCACCATGCAAAATAAAACAATGTAAGCCAAGGCGATTAAATGTAGTGCTGTAACCGAACCGCCAAACCGAACCGAACTCTAAGGCCTGGTTCGGGTGTTCGGCACTTTTAATCACAGGATCATTAATTCGGCCCTCAGTGAGGAACTTTTCCTTTTTAACAATGAGCTGAATCGGGGTAGACCCTGATTTTATATGAAAATTAATACCTACATTTATTGGTGAGAGATTTCATGAAATTCATGTTTTAAAAGTTTTTTTAAAATATAGAAAGCTCGTGTCACATCTCTACTTTAATTCATATTACATGTAATTTACTAATTTCATAATATTTACCACCACAAATTTTATTTTTACAAAAAAATGTTTGAAGCTTGAAAATGTGCCCAAAGATACTGAAGATTGTAATCGATTGTAATAAAAGTAAATTGATCGTAATAAAATCTTGATCATAATCGAGCATAATTCTAATGAAAAAACACTGCTTTTTTGATAATTTGATAATTTATTTAGTATTAAAAAAAAAAATTTCTATTTTGTTCAGAAAAGAAAATAAATAACAAAGAGTCATCTTATGAATTCAGTAATTATTTTTTGTCATACAAAATAATAATATACAGTGACTTCCATTTGCGGGTTAAAGGGCAAGGGTTCTGGCGATCATCCAATATTGGTACTTGGCCCTTTTTTTTCTAGCCTTTCTAAGATATTACCGAACCCCCAACCGAACCAAAGTTCATAAAAAAAAAAAAAATTACCGAACTGTACCAAATCGAACCGAACCTGAACACGGCACTTGACTTACTGCACTAATTAAATGTCATTCACAAGTGATTTGGCCATGTATGTGCTATGTTCAATGATTATACCAACATTTGGAAATATTTTTCATTTTGCTTTGGGGGGTTGTTTTGTTTTGTTTTGTTTTTTGTTTTTTCATTCTTCTCAAATAGATTGAAACAACCCCCCCCCCCAAAAAAAAAAGTTATTCACAAAAATGTAATTGTTTGTGACTCAAACAACCATATCATTGTATGTCCATGAATTATCTCTCAAATACAAGTGAATTCAAAAGCTTGATTTTTCTGCAAATTCAATTTTTGCTTAGCAGCATGAATTTTCAAAAAAAACTATGTGATCAAACTTGAACCTCCCAGCATGCAAAGGAGCTTCGCGAGTTCACGCACAACTTTTTCATTCCTATTGACTTACTTCTTTCCAAGTGATCTGGCTGAATGTTTCCTTTGCCAGGCTCCACTCTTCAGAAGAGATTCGAAGTGTAATGTCAATGGAATTTCTGAAAGAACAATAAGTAATAAACACAAAGTGGGATAAGGAAACCAAATCAAGGGCAGATGTAAAGAATAAGGTGTCTTAAATCAATGAATTCCCAGGATAATCATGTTCTTACAATATTATAAATATGTACAGTATTCCCCCCCCCCCCCAAAAAAAAACCCATCTCATTCTTTTAAGGTCTACTGCATGCTGTGGCACTTACGATGGTGATGCAACTTTATCTCATTATGCAATAGCACCTCATTATTACACAGTATTTCTTGCATGATGTCTCAAGGGACAGTTGAATGTCTTGTGTCAACACCTCTACCACATGAACTAAAATTCATAACCCTACTGACTTGTGTGTTGTTCAGGATAATCTAGGATAGATGAACAATGGTTTTAAAAAATGTCATAATTCATTATCATGATGATATATTACATTTTCACTATTTATCTCCCCTGCCTTCCAAAATTAAAGACACTATCATTTACAATCCCTGTAACCGACAGCTTTTTCAAATTTACATCAACAGTAAAGACTGCTCTTTACCTTTTCCCATAATGTTTTCCTGGTTGTGTTTGCTCAATAAATAATAAGAAAATACTACTACTACTCACCTTCAGGGAAAGACAACACGGAATGGAATGCATACTCAAGGCTGGCTACCCTCTCATCTGATGGGATCTGGTCTGCATCAAATCGTTCCACATTGTTAAACCGCCCTCCACACATGACACAAGGAGTATGAGGAGGAAAGCAGCCACACTGAACTGTAGACAACTTCTGGGCCTTCCTGCATACTTGGTATAGACCGGTAGACCGGATGAGTTTCCGCTTCCGAAATGGCCGCACAGGTCTGGTTCTTGCACAGTACTGTTCTTCTACAGGAATTGGAGAGCCTGTAACTTGGTCTAGTCCTACAACCCCAGGGTAGCTGGGAGAACTGTTCATCCCACATCGAGATGAAGGTGTTGTAACTGTTGTCGCACTGTCTGTAAGACCATTCATTGGTCTAGGAGGTGATGTTTTGTCTGGACATGGTGATGATGTTCGACACGGGTGAAATACAGTTCTGAAGACTTTGCTTTAGCTTTGCACTCTGCTTGTCCACATTGCTAAGTAAACTTGACAGATTTGAAGGAGACATTGAGTGAGATCCTTCTAGCATTACAATCTTTGTTTCAAGTGGTGACAACTTTCTACCTGTCCTGTGAGCCAAAGCCTGAGCCCTTAGATATTCCTCCTGGGGATGGAGGTTCTCCTAAAGTAACAGCTCCCTTAGTAGCCCGAATTTGACGGAAGATGTCACTTTGTTGCCTGATCCGGTATTCCAAGTCTGACACCTGAGCTTGAAGCCAAGTCCACCTGGTTGCAATAGCTGAACGATCCATCGCCCATTTCCATGATGCACGTCTGTGACTGCAAATAACATGTATAACACCAAATTGTATTTCAATTTCTGTTATTTACAAAAAAAAAACATTTTGATTACCTATTTCAAAATTGTATTTCTTCACATACTTATTTCTTATCTCTCTTCAATTACTTTAAGAAAAATGATTGTATGTTTTTTTAAATTCATTCCATAGGTGCTCATTATCTTAATGGAAACACAGGCTTTTTATATTCCTTCTTTGTGATAAAAAACAATACTCACATTGGCATTTTATGAAATGACCTAGAGGCTTGGGTTTGTGGCAAGCTGTCAGTCACCCTCATCACAACTCTCCCCACCTGAGCTGCTATCAGTGACATCTGAATCAATGGTACTTTCAACATGACCAAGGCTTGCGCGTAACCTTCCTGTAACAGACTTGACTTCTCGGTAGGACTGTTTCCCTTCTCGCAAGTGCTGGGAAATGTGTGTACTAGGCTTAGTCCTTTTTCCAGCTGGTAACCACGATGGTCTTATAGAATGTCTCGGTCGGTCTGATGAAGAACTTGTGTGTAGAGGACAAGTGTGGCTATGACTCGAGCTACTTCTCGGAAGTACACCAGATCTGCTACCTGTCTGGAGGCGATTCCTGCGACACTCTTCACATGTTACAGTGCTACTTGCTGCAGAGTTAGCAGCTTCTTTGCTAGACTGTTTCGACTCTACAAATGAACCAATCTGTTGATATACGCGTGACCCAACATGACAAGTCTGCAACCTTCTCAACTTTTCCATCAAATATTTAGCTCGATGTTCTTGTTTCGACTGTTTGTGCACCAAATTAGTGACTTTTTTTTCGTCATCTGTGGTTTGGCCATTATCACTCACAATTCTGAACAATGTTTTTTCTGCCTGCTTTATTCTTACATGTCTAACACCTTTCCTTTCTTCCTCTGGCTTCTTTTTAGTCTCTGGACCAGAAGGACCCGATTCTTCCCTTAATTTATCTTTGATCTTATGACATAGATTTTCTCCACGATCTTTAGGAGGAATGATTGCAGGAAGTTCAACACTACTTTTATCCGAGTCACCTTCATCATTTGATTTGGCATGAGGATCATCCACAACTTGTTCAAAACTTGTATCTGTTGTTAATGCATTATTAGACAAACTTAATGAGCTGTCCATGTCATTTGACAAAGAGCTGCTCGATGTATCACTTGTATCAAGCTCACCATGCTCACTTATATCGCCATTGTCTCGAATATTAATATTTTCAATGTGAGCAGCAACAGAATGCTTTGCGCCTGTTGGA
This sequence comes from Echinometra lucunter, assembly GCA_029962745.1. Lineage (NCBI taxonomy): Eukaryota > Metazoa > Echinodermata > Echinoidea > Camarodonta > Echinometridae > Echinometra > Echinometra lucunter. The sequence continues at coordinate 43,776,044 of CM057151.1, read as the reverse complement.
CTGGAGGTGCCAGTTGCAGATATTGTTAAAGGTGGCATTTTAGACGCTGAAGATGTACAAGGGTGAATATCATTCAAGACCTCTTTCTGTGCCAATGACGCAGCAGAGTCATTCATTGTTTTCTTTGTGCCTTGTTTTGTTGAATTCCTCTCACCATTCGTAACTAGAAGTTCCAGATCTAGGCCCGAGCCAATGGTGGAAATTAATGAATTCAACTTATTTTTGACCGAGCCTGAACAATGATTCGAAGTCTTCGACTGAAGAAAGCAACCCCTGATAACTTTGTTCCTCTGTAATTCTTGTCACTGTCTCTCCTTCCTTGTTATGATTATTATTCTCTATGAAGTGGGCGTGAATGGTAAAGCAAGTTGGTGATGCCGATGGCGAGTCCTCCCGATTCATAAATCTCGTCGTAGTAGGGGTAGGCGAATAATGCTTTCCAATAATGCCTGGAACAGCTGGAGAATGACCATTCGCTAACGAAGGTAAATCTGGGCTTGTTGGCTGATTTGGATTTGCTTGCAGGCCACCACTGCTACCTGGGTTGGCAGGCGAAGCTGGCAACTTGAAGGAGCCTGTATGCGCCGCGGCATCAGTCAGTGCCGGAGCCATTGCAGCCATACATAGCCTCAGCGGGAACTGTGACCACATGCGACGGGAAGCGAAGCGCTACGCGGACAGGGCACCGTGAGAACGGCACCACTGTTCGGCGTTACCCTCGCCATTGATCAACGGACATGGCTGAACGGCTTCTAAAAATCAACCTGTCAGACGCGATTATAGTTTTCAGTTATTTTAACAGTTGAAAGAATGTGAGTTAATTTGCAATATTAGAGGCAAAAATAGTCAATAAGCTTACGGAACATCAGGGAGACAGATATACTTTTTCACCCTTTCACGTAAACAATTGGTCCAAACAGGTTAGGCGCAGATCTCGCGTCGCCCGTAAAATGGAAACAATAACACTTTTCATCACAACCCGTGCGATTGCCACACGTGACACTGGACCAACATGGTGATATTTCCCGCGCTTAAAAACATTGCAAAGTTTAATTCAATCATCATCAGTTTTACATAAGACGGTCATTCATCTTAAAAACTGCACATATGTTGATAATCAATCAGCAGTCAATAGATGATATTCACCAGAAACAACGTAGCACTAACGAATGTCCGAGCGGAACGTCGAAGGAATAATAACATGGACGGTAATGAGAATCAGCACCACGTGACCCCAGGTTCCACGTTTGTGGCGAACAATCAAGCGATCTGCACATTCGGGTTACACCCTATTATTTTCCGAATTGCTGAACATGTTTCCTGACTCTTCAAAAAATATCACATCATACAGTATGTTCCGTAGGAATAATCAATGCGTCTGCAAATTATATGTATCACATTATGCAGCTATTGACTTCCATGACTAAGCTTACGACGCCGAAAAAAAATCGTGTAATATGGCGACGTGCTCGAGCATTGATCTCCATTCCCACAACAAAAAAAATGCAGGCGACTTCATTAACATCTGCCTATACGTCAATTGGGCTACCCCCTATAGGAAGAATTGCGTGATTGGCTTGTCGCAGCTGTTAGATTTTACGGAATATACCCTGTGATACTCAGTTTAAAACACTCTATTTGTTCACTTTTTTAAAATACATCATACGAAGATATGGCTGTAAATGAAAAAGCAGTTAGTCTTGTGCACAACGTATGAAAAATAACTCACACGTTATGTGAAACTATGTATTCTTTACAAATCGTATCGCAAAAGCACTGGAAATGAAGAGGGAGTGAATTTAATAATGAAAGAGCAAGAAGTTCGCGCTCTATCAATGCGAAGTCAAACTTTTGCAAAATTTGGTACATTTGATTAGGTTTTTTCGTTAAAAAATATCTTTCTACGTTTAAAAATAGTTGTTACATTACATAAAACTTAAGTAGAACAATACTTCTGAAATCAGTTTAACGAAAAAGCAAGGCAATCCTGACTTGGGAGGTACATATAGATGAGAAATGATATATAAAAAATACGAAATCCCGGGATAACTCGCCGATTTCATCTTTATGGTACGAGTTGTTTTGAGTTCTAGTCCTGGGAGCAGGCCCGATGAGCAGAGTGGTCAGGTGGCCTGGAAGTGGACCCGGATCCCGGAAGTTAGAACGTACTATTTCGATTAAAACTGTGTATGCCTACCACTTCTACTTTTACATTCTTTTAATACTTAGAATTTAACAAATCAACCAACATTTAGATAAAGTGATGTAGCTTAATCCAGAATTTTAAGGTGGTACGTCTACTGATTGTACCCGGAATGATTGTCAGTGCACTGCACATACACCGGACACCTAATAAGGAGGGCTCCTCAAGTTAAGCCTGTATACTAATAATCTCTGATGATTGTATCATTTCGTTGTCACTGGTAAATCATGAATCTCGTGACGTCGTTCTATGAGTGGTACTGCCCCTTTGTGTGCAGCTTAGCCCGAATAACATCGCTTCTTTGAATGATCTCTTCTACTCACAATTAGTCACAAATAGTATTTCCATCAAATACGTAGCTCGATGTTCTAATTGTTTCGACTGTATACAAATAGTATACCCCCGGCAAATACCATTTCAGTTCCTCTGATCATATTTTTTTTTCTTTATTTGATAAGACAAAATAGATGAACAGGGGGATCACTGATAAAAACCGAGATAACTGAAACTGAAGGAAAAACAGTGCAATATTAACTTGTTATATGGGCCTTCCAACAAGAAGGTGTAGATTTTTTGCTGAAAATTTGAATTGCTGACCGTAAAACTGTGAATGCGAGAAAAAAAAACGTGGAGCCCCCCTCATCTTTCTTTTCGAAAGTCCAGATGAGAGAGTATTATTCAGTTCTTACTTGAACCATAGAGATAACCGTTTCCAGGTCGTGATTATGTCTGGATTCCAATTCCTAACCGTTAGGCCTACAGTAGGGCTAATGTTGATGTAGAGTGACGTCCGGACAAAAGTTCAGTTATCATTATTTGTTTATTTACTTATTTTTTAAAATTCATTTATACTTCCCCATTCAGTGTCAAAGTTCTATGATAATAATAATAATGATAATGATAATAATAATGATCATAATGATAA